>CM019063.1:384552365-384859898 GCA_009667805.1 Leptobrachium leishanense | reverse complement strand
TCAGCGGATTGGTCTCGTTGGCGACGACCTTCCATGCTGGTTCAGGACTGGCTGCAGCTACTTTCAACCTGGAGTGATGTATCCACGGGACCACCTCGGCAACCTTTACTGCTGTAGGGGTTGATAACAGGACAAGGTAAGGACCTCTCCACTTTGGGCCTTGTGGGTCATTTTTCCACTCTTTCACCCATACTGAATCACCTGGACAATACTTATGCAGTGGGGGATATAAAAAGTGAGGTATGTTATCTCCCACCCAAGTATTCAATTTCTGCATTGATTTACCCACAGTACAACCTGATCTTTTAATTTAGTTTCTCCCAATGCCCGAAGGTCCCCCCTTAGTCCATTAATCAGAGGGGTAGGCCGTCCAAACATGAGTTCGTACGGACTTAGCTTTAATTGAGGGGTTGGCCTGCACCTAATGTGCAAGAGGACTATCGGCAGCACATCCAACCAGCCTAGCGACGTCTCTTGGCACAATTTGGACATCAGAGTCTTTAGGGTACGGTTCATTCTCTCGACTTTTCCCGAGCTTTGGGGCCTGTAGGCAGTATGTAGCTTCCAGGTGATGCCCAACAGGCGGGCAAGCTGTTGTAAACAGTTCTATATGAATGCAGGGCCATTGTCCGACCCTATCTCGAGAGGCAACCCATAATGTGGTATAATTTCTTTCATCAGACTCTTTACTACTTCCACAGTCTTTTCAGTTCTTGTTGGGAAAGCTTCCACCCATCCTGTCAGAGTACACACCATTACCAGTAGGTATTTGTATCCTTTGCAGGGCGGCAACACTGTAAAGTCTATTTGTAGCGATGCCATTGGGGATAGCCCGATTGGCTGCTTCCCTGGAGGTTGAGATGGGCCTGTTCTCGGGTTGTTCTTGGCACATGTCACGCACTGCTGGGCTATTGCTTTGCAGACTACTGACAGTCCGGGTACGTAAAAATGTGGCTCTAGTTGCTGTTCCATCATTTCTCTCCCTCCATGGGTACTTGCGTGGAGTGTTCTTACAATTTCAGGGGCCAATGTTGCTGGGAGGACTATTTGTCCATTCTTCAGCTGGAACCACCCGTCTTCTCCATATTCGCCTTGTTCTCCCGACATCCTTCTCTTTTCTTTCTTCTCTGAGTACACAGGTGTCCATTCACTCAGTGGCGCCGGTAGGAGTGCAGCCACCACTGGTTTTGCTTTGTATCGTGCCAATTCTCCATGGTTTCCCCAGAGAAATTCTCCTTTTGGGAAATAGTATCGCCACGCAAAGAACAGCAGATCTTGTCTGTCTTGTGAATCTCTTACTGCTGGTATGAAAAAGTTCATTGCACTTTTCTTCATTCTTGGCAGTCTGTTCTTGATAAGAATCTCCTTGAGGAAGAACCTTACCAATGGGGCTTGGTACTCTTCTGCTCCCAACTCTCCCAAACTTAACAGTATTCGTGTAATCCGTAGATTATTATGAGGGTTGGCTGTCAAATTTTCAAAACGTGAGGCGAAATTTTCTGCTCGTTCAACTTCGGTTACTTTTGTGTCTTCTTCATCCTCCCCCATTACTTTTACGCCGAAGAATTTCAGCATCATTTTGTAAGCTCTGCGTAATCTTTGCTGAACTTCTGAGGTGTTAATCATCAGGCGTGTCTCTTGCGGATTCAGAGGAGTGGAATAGAAATTTCGACCTTGAGTCTGAGTTGGGAAAAGCCATTGGATATAATCATGATTAAGTTCTAATAGTTCGTAATCATCTTGCCATTTGTGCAATATTTTTTCAATGAGCTCGCCTTTGGGTTCAAATCTTCTCCAATTCATGTAGAATTCGTAGTTTGGCACGGGAGGTTGAGGCTCTTGCTTGCAGAGTAGGACTTTGGCTTGATCAATTGTTAGCTGTGGTTTTGCAGCTGCCTTTGCGGCCTGGTCAGCGCGCCTGTTGCCTCTTGGGATTTCATCATGACCCTTTTGGTGGCCACGACAGTGCATGATACTGACAGCGCTTGGTTTCCATACAGCGTCTAGGAGGGCCGCGATTTCAGCTGCATACTTGATTTGTTGTCCTGAAGAAGTAAGTAGGCCTCTTTCTTTGTAGAGTGCACCATGTGGATGGACTGTCATGAAGGCATACTTGGAATCAGTGTAGATATTTACTCTTTTGCCTTCGGAGATTTCTAGAGCTCTGGTTAGGGCTGTTATTTCAGCCAGTTGTGCAGATGTATGGCCTGGTAGTGGATTTGCTTCAATATTTCTTCTGCTGAGACTACTGCATAGCCGGAGACTTTCTTCCCATCATCCATGTAGCTGCTACCATCAGTGAATAACTGTAGATCATATTTGTCTAGGGGTACGTCTTTCAAATCTGGCCTGCTACTGAACACTTCTTCCATGACTTGGAGGCATTCATGATTTGGATCCTCTTCACAGTCAGGCAGTAAAGTAGCAGGGTTCAAGGTAGCGATGAGGTCCAAATGAACCTGTGGATTTTCACACATCATAGCTTGGTACTTTGTCATCCGGCTGTTGCTGAACCAGTAGCTTCCTTTCACATCCAACATGGCCTTGACAGCATGGGGCACCTTGACATGAAGAACTTGTCCAAGGGTCAGCTTGTCTGCTTCTGCTATCAGCATTGCGGTGGCGGCCACTGCTTTCAGACATGGGGGTAGGCCGCAGGCCACAGGGTCGAGTTGCTTGGAGAGATAGGCCACAGGCCTTAGCCAGAAGCCAAAACTCTGGATCAATACTCCTGTTGCTGTTTGATTGTGTTCATGCACGTACAGCTGGAAGGGCTTGCTGTGATCTGGCAGTCCCAGTGCAGGAGCCTCCATTAACAGTGTCTTTAATTTCACGAACGCTGCTGTTTGCTCTTCTTCCCAGTGGAAGGGGTCTTGTTCTCCCCCCTTTGTGCCTTGATGAAGGGGCTTGGCAATATCTGCGAAGTTGGGGATCGACAGGCGGCAGAAGCCTGCAGCTCCCAGAAACTCACGGACTTGTCTTCTGGTCTTTGGTTGGGGTATTCGGCATACAGCTTCTTTTCTTTCTGCCCCCAATGCACGTTTGGTACCTGTTAACTGGAAACCCAGGTACTTTACACTTTGTTTGCATATTTGTGCTTTCTTTCTAGAAACTCTGTAACCTGCTTGGCAAAGTAGATGTAGCAGGGCTTTTGTGGCAGATAAACAGTCTTTTTCTGTGGGGGAAGCCAGTAATAAATCATCTACATATTGTAACAAGACAACTTTGTCTGGCTGAGCGTTGAAGGAGAGGAGATCTTGGCTGAGCGCGCATCTGAAAATCGTGGGTGAATTTTTGAAACCTTGAGGGAGGCGTGTCCAGGTCATTTGATGGCGCGCCCCCGTGGTGGATTCTTCCCAAAAAATTAAATGCAAAAAGGGGCTGGCTTGCTGGAGCCAGGCGGATGCAAAAGAAAGCGTCTTTTAAATCAAGCACTGTGTAATATTTTGTATCTCCGGGAATTAACGCCAGCAAATTGTATGGATTGGGAACCACAGGGTGTAGGGTTACTGTGGCTTCGTTGACAGCTCGTAAATCTTGGACCGGGTGGTACTCTTGTGTGCCCTCTTTCAGTACTGGCAACAGGGGTGTGTTCCACGGTGACACGCAGAATTTCAATATGCCGTGGTTTTTAAGTCTCTGTAAATGTGTTTGGATATTCTGCTTGGCTTTTTGTGGGATATGATATTGTCTTAAAGCCACAGGCGTTGCACCAGGTTTTAAATCGACGTATACTGGGGGGATATTCGCAGCTAGTCCGGGTGGATTTTCCTCCGCCCACACCCCAGGAATTTCAAGGAGTAGTGTGTACGGGTCCGGGGTTGCCGGCGGCGTTGGTGCTGTACGCCATTCTTCCTCTCTCGGCATAATTACTGCAATTTTCACAGATCGGGGGTGCTGGCTGGCTGGGTTGTACTGCCGAGCAGAGCTGCCACTCTCAGGCAGGTCTAATTGAGCGTGTCCCCCGGGAAGAAACGTAATTTGGGCTTGCAATTTGAAAAGGATATCCCGCCCCAGGAGCTGGATGGGACATTCGGGCATATACAAAAATTCATGTTCAACATTATGCCCACCCACACTACATTTTCGAGAAGCAAGGAAGGGGTACTTAGCAGACACCCCCATTGCTCCCATAATATCAACTTAATTTCCCATTGGGGGTGCAATTTGCTGAGTTACAACAGAATATTCGGCACCTGTGTCAACCATAAAAATTTCATCCTTATTTCCCACTCTCATAGTGACCGTGGGCTCGTGGTTACCGAGCGGGATGGGCCCAGGTCCTTGTCAATATGCATCCTGCCCCTCAAATGACGTTCCCACCAATCCCACAAACCCTGCTCCGGCACCCTCATTTCTCTCATATCTGCCGTCTGTTACCTGACCATTGGGGCCTTGACCTCCCGATTCCACAACCTCTCCTTGTCCCCCAAATTTAGCCAAAAATGCAGGACAGTCGTTTTTCCAGTGACCTTCACCCCGGCACCAGGCACACTGGTTGGGTCCCAGGGGTTCCCTAGGGGCTCCCCTACCTCTTCCTCTAGCCCCCCTACCCCTTGCTCTCCCTCTGTCCGGGCCACCTCGTCCTCCACCATTTCCCATATAACCCACAACACCTGTGTGTCCTCTCTGTCTCTTTATCTCCTCCCGTTTTTCCTCTAGATCCTGGTTATGATACACTTTATTAGCAATCTCTACCAATTCGCTAATACCTTTTCCCAAAAACCCATCTAATCTCTGTATTTTATTCCGTATGTCCCTCTGTGACTGTCCCACAAAAGAAGAATTAATTAACCTCTGATTCTCCACTGCCTCTGGATCTGTAGGACTATACATCCTATATGCATCTAGTAATCTTTCCAAAAATGCTTAGATTCTTGTACCACATCCGCTATTTTTCCCATGTTTGTGGGTTTCTTCCCTCCCGCTTTAACACCCATTATTACTGCTGTTCTGTACGTCTGGAGGGGGGAAATACCCTCCGTGGTGCTATACGGCCACTTGGGATCTGTTTTGGGGTAGTGTTCCTCTGCCCATGCTTCTGGCTGGGGCTTAGCATCTGCTACAGCCTGGGCAAGTAAAATCTTTTGCGCGCTACTATTTATCCGGGCTCTTTCCTCTGTGGTAAACATTGTCTTCATTAATTGCTGACAATCTGCCCATGTGGGGTTATGTGTAAGCATGACTGACTCTATCATACTGGCCACTGCTACGGGATTAGTGGAGTACAGTGGTGTGTGTATTTTCCAGTTAAAAAGATCTGTTGTCGTGAATGGGACATATGTGTATTGCACTGGCCCAGGAGCTCCATTTGCCAGTAAAGAACCTGGCACTTCTCGTAGGGGCATTTGATAGGGATTATGCTGATATGGCTCACGGGGTTTATGTATATTATTCGCTGCGCGAGTGGTAACCCCTCGTTTCTCATCTTCACCCTCATTATCGCTATCCTCCTGGGCTACTAATTTGTATACGCTCCCATCCGGCAGTTCAATTTTTCCCGGTGGGGCCTCTCTGTCTCCTCCACCCGCCACCCCCTGTTCTTCTTCCACAACCCCGCGTGACGGAGCGAAGGGAGACGGCCGGGAAATAGCAGCTGCCTGCTCCCCCTCTCCGCCCGCGCAATCGCGGCACTCAAAGCTTCTCTAGCTGCCCCGTAACATGACGGGTATGGCGGGGCAAGGAGTCACCTTCCTCTGGGTGTTCTACCAACACTGATCTCTCTTTCTCTTTATTATTTGATGGTACCTGCTTCTTGTGTTGTCCCGCCAACATTATAAAATGACTTTTATCTTTTACACAGTATCTCCATATATCTATATACGGGTACTGCTCAGGATGTCCGCATTTCCCGGTGACTTGGGAATGCACTCTCTGTATTAGCTCGGGGTCTATTGACCCCTGCTCTGGCCACTCAGAAACTAACAGTGGCCACACAATTGTACACATTAATGTTAGCTTCTCCTTAGTTAACTCCACACCATAATCATGCGCTGTATATAACGCTTAAAAATTCCGCACCATATACTCTAAGGGCGTCTCACCCTTCTTTACCCTACTGGGTTTGGATGACCCGTTACCCATTGTTACTCTTCTCAGAAAACCAGTAAGCTCTTTACAATGCAAATACAACTTTTTAGCAAAAGCACTTAGAATTTACTGTCTGGTACTTCAGCCAACAATTCTCACGTGTCTGAACCGCTTCCTCCGTCAGTAGCCGGACTGCAGTCGCCTGAGCCGGAAACGTACTTCGGGAGTCCACTCTCAAGTTTGCTTTCTCGCAGGGCGAGTAGGCGCTCGTTCACTCACAGCATTCAAATCACTCACATCACGTACTGTACCAGATACTTTCAGCACAAAACAAAACAAAAACAATTCCACTCTTTCTACTAGCCAAGGGCACGCCGTCCCTCCTTTTGGCTCCTTATACCCCGTTAATTGAACTCTAACTCTTGCCTGCTTGTGACTATGTGCACCCCGTTCTATAACAACACTCCCGTCTGCAATTCCAATTTGCTTATGGGCAATCTACCCACCCGGCACCACTATCTCTGCAGCTACCGCTGACCTCAATTGGCCCTCTTCACTACACGACGTACACACTAGCACTGACTCAGGGCTCTCAGCCCAGTCACAGAAATCCCTCCTCCTTTCCAGGTCCACGTGCAGAAGCTCTGTTTACAAACACTGACTATGACTATGCAACTCCACGTGGCTACTTTCTCCCTCTCTTACAGAACTACCCTTTGGTTAACATTTGATCCCCCGGGTCCAGACACGCGATGGCCACTTTCTGGCCCCGTGCTATGTGCGGCGGGTTCAATATGCTAACGAGACCGTGGCCGTGGGTCTCCTTATCCGACTTACGGTCGGACGTTTCCCTTTATACCGGTATCTCTGATACACATACAAACACAGAAGACACTTTACCTATCGCCGCGCTGCTCGCTGTTTCCTCAGACTCGGTGGTGTCCCAGCTTCCCGGGCCAGGGGTCCGTTTGGGACGAGATGAGGTCCACTGAACAGGAAATCCTGCTTGGCGCCTGCAGATGTCTGCTCACCTTCAACAGACGCCCAACCGACGGGATCACTCGCACCTGCAGTCAACCGCTACAGTGTTCAGCAGCCGTTGCCTATGCCGGCAAGGGCCCGTATCCCGGCTATCGAGCCCCCAAGAAATGTAACCGGAATCACTAGGTTCACTTCAGGACGGCGCCGGACCGGACACAAGCAAGGATTGTCTGAACACAAGTCTCTTCAGGAAAGGCAAACTTTATTGTGTCGTCACACAAATGCTCACACAGGATTGAATCGCAAAGAGTGAGCCCCGTCTCCCCCCGACAAGGGGTTTTATACCCCAAATACATAATTAGGTACATCCCAATTAGCCCACCTCCCGATGACACTTTATTCCACCCCACGTGGGTTAATACCTCCCATTGTTAGTACAAAGGAATTCTATACATTGACCGTAAATTGGCAAACTTCATGTTAGTCTGACAGTTTGTGATTTGCTGCCGCACTCAATCCGGGCCGTGCCCACCTCCCTAAAGGCTATGTTTATTTTGCTACAGATAAAGAATGGTATGGTTTCTACGCTCTCTTTGTCTCTCTGCAGGTCTCAGTGACCTTGCAGTATCCATTTGTCATCCTGTCTTTCCGTGCCAAGAGCTGGCCGGATTTTCCCTCAGTTTTATTGCTTCTCTGCTAATCTACCACATTCCTAAAATTCTATGTAAGCTTCATTCTAGTGTCTAGTGAAATCTATCTAGTTATTTGCAAGTGAACCAATACTCTGAACAAGATGGCCGCTTGGCTCATAATAGCGACCATCTTCCAGCCTGATTCCACTTCACTACTTCATAGATTGTGAATACAAGGAGCAAGTGACGAGCTACAAGTAACTTGTGGAATGAGGAGAAAGATTTTCCATCTCTCTTGTATCTTTCCATTAGATTGTTTCCCTCTCTCTTTGTATCTTTATATTACTTTACAGATTGTAAATACGAGGAGTAAATTAACGAGTGTCAAGTAACTCATGGAATCAGGAGGAAGATTAACACTCTTTATTGTAACTTCAAGACACTTTATAGATTGTATCAAGTAACTCGTGGAATGAGGATAAAGATTATCGCTTTCTATTAGACTGTTTTTCTCTCTATTTTATCTTCTCGCTACTTTATAGATTGTGGATACAAGGAGCGACAAGTAAGTAGTGAAATGAAGAGGAAGATTATCTCTCTCCATTGCACCTTTTGCTTTATATTGTTTCTCTCTCTATTGCATCTTAATTACTTTATAGATTGTGAATACGAGGAGCAACGTAACGAACGACAAGTAACTCGTCAAATCAGGAGAAAGAGCACTCTTTATTGCATATTTGTATCAGATTGATTCTCTTTCTAATGTATCTTTATGCTACTTTATAGATTGTGAATACGAGGAGCAACATAACAAGCGACAAGTAACTCGTGAAATGAGGAGAAAGATTATCACTCTCCATTGAACCTTTGTATTTATTGTTTCTCTATCTATTGTATCTTTTCGCTACTTTATAGATTGTGAATGCGAAGAGCAACGTAACGGGCGACAAGTAACTCGTTGAATCAGGAGTAGGGATGAGCTGTTCGGGTTCGGACAGTTCGGAGTTCGGTCCGAACTCTGGCAGTTCGAAAGTTCGCGAACTGCGAACTTTTTGGGTGTGTCCGGTTCGAGTTCGGAAAAAAAAAGAAATTTTGAAAAAAGTATAAAAAAACTAAAAAATCTAGAAATAAAGAGACTCTTTACTGCAGAATATTATAAGCAACGGTTTATTAGATATTGAATTAAAAACTAATGTCTAGTTGCAAAGATTCTCACCTCTAAATGACCTTTTTTTTCCAAACGGCATAACAACAACAGATGTTTTAGTCTGGTCTAATGAATTTGATACATTTTATGTAGAATGAAGGTGTGGGTGTCTGCTTCTGTTCTGAGTGAGTAATTTCCCTCCTAAAACTTCCTAATATGCTGCATTTAACTGCTGTGTGAAAAAATACAAAATTTCCTCATTGCCCGCTTTTAACATCTAAAGTTATTTTTCACCTCGGGATTAAACATTCACAGGGTTATTCAGAGAGCGGTGAACAGCAGGAGAATAACTGGAGAATGGAAAATTCTAGGTCAAAATAGCCAAACCAGAAAAATTCTCCCATTTATCTCACTTTCCAAATCGGCTATTTGGTCTAGATTGTTCTCTTCTCCTGCCAGTTCTCCTGGCTTTCACCTCTCTCTCAGGGTTGTTCAGAGAAAGGTGAAAACCAGGAGAATGGCAGGAAAAGAGAACAATCTGGACCAAACAGCCGATTTGGAAAGTGAGATAAGGCTAGGGTCAGACTAACGCATCTTTCACAGCGACCGTCAAAAAAGTGCGTCCGAACGCATTGCCGTATTTTTTCACGGAATGCGTGAAAACGGTCATACGATGCGCATTTTTGTGCGGGATTTTTTACGGATCCAAACCAGGAAACTTTGGGTGTCTGGACATTATGTTGGCCGGACATGAGCAGGGTCTGACGTCTCCAAATCACGCACACACGCCGCTAGTGGACGCAGCGCACTCTGTACGTCCATTCTAGCGGTTCTGCGTTCTCGAAAAAATGCGTTCATTTTCCACTTGCGTTGCACAGCCGGACTTTCGCGCGACCGTACTTCATATATTGGCCGTCATTGCCCGTCATTTGCTGCTAGTCTGGCCGTGATTAAGTGCGCCTAAACGCACGTTAAAAATTCGCTAGTCTGACCCTAGCCTAAATGGGAGAATTTTTCTGGTTTGGCTATTTTGACCTAGAATTTTCCATTCTCCAGTCATTCTCCTGCTCTTCACCGCTCTCGAAATAATACTGACAGGGTTATTCAGAGAAAGGTGAAACTCAGGAGAATGACTGAAGAAAAAATTCTAGGTCAAAATAGCCGAACCAGAAAAATTCTCCCATTTATCTCACTTTCCAAATCGGCTATTTGGTCTCGAATTTTCCATTCTCCTGCTTTTCACCGCCAAAAAATCAGTAAACTTTTTCTGCGTGTCCGAAAATGTCTCCTCTTTTCATACAGACTGCCGCCCCAAGCAGTTGTTTATGGATAGATTAAAGGAAAACAGTTTACCATCATTTGAAACGTCATTTTTTTGTTTTTAAATGTTTCTATACATCCTAGAAATCCGTCACTTCACGGGCAGGTTATGGGGACCTCCTCGGCACGATATTTGAAGGAATTTTTCGTTTTTATTTTTAACCCTTATTTCATGGAAAACTCACTGTCCCTTTAAAAATGTTTTTTTTTAAAACTTTTTGTCCTTGTTTCCTGTCCCCCAGGGCACTACCCGGACCCCCATACACCTTTTATGGCAAATATCTAGCATATATGCCCTCTTGGAGGGCACTCTAAAAAATGAATTTTCAGCCCCATTGACTTGCATGGAGTTCGAGTTCGGGTTCGGACCCGAACATATGGAAAGTTCGGGCCCGAACCGAACTCAGGAGGTGTTCGGCTCATCCCTAATCAGGAGGAAGATCACTCTTTATTGCTCCTTTGTATCAGATTGTTTTTCTCTCTATTGTAACTTTTCGCTACTTTATAGATTGTGGATACGAGGAGCAACATAACGAACGACAAGTAACACGTGAAACGAGAAGGAAGATTATCACTCTCCATTGCACCTTTGTTTTATATTGTTTCTTTCTCTATTGCATCTTAATTATTTTATACATTGTGAATACAAGGAGCAACGTAACGAGCGACAAGTAACTCGTGGAATGAGGAGAAAGATTACTCTTTATTGCACCTTTGTATTAGATTGTGTCTCTCTCTATTGTATCTTTATGCTACTTTGTAGATAGTAAATACGAGGAGCAACTTAACGAGTGTCAAGTAACTCATGGAATCAGGAGGAAGATTATCACTCTCTATTGTACCTTTCTATTAGACTGTTTTTCTCTCTATTGTATCTTTTCGCTACTTTATAGATTGTGGATACGAGGAGCAACATAACGAGCAACAAGTAACTCGTGAAACGAGAAGGAAGATTATCACTCTCCATTGAACCTTTGTATTATATTGTTTCTCTCTCTATTCTATCTTTATGCTACTTTGTAGATTTTAAATATGAGGAGCAACATAACGAATGACAAGTAACTCGTCGAATCAGGAGGAAGATTATCACTCTTTATTGCACCTTTGTATCAGATTGTTTCTCTCTCTACAGTATCTTAATTACTTTATAGATTGTAAATACAAAGAGCAACGTAACGAGCGACAAGTAACTTGTGGAATGAGGATGAAGATTATCCCTCTCTATTGTACCTTTCCATTAGATTGTTTCTCTCTCTCTTTAGTATCTTTATATTACTTTATAGATTGTAAATACGAGTGTCAAGTAACTCATGGAATCAGAAGGAAGATTAACACTCTCCATTGATCATTTTCTATTAGATTGCTTCTCTCTACTGTATCTATATGCTACTTTGTAGACAATGAGCAAAGTAACGAGTGAGAAGTAACTAGTGGAATGAGAATAAAGATCACTCTAACTTGCTCCATTGTATTAGATTGTTTCTCTCTCTATTGTATTTTTATGCTACTTTATAGACTGTAAATATGAGGAGCAACATAACGAGCGACAATTAACACGTGGAATGAGGAGAAAGATCACTCTTTATTGCACCTTTGTATTATATTGTTTCTCTCTATTGTATCTTTATGAAACTTTATAGATTGTGAATACGAGGAGCAATGAAACGAATGACAGGTAACAAGTGCAATGAGGAGAAAGATCACTCTTTATTGCACCTTTGTATCATATTCTTTCTCTCTATTGTATCTTTGCAATACTTTATAGGTTGTGGATACGAGGAGCAACGTAACAAGTGACAAGTAATTTGTGAAATGAAGAGTAAGATGATCTCTCTCCATTGCACCTTTGTATTATATTTTTTCTCTCTCTATTGCATCTTACTTACTTTATAGATTGTGAATACGAGGAGCAACGTAACGAGCGACAAGTGACACGTAGAACTTTAAATTGCAGCATTGTATTATATTGTTTCTCTCTCTATTGTATCCTTATGCTACTTTATAGATTGTGAATACGAGGAGCAACAAAACGAATAACAAGTAACTCGTGGAATGAGGAGAAAGATCACTCTTTATTGCACCTTTGTATTAGATTGTTTCTCTCTATTGTATCTTTATGCTACTTTATAGATTGTAAATATGATGAGCAATGTAACAAGCGACAAGTAACTTGAGGAACAAGGAGGAAGATTACCCATCTCTATTGTACCTTTGTATTAGATTGGTTCTCCCTCTATTGTATCTTTATTCTACTTTATAGATTATGAATATGAGGAACAATTTAATGAGTGAGCTTGAGGAAAGAGGAGGAAGATGATCACTCTTTGTTTTTCTCTCTGTTGTATCTTTATACTGCTTTATAGCAATACGCAGCTGTACTCACGAGGAGGCTGATCCAGGGAATGAACCAATCGCCAGAAATGGGGTCAGGAAGGAATTTTTTTACCACGTGAGATATTTTTCAGGTGGTATTTTTTCGCCTTCCTCTGGATCAGTCATATTTAGTTAATGCTGCCCAATAATCTGTATAGTTATATTGCTGCAAAAAGTAGCATTATTTACTGGATCTTGGTTAATAAAAATGATACAGTGTGAGACCAGGGACAGAATCTCTGTGTCGCCCGGCGCCTTAATGGAGTCAGGAAGGTTTTTTTTACTTGGGTGTAATTGTCACAAGTTTTTTTCCCTTCTTCTGGACTCGTAGAATTAAATAAATTATAAAAGATACTTTTCAATAAATTTATAAATAAAGTGTAAAAAATTTAGCTTTGTCTCTTCATCATTTATTCCAAAAAATAAAAGCTCACGTTACATTAACTTGATCTTAGAAAATGCTCCCAGCGGATGGTAAAGGGATGAGTGTCCGCTTTGTGGTTGTGTTTCCGTGTGTATTTCTTGCTGAAGGGAGTTTCTCTGCTAGGTTCCAATCCCTGGTCCTCAGGGACCCACTAACAGGCCAAGGTTTATGGATTACCTTGGGGACATGCCAACTGAACACTGAAATTACTGAGCAGCAAAGCGGGTTGTGCTATAACGTTGGCGGAGCGTACTGTACACCCCGCTAGCTGGCTGCTGTTGCAGACCCCTCCTTCGGTTTACCTACAAAGCTAACATGTGGCATGTGTCATTGGCTGCAGGGAGAGAGCCTGAGTTCAGGTCATCCAGCCACAGAAAATACCGCAGGCCAACTGGTGGATGGGGCTATTGGTGCTATGCCGCCCCACAGCGTAAAGGCCCACCCACAGCAGAGATGGCATAGTATGCCCCGCAGTGGGTAGGGTTAAGTAACCACTCTCCAATGGTTCTGGTTTCTTCACAGTATGCTGTAAAGCAGGGGTCAGCAACCTTGTCTATCCTGAAGTTTTGTAACTACATCTCCAAAGATGGTGAGCCACTCATTAGGTTGACTGAGCATCATGAGAAATATATTCCAAAACATCTGGTGGGCCAAGGTTGCCGGCTACTGCTGTAAAAAATCGAGACAGGGAGTTTGGAAGATCTGTAGAATAACTTCTTCCTGTCTGTCATGAAGACAGAGTGACATCTGTAAATCATTGCAGCTATAAGTGACTTTGTATCTGGAGATTTGTTCATACCCCACCCAAATGCTATAACACAAATTGTACAATAATTGGGTTTGGGGCATCCCTTTGCTAAAATGAATAAGCTGTCATATATACACCAAGCACCATAATGAGATGAGCAAGTGGTCTTCGGAATTTAATAAAAATAATATTTATATCAGAATTGCACACCGTTAATATAAATTCATATAAGTGTGAAAAAGGTCTTTTACTTAATTTTCCATTTTGGAAGTGAAGAAAACAATATAAATTATCTTGTTTTTAAATGTGCCTTTAATAGCCTTGGATTGCGTGTACAAAGCAATTACGTATAAGTATAGAGAGACAAAGTATCACCATCATTTAGTACACTAAAGGCAGGACAAGGTCCTGATCCACTGTTCTTACAGAATATAGCATTATAGAATTAATTTCACTTCCAAACGTGCAAAACCTGCCCAGAAATATATTTTTTTAATGACATCAAATATTCCTCTAATTTATTCATATATATTCATATATTCTCACAATTTTGTTGTGTATTCTTTAAGGGTGGTTCGCTAAAAAAATAAATAAATGGATGACTGCTCTAAGCAATTTTAATTTGCTTAATTTATTCAGATATATTTATTCTATAAATAAAATGAAAAATAAAATGACAGATCTGCTTAATTTTCTTTACTTAACATGCAAGAGCACTCCGTTAAGGTTCTGTCTAAGAGGAACAGTGCCTTTAAATAACTAGATGAATATCTCTAATCTCAGAAATTATAGATGCTTTACCTCCAAAGTCATAGCCTCCACAACCAAGAGGCAGCTTAATTAATAAGTGCCTGCAACAAAATATTGAAATGATTCTCATGCAATTAGTTGCTCTGACGAATATCAGGCTACTGTTTCCTGGCAGTATCTATTAAGAGGTTTCTCCTTATGTAGAGATGCTGTCACTACTTGTAATGATGACAATTGTCAGATAATAACAACATCAATATTATCAGGCTATTTAACCAATTAGAGAATGTTTTGTTTCCCTAGGTTATAAAGTGCATTATGTGCTCACAAGGTAAAAAAGGGGGAATAAAAGATGGGTTTACAATTTACAACCTATGCATGAAAATTACTGCGAGGCCTTGTGCAGCCCTTGCAACTCACCATGGTATTCTATGTTGTAGAGTTTTCTAAATGTTTGGGTGTCCTGTAGTTTCGATAGGTTTCACAAAGCAGAAGTAATGCTACGAACAACAACCAATGATTCCAAGTCGCTGGTTGTACTGTGAGCACTCATACAGTAAATAGTGAAAGTGAAATTAAGTTACTATGTTAGTAAAATTACCAAAATACATGTAGAAAATTCATCCGAATTATAACACAATCCAATTGTTTGGTTTCTGCATGCAGAAATCAAAATGAAATAGTCATCCCGTATCCATCTTCATGGGTCTGCCTTTAGTGCTAGGCTAGTCATCAGCATTCTTGACTCTTCAGATGTTTTGGAACTACATTTCCAATGAAGCTCAGTTAAAATAATGGGTAGTCGAGCATCTCGGGAGATGTAGTTCCAAAACCTCTGGAGGGCCAAGTTTGCTAACCCCTGCTCTAGGGTTTCGATACTTCTGGCTTTAGATATCAAAGGAAAAAAATTCCATCAGTATACGAAGCTGTGATAAAGAAAATGTAAAGATGTCTGAAAAACCGACATTATTGGTAATGTATTAGTATGAATACTAGAGTATCCAGTAGGTAATAAGTGTTAAGTCAAAGACCTATAAAAGAGCAAATGGTAGATTTCTGGTTAATGTTTTTGGTCATTACAGTCCAATGCCCAAGTAGAAGGTTCTAGGTCCTAGGTCTGTGATGACCACAAGACTCCATTGACCATGGAGGCCCAATTTTAAGTCCTAATAATCAATTATAAGACTCCAATAATCATAGAAGAACTCTTCTAAATCCTAGGTATCCATCAATCGTAAGACTACATTAACTATAGAAGACAGGATCTAAACCCTAAACCTCCATCAAACGAAACACTCAAGTGTAACGTGGAGCCCCATTCACACTTGCAGATTGCTCCCCTTCTCCTGCAGTATCCTGAAGGACTACTGATTCTGGTCCAAACCCACCCAGTCAATACCCAAGGCTCCTTGCAGGTACACAACCAAACTGGGAATGATTTTCTTTACAGGGTTTACAGCTACAAACACAGAGAGGGGGAGGTGCAGAAAACAAAGGTCAAACATGCCCCAGGGTTTGCATACTGAATAATCTCCCCCTCCCACACACACACGCCCTGGTGTAATAGACAATGACTGGGGAAGATTGCAGGGAGAATTGGTTTAAGCCAGTTCCTGTGGGGTGGAGTTAATGGAAGCAGGGAAAGCCAATGGAACCCATTACTTACACATACACATCCAGTAAACGTAAACATAAGTCTTCCTAATTAAAATTTTAGGAATCAACAGTAATCCATAACTCTGTAGGCAGGCCTGGGAGGCTTTCTTTAAATTATTTTCATTTTTCTAGCGTTTTCGAGGGTGGCTTTTAGTTTGACGCTGCCTGTGTCATTCTATGTGTTTGTTTTGTCTACTCAACATCATCATCCGCTGCATGTAAAATTCTCCCCGTGCTCTAGAGTTGATGTTACACACTATACCTTTATAACCCCGATCCTCCATCTTGGCATTATCACCCCGCGATCCTTGCTATGGTACCTTGTTTGCTCTTGTCTGATTTACCTGTTATCACCTTGGCTTGTCTCTCGATTATAGTGCCACCTGTTATTCTGTCCTTGGCTTGTGTATTCGCTTATCCTTTTTTCTCCTACCCTTGACCTAGGCTTGTTTCTTGGTATTTCTTACCTAGGTAGGCCAGGGTCAGACAAGCGCACTACGTGCATCCGTACTGACGTCCCTCTCGGTGTCCGTCGCACCATTACAACGCTTCGACAGGGCCGGCCACACATTGTAGCGGGCGCATGAATTGTGCTGCGGCCATGCTGAAAGACTCCCAGTCGAAACCCTACGAAGGATGATCGACGGGACTGTAAAGAGCGATCCTCCATAGGAAGATCGAGCCTTGCAGCACTGAGCGCACTAACTGCACTCAGCGAGGTGGCCAGACAGGCATCACACGGGCGTCAGAGTGGAAAGGAGGGACGTCCACTCTCACGGGCGTTCCTTCCACTATCAAAAATGCTCGTCTGACCCCGGCCATAGCTAAATTTTGGTAGCTTTTGTCTACCCAATCATTATAAAAACTGGTATATTATCATATGTTAGGATTCTGCTTTCTGTCCTCCTGTTGCTCACCTTGGCCTCAGAATCCTCTTTGTAATTGGAAAAAGGGGAGTGTGAGGATCCTGAGGACGAGCAACAGCACTAGTGGCCTGCTCTACGGTGGGGCCCGCTCAAGTCTCACAAGGTTTTAGCTTGCTTGTGCCATTACAGGGATGAATGCTCCATATGCAAATCAGCCTGCTCTCACCCAGAAAGGGTGGTCAGCACTGATTGCCAAGGACGTCATCCCTGCACGAGAGATGCAGCAACCCCCGACGATCATTTCGGCCTTGTTAGGCCTCATCAGGAGGGTATAGCTGACACCCCTCTAGGCACATCAAGTAAGGGGTCCACGTCTGGATGACCCTGTTAACTATAGTGAGAGAAAGGGGGTGTGTGAGGATCCTGAGGACGCAGGCACCCACCGTAGAGCAGGCCATTAGTGCTGTTGCTCGTTCTCAGGACCCTCACAAACACCCCCCCCATTTTCCCCTCTTTGTAATCACCTGACGGAAATGTCCTAACTCTCTAACCCTAATAATCCTAAATGCACCCCTCAACAATAACCTCAAAATCAATCTTTCCATTTAAACCCCATATTCTAAACCCATGTTAAATATCATCCCAGAACGTAATTTAATCAACTAAAAATGACATTCAGAATATAGCACTTGTAATGTTGCATTAAATTACGGTTTTGACAAAATTAAGTCAGTGTTTAAAATGACACATATTTATATGCAATGTTGTAAACACATACACTGAGGTATGAACGTGCCTTTTAGCATCTGTTTCCACCAAATAAACCGAATCTTTTCGTCTGGGGGGTAGAGGTGTATAAAGTCAATCATCGAGTTTCAGGAGATTATCAAAGCAGGTCATAGATACATCTCACGGTACAATCTCTCTTTCACATTGCTATAAATGAAGCTGCATCGTTTCCTCTCTCGCTCTATATATCCCTGGGAATTCTCAATAAATATAGATAGACTAGCATAGGTTATCTCACAGTAAGTTGAGAGTGAGTAAAAGCTAGTGCTGACTCGTACATGGTGTTGACATGCTGTGCGAGCTCCCTGTGTGATGTCATGATGTCATGTCATGATTGCAGTCGTTCTTCAAGTCAAAGCAATTAAAAGCCTCAGAAAGAATATTGCAAAGAATATTTATAGGGGTATTTCTGACACTTGTTTACACTTGAAAAATTCACATTTTCTAATAGGCAATAGCAAAGAGGTCAGTTACTTTGTCCAAAGCAATATCTTCAATGTAATGTTTCAATTTATATTTATAGCACAGCAAGATTAAAAAAATAAAGCGCACAAGCATTATTATGTGCACAGAACAAATTACCTTAATGCAAATGGACATAATGGGATCATTATATTTTACTGAATCTGCTTCCCCTTGTGTGTTCAGCTTTCACAAAGCCATTAAACGTTTGGATTAAGAACACGAAGAATACAGGGGAGCCCCAAAGTACTGCAAAGGAAGCGAGCCTTGCAATGGTTAAACGCATTCCCATTTAAAAACTGGTATGCAGGAAACATCGTCGTGCAAGTTAATGTAAGTAATGAACCTTTCATGTGAAATGATGTAGTGTCACAACTCATTTGCATCCCACTTAAAGTGTAATTAAGATTCTTTGACAGTGTTGCTCATCTTTGAAAGAACAAGGAATGCTGCTAACTGGGACCAGAATCCTGTTAGTTAACAGTGGGCAACAAAATCTTTCTAATTTTCACTTGCTAAAATCCCTTCTCAAGTGACAGTTAATCAATTTTTGTGTGTGTACGTGCGCGTGTTAAATCGTGATGTATATAATCGACTCGTAGCTTTGTTATATGTGTGTTTAAATAGAACAGAAAGGCTTTGTGAGCAATGGAAGATAAACAAGATGACTACATGATGGTCGGTAGCCAATGTCCCCAAATCTACAACCTCTAAAGTCCTTTAATCATGTAGTTTTTAAATGTATTTATTTATTTATAAAGTTTTTTACCAGGAAGGATACATTGAGGTTTCTCTCGTTTTCAAGTATGTAAATGATAAATTACATATTTAATAAAGTATTCCGTTTAACAACAATGGTAAATAAACCGCTATGTCAAACGAGCCTTTATCAAAACATATTATACTGTGTTTGCATCAATTCTTAACATTTCTATAAACTGTATGTATTGATTCCTGTGCTTGATTCTTTGGGGTTTTAATCTTGTGCTAGAAAAAAAAAATATTAGTAAATGATGATCAGCTAAGGCTGGTTTTAATTATTCACCCCAGGCTAAATATATTGAATACAGCATCCAAGCACTTTGTCAAATTACCTACTGAGGTCAACATAGGAACTGGAAGAATGAGCAAATATCAGCATTTTCATAGGAAAACCATCAATTGAAATCCATCATGCTGTAGAATTAACTCAACATTTGCCATGCCTGGGAGCTCTCACGTCATTGGAGCCATAGGGACTTCTGCTCTCAGAGTATCTGCGGTCAGAGAATCTCAATGTCAGGAACTATTCTTCTTGCAGTTCCTACTCGATCATTCAGAATAAACAAGTAACGCAGGTCATCCTTTTCTGTAAATGTCAAGACTGCAATACAAATTATTATTATTAATATTGTGGGATTTCTGCATATACAGGAGCTCAAGGTCCTAAAGGGTCGTGTGTCAAAGCACATGAAAACTATCAGGGTTATTCAAAGAGATTTGAATGGCTGCCAAAAGGGAACCTAACGCTGAAATTCAGCGTTCAATTACCTTTCTTGGCCATTCGGCTATCCAGAAAGCAGGCAATTTGCCAAATCTTGGCGAATTGCCTGCACATACGGGCAGTGAATCCCCATAGAGAAGCAATGTTTCGGCTATTCAGAGAACAAAAACCAGCAGTGAAAAGTTCTCGAAATGCCCTGTCATTCGGTGGTTTAATTCGGCAGGTTTATTCAGGCAAATCCCATAGGCTTCAATGTTAAAAATATTCCCGTTTTAACTCAATATCCTAATAAACCGTTGATTATAATATTCTGCAGTAAAGAGTCTCTTTATTTATAGATTTTTTAGGATATTTTAAGTATTTTTTGGGATTTTTTTAAAGAAAAAATTTATCTTTACTTATTTTTTCTGTAACAGCCCTTTTTATTATCATTCATTGGACCTCATATGTAAATTTCAGACATTTTCGCTCAGGAGTTTGTTTGCAAACAGCGTTTCACTTTTCAAACATTCAAGCGAACTGTTTTTGAAATTTATTCACTGCATTCGTCTGCGGTGTTGGCTTTTTCCGGCGGCTGCGCTGTGTGTGATCGGCTCCTGCTCGGGTTTTTCCAGTGTTTTCGGTGGGTTAGTCCATATGTTTTTGCGTGTTTCGGTGTGCATTCGCCCTCATTTTGCGGCGACCTTTCCCTGCATTATGGCGGCCCTGTGGTGCTTGCTGAATACACCACAGGGTCGCCGAAATGGGATCGCCAAATCGAACCAAATTGAAGAGATCGAAAAGTCACCGAATGTGCGGTGGCTTTTCGATTCTCTTTAAATTACCCTGTATGATAATATAATGTAATTCCCATGCAGCATGGCTGTTGAGTGAGTTTAAGGGCCTTCCTGACTGAGCTAGCATAAATTTTGTAGACTATTTGTTGAAAATTCGAAGTATTTCTTTCTCTGACAATAAAAAAAAATGAACACAGTGACTGGTTTGACATTTTGTTTTTCATGTACTGGTTTATTTACAATCGAGATCAAGGGCCGAAGCCATTCTGGCCTTCGAGAGTGTATGGGTTGTAATGGCTCTCCTTTAAAAAGACCATCGCGTAGCGCTTCAGATGCTTTTCAACCTGCAGCCTCCTGTTCGTCAGATTTCAAAGAAAAGGGTTTTTTTTTCTCGCCGAGCGTTATAGAGCGATCTGTCAAATGATTTAAGTTCCTGAATACGTGCCACAAACCATTGTTAAGCTCAGTGCAATTCAGCTCCCAGTTATCTGTTCACTTCTGCGTGTTGTCGGTGCCTTTTATTTCTGTGTCTATGCCCCCCCACACTATTAACCTGTCAGACAACGCGCAAGTTTCCTTTATATATAAGTTATATATGAGGACTTAAAGCCGGGAAGATGTCCCTCTTTGCTGCGTGCTATATACAGGATGCGTGGAGCAAACCTTTGTAGATCGATGCAAACCTATGTTCTGGGACTTTGTTCTCTCTTTTATACTTCTGTTTGTTATTTTCTTTTTTTATATACTTAACAAAAAAATATATATATCAGCAGCCATCCCTTAATTACTGCTGCAATATCAATGTATTTTTTGGTCGGGAGAAAAAAAGGAATTTGTATTATGAATGGCCTGTCGGGACCCAAGGTAGCTTATAATTAAATATAAAACATAGAAATTGTAAAGGCATATCTGAATGTATTATTTTCCCTACAAACATTTTTTTTTGTCCTTTTGATGAAGGCTTTCTACTGGAATGGTTGTTTCAGAAATTAATTTCTCTTTGTGTGCAGTACCATTTAAAATAAGTAATGCAATTACTACGTAAAATGGATAGAGCAATGAAATACCTCAGAGGATAACCAATTATGTTCTGTGTCTCTGTGATGACATCACTAGATCCGCGGCACAATAAACAGATGAAAGTAGCATTGTGCCTTGGGCATCCTATGTTTTGAGTTATGCAATCATAAGACAGTTCATTTCCTTGCTCCAAATATCTATGTCCTTTATCCCAATGTATATTAGATTATAGAAAAAAAAAAACTTAATTCAAACAAGAATTCATGACATTTACATCCCTCACCTCTAAAACATGCATGCAGTGAACTGGAAATGTATATTTTAAATTGAATGAGGAAAAAAAGAGGGATTCATTCATCTCCGAGTTGACAGCATCAGCACCTCCAGTATCAAAGCAATCCACACACTATCGATACTTAATGCTGTTTCTTAAAACGTGCGCTAATTTGCCTGGAGACAATGTGTTCAGCAAATTAATGGTAAGGTAACGGCCAGTTACAATGAAGTCAAATTATGGGCGTTAGTACATATTGGACGTGGGTCTTGCTAAACTATGCATAAGGAGAGGATGAATTTGTCCAGTCTTCCTTGGGATCAGTCTAAAGTGGACACAAAAGGGCTGATCCCAGACTTAGGACCCAGACGTATTCCACCACAGAATTTGTGCCTTCTCCAAAGAGAGACCACCAGCAAGAATCCACTTCTTCCGGTGCTATTCAACTGGTAGTATTGGGTCAAGCAACTCAGGTCCAGCAAAGTCTAATGATTCTTGGCTGCCTTGTATGCTGTGTTTGGTGATGGTGGGTTCAAGACATCCTACCTGGCAGTTTGAACACCCAGTGTTTGCCACTAGATACTCAATGAAGTAAAGAAGAATACTGCTTTGCTGTACAAAAGAGCAGAGTTATACACAGACAACCAGATTTACTAAAGAGTAGGATGAATAATGACAAGTATACTGGATTAACTGGAAGGAGATATAAATTACAGAATTAGGTAACACCCCAGCAATAGTCATAAGGATAAGAAGACCCTTAGGCTAGGGTCAGACGAACGCATTTTTCACATCGTCCATAAAAAAGTGCGTCTGAACGCATGGACGTACTTTTTCATGGAATACGAGATAGCAGTCATACGATGCGCAATTTCGGCCATGATTTCATACGGATCCAAAACAGTAAACTTTGGGTGTCTGGAAGTTATGTAGGCCGGACATGAGCAGCGTCTGACGTCTCCTAATAAAGCACACAACCCGCTATGCGGACGCAGCGTACTCTGTATGTCAGTACTACCGGTGCAACGTTCTTGCGAAAATGCTTTCGTTTGCCGCTTGCGTTGCGCGGCCGAACTTTCGTGCGGCCGTACTTCGTATGTGGGCCTGCGTTGGACGTCATTTGCTGCTACCACGGCTGTAATAAAGTGCGGGTAAACACACGTTCGCACTGCGTTCGTCTGACTCCAGCCATACCGGGACAATGGGAAAGGTGGAAATCTGACACGCAAAAACCAAAACAGAAGCCATTCCATGTCTATACCAAATGGTGCATAATCTCTTGCTAGGAGGCTAGCTTTTACGCTTTTCCTTAAACTATATTCTACACCTGGGACTTTGGGGTGAGTGATGATGGAACACAGTGGGTGCCCTGGGAGCATAAAAACTGGAGGGTCCAGGAGAATTCATAAAAGAGATGAGTGAACTCGAGTCCTATAGTAGGTTACGTAGATTTGGAATTAGCTCATTTACCTGATCTGTTCACAAAAGGTCAAGCAATTTCTTAGAAATGGCTTTTCAAAATCAAGATGCGCTTGCTTGACAATGGTTTGAGGTCTAAAGAGTTGAGAGCACTTACACCCCTGGTATTCATCTTAGTTAATCTAACAGCATTTGTAAGGCTTTTAGTCCAGTAGGTAAATCATATGGACATTTTGCAAATGTGAAAATAAAGTGTACATCATGAGTGATCACTGACTCTCCTTGACATTCGGTGACCTTATGTTTTATTCTCGGATATGTATCATTCAATTCATGATATGCATCAGCAGATATGTAAGAGCTTAGACAATTATTTTATCTGAGCCTTTCTGTGTTTTCTCTAGGTTCTGTTTTGTTGTCAGCCAGTAACATTCTTGTTTCTCAGTTTCTGCCATCAAGATGCGTAGAAATGTTACAATGTGTTAAAAATTCCGAAGTAGAAAGCAATATAATTAGTGAGAATTGCCAGTTCCCAGGCATTTATGCCAGTCAGAAGACCCAACTGCACACACCCATGGGCCCTATTCCAAACTTGGTGTAAACCTACCTGAGAGCCAATATAGTATATGGAGCTGATAAGTCTACAACAGCTTTGGTTAGGTTTACACCAGGGCCAGTAGATGGCTTCACTGCACTGGGTCCTTTGATGTGTTACATTGTGATCTCATTGCTCTGACCAGGATTCCTTTCCCATCAAACCTAAGTTCATAAAATGTACAGAAATTAAAGTGATGTACCCACCCATTTTTTATTTATTTTACAAACCATCAAAAAGACAATCAACATAAAATTTGCACTTATTCTATTTCCTTTTTGCATGTTTTAATGTGGTAGTGATCTAGGTGTTCTACGACACACTCTCGATTGAGCCACGAGATGGCTATACCTTCAAGGTCACTGCTAGTTTCCAATGGTTTGAGTGGTAAGCGTGGATGCTATCAGACTGTCCTAAGGTCAGGTGCAGTAAGTCAACAGCAAAATCTTATTCACTGGGAAATAACATGATTATCCTGACCCTTGCAATGGTTTATGAGCTAGGAGCAGTGGACCTGATCTCCTACTAGCTCTTGCAAGAGTTCAGACTTTTTTTTCCGCCATATACTCAGTGTGTGAGTATATTCAGGTTCAGGTTATTTAACATTCTAATTATGATTTTTGCAGGAAACTGATGCAGCTGTCTGGAGTGGATGCATTTGCAAATTATTTCGTCCTTGTTTTGGGTCACATTTCCACATATAGAATAACCATGATCATTCTTCTGGATTTCTTATCTGTTTTGATTTAACAAATACATTTTATTTCCTTGGGTTCCAGGTAATAATCTTTAAAATGTTTACGTTCCCCTTCAGGTTTAACACATCACTTTGGCCATGTTAGGCATGAATGGTTTCTAATGAATTTTCCATCTTGATGGCATCATAAATTTGCTGGTAGGTCCAGGTGTTCAATTGACAGTAATATA
This sequence comes from Leptobrachium leishanense, assembly GCA_009667805.1. Lineage (NCBI taxonomy): Eukaryota > Metazoa > Chordata > Amphibia > Anura > Megophryidae > Leptobrachium > Leptobrachium leishanense. The sequence goes on along the minus strand of CM019063.1, from coordinate 384,835,226 downwards.
ACAACATCTACATCATCCCCGTAAAGAAAAAGAAAAAAAAAACCCATAGCTGATAGAAAAAAAGAAACTAGATAAAGCGTATTATAGCGTATTCCCTTTCATTTTCTGTACTTTTTATACAGATATCCCTAAGCAGCAGGTAGAACAGATGAATAGATGTACTCTGCGGTAACCAACATTTCCAGATACATAGCATTTTCCATTTTTTTTCGTGCTGTAAAAACAGTTACGACCACAGAAACAACATCGCACATTATAAAGGCAATCTGCATGCAGAAATGCGTAAAACAATCAGTGTGTTAAACAATTACACTTAACTGAACTCTGAAAATAGATGTATGAAACCGAGCCTTGGCTGAAAAGATAATTTTATTAATTTGCATAATCATATACATTTCAGTCATGGGGGATGAATAAGAGGCTTGTTAAGTATTGAATGCCAATAAGCATATTTTTTTAACACTAATAACATAAAAAAGAGAGAGTGAGGAAGAGACATGAACATTTCAAGGTGCTGATCTCCAGAGGTTAGATGACGGCTGCTCCCAATCCGCTCCCATAATCCACTGCAAACTGAACTCCTTAAAGTATTGCAAACGATGGCTGCCAAGGTAAATTATAAAAACACTTGAATATATGATTATGCCTGGAGATATAGACACATGAATAATACAGAGGCATTTTAAATGATGTGATAGGTTTGAAGAACGAAACTGTATTCATGCCGCATTATAAAGCAATTCATATATTTATAGATGGATATCAAATTTGGAAAGAATAGGGTCATAAACAAAAGGCTAAAATAAAGTGTGAAATAAATGTTCAATAAACAATAAATAATTTAAAAAAATAACCAGTGAATGCTGTATCTCTGAATGTCAAGGCAAGCTTAAGGCAGCGTTCATACTGAGCATCATGAAAATCGCGCGATTTTCATATTCGCGACATTGAGCGTTATTGCACAACACTACCAATGTAAATCGCGAAAACGCAAATCGCAAATCACGAAAAAAGGGTCATGTACCAACGACAAGCTACAGTGACGAACTACATGCGACATTGAGCGACAAAGTGTGAACAGCTCCAATGAAATGCATTGGAGAAGCTACATAGAGCGATATCGGGCGGAAATATGAGCGATATCTCGGCAAAATCCGCATGATAAATAAGTGTGAACAGGCCTTAGGTTTTTTAGTATAAGGACCCGCCGGAATGGAGTACAGCGATGTTGTGGCATGCTTGCGATCACAATATGTGACTAAATCTCCATTATTATAAATATATCCTCAGCTAGGTGTGTTTAATATCCCTTATAGTACATGTGAGCGGATTGCACTGTATATTTTATATTATACAGTGGCAAGAAAAAGTATGTGAACCCTTTTGGATTACGTGGAGTTTTACATGAATTGGTCATAAAATGTGCTCTGATCTTCATCTAAGTCATAACAATTTGAAAAGCACAGTCTGCTTAAAATAATACAACACAAACATTATATGTTTTCATGTGTTTATTGAACATAACATGTAAACATTCACAGTGCAGGGTGGAAAGAGTATGTGAACCCCTAGCCTAATGACTTCTCCAAGAGCTAATTGGAGCCAGGAGTGAGCCAACCTTGAGTCCAATCAGTGTGATATTATTGGATGTGTTGCTGAAAGCTGTCCTGCCCTTTAAAAACACACACCAGTTTTGGGTTTACTGGTTTCAAGAAGCACTGCCTGATGTGAACCATGCCTCACAGAAAAGAGCTCTCAGAATACCTACGATCAAGAATTGTTGACTTGCATGAAGCTGGAAATGGTTACAAAAGTATCTCCAAAAGCCTTGATGTTCATGTGTCCACAGTAAGACAGACTGTCTACAAATGGAGAAAGTTCAGCACTGTTGCTACTCTCCCTAGGCGTGGTCGTCCTGTAAAGATGACTGCAAGAGCACAGCACAGAATGCTTAATGAGGTAAAGAAGAATCCTAGAGTGTCAGCTAAAGACTTACAGAAATCTCTGGCACATGCAAACATTTTTGTTGACACATCTACAATAAGGAAAACATTAAACAAGAATGGAGTACATGGGAGGACACCACGGAGGAAGCCATTGCTGACCAAAAAGAATATTGCAGCACATTTGAAGTTTGCAAAAGAGCACCTGGATGTTCCACAGCACTACTGGCAAAATATTCTGTGGACAGATGAAACCAAAATTGAGTTGTTTGGAAAAAACACACAATACTATGTGTGGAGAAAAAAAGGCACAGCACACAAACATCAAAATCTCATCCCCCCACTGTAAAACATGGCGGAGGGAGCATCATGGTTTGGGACTGCTTTGCTGCCTCAGGGCCTGGACGGATTGTTGTCATTGATGGAAAAATGAATTCCAGAGTTTATCAAGACATTTTGCAGGAAAACGTAAGACCATTTGTCCACCAACTGAAGCTCCGCAGAGGATGGGTGATGCAACAGGACAATGACCCAAAGCATACAAGTAATTCAAAAAAAGAATGGCTTCAACAAAACAAAATACGTCTTTTGGAGTGGCCCAATCAGAGTCCTGACCTCAACCCGATTGAAATGCTGTGGCATGACCTTAAGAGAGCGATTCACACCAGACATCCCAAGAATATTGCTACACTGAAACAGTTTTGTGAAGAGGAGTGGTCCAAAATTACTCCAGATCGTTGTTCAGGTCTGATCTGCAACTACAGGAAAGTTTGGTTGAGGTTATTGCTGCCAAAGGAGGGTCAACCAGTTATTAAGTCCAAAGGTTCACATACTTTTTCCACCCTGCACTGTGAATGTTTACATGTTCTGTTCAATAAAAACATGAAAACATATAATGTTTGTTGTATTATTTTAAGCAGACTGTGTTTTTCAAATTGTTGTGACTTAGATGAAGATCAGAGCACATTTTATGACCAATTCATGCAAAACTCCATGTTATCCCAAAGGGTTCACATACTTTTTCTTGCCACTGTATATATATATGACATAAAATATATAATAAACAGTGTACTCCAATATATAACTCAGACCAAATCTTCCAAACTCCAGCACGATAGGTTCAGTTAGGCACTGGTGCAGGAACAGGTCAAAGACTTAACTTGTAGTGAAATAACAAGTACTTTTATTCAGCAAAAGACATCGATGTTGCAGTCCCGAAGGGCTTTTTTCAGCTGGAATGTTTTTGCTGAATAAAAGTACTTGCTATAATGCTACAAGTTGAGCCTCTATGCTGCTGAACATTCTTTTATTTATATATATATATATATATATATATATATTTAAAAATACGATGCACAGCAACACAGGACTAATACAAAATAAAAAAAGTTTTATTAAATAATCATCAACGCTTCAGTCCCAAAGGACTTTTAGATAATAGTCCTTCAGGCCTGAAACGTTGATAATTATATAATGAAACTTTTTTATTATGTATTAGTCCTGTGTTGCGGAGCATCGTATTTTTCTATTTATATTTGACCGGGTCCCAGCACCAAGCACGGACTATGGATTAATTTGGAGTGTGGAGATCGTGTATATATATTTCTCGATAGCCATATGGATGCATTCGAGGACTTGAATAAAAACAACAAATCTTTATTAAATATGCATTAAAAATGCAAGTAACGTTTTTACAAGATGTGAGTTGAAATGTCAGAAGGGGGGGTTTAGATGTATATTAATAAAGATTTGATATAGTCCTCAAAAACCTCCATATAGCTATTGATATTTAAATTGAAACGTGCCATATCCTACCATTTTTTTTAAAGGAGTTGTGGGTTGGTAACAGATATATGTATTTTTTTTTTATTATTATTTTGTGAAAGGATTTTACCAGGAAGGATACATTGAGATTTCTCTCGTTTTCAAGTATTGTCTGGGTGGCGAGTATGTACCGTTAGATGTCTTGCCCAAGGACACTTACTGGAGAGGTGCTCATCAGGATCAAACCCATGACTCCACAGGCTCTCTCCATGCAGAGCAGTGACGTTACCTCTACTCCACCCAGCCGGTAGTTAATATTTTTGCAGATATATTTCATACAACACTATTTTTGACATTCATTCTTGTAGAGCCGTAGACTACTACTTACAAGTTGGGGCCTTGACCTTCACTTATTTCATGTGGTGGTATCGGATACAGAGCCTCATACACTCTGCCAATGCCAGAGCCATGGATAGCATAGGAATTCATCATGTCGACGTCTGGTGGGAAATAGCTCCAAGGAATAAGTGCAATGCCATGCCATTTGCCATAGTCTGTTGTGATATCTGTTTCATACTCCAAAGGTAGCTCTTTCTAAAGGATACAAACACAAATAACCTTGATTGCCAACATTAAAAGTCAAATGACTAATTATGCAACCAAATCTAAACCAAAAGAGGTAAGTTGGTATGAAGTCACTTTTCATTTAGGCTAGGGTCAGACAAACGCATTCTCAGCAGACTGTGCGTCCGTGCACAATCAACGTACTTTCTGCCTGACGACAAGGTAGTGGCCACACAGTCTGTTTTTGTGACTGACTTTTTTGACTGATGTAGAAGGGAAAATAAATTAATATGAAAAACATTTTGTCCGTCAAAATGGTGGATGTCAAAAATGCAGTACGTCTGGACTTCGTTCCATAACTCACACACAAAGCTATGCGGACGTTGCGGACACAGCGCACTCTGTGAGTCCGTTCTAGCGGATTTACATTCCTGCCTAACTTGCGTCCGTTTGCAGCGTCCGTTGTGTATCCGCACTTCTGTGTGGACGTACTTTGTGTGTGGTCTCTATTGATCATAATTGTATGCTACCACGGACGTTAGAATGTGCGGCAACAGGGACGTGAACACTGTGCTCGTCTGACCCGAGCCTTAAGGGTGAAATAGCATATACTGTATTTATTATCAGAGCAGCATGGAAAAAGCTGTTAAAGACTTTCAACGTTCATTCCCCATCCTCTTATTTTTCAATTCAGTAAGGTTGTATGTTTTGTGAAAACCAATCAAGGAAATAAAAAGAGAAGTCATTTAACATGGAGAATACAGTGGAATTTTCTATCATGTTCAAGTATGTCTTGAAATATAGATGTTTTATAACACCACATCATTGTAGGCATTGAATAGACCTGGAATGGATGGTTGGATGCATTTGCACTGACCCTGAGATGTGAACAGCTAGTTCTATGGCCACATCTATCACCCACGCCATCTCTCAGTTTTATTATAATTATTTGTAAAATGGTGTTATTCAGTAGGTGGACGACGCATGCAAGTAGGTTTCAACAAGACATATTTGACTTATCAGGATTGGATGTGGTGAAGGTCCTGTTGAAAACAAGTTTTTTGTCTTAGAATAAAAAAAATGAATGAGTATCGCAGCATGCAGACAAGGTGCTAAATTGGTCATTTCATACCATCAGCTTTTTAACTTCTATAAGGACTATGTGATGGTATATGCTGGCATGTGGTATACGACTTTAATGGCTGGCAATAGCACAGACCATCAGGTAGACAAACTACAGTTCTGAACTGCAGAATGCTCAGAACTCTCGATTTTCACCCTTGATGACTGCCTTGCGGTTTTCTCCTTTCTATAGGGACATGGTGGTGATGTAGGGAATAAAATTCTTAAATCCCATTTTCTGTCCACATATTAAGAATATATTATTTTATTAAAAAAATTTAATAAGTTGACACTGATTTAAATATTAAACAAACATGCATGTCTAGAATTTTTTATAAATTGACAAACATATAAAGTGAGGGCCTCGCAGGGCCACCCAAAACTGTCAGCATACGCACAATGCAAGAAAAATAATAAACATCCCCAAATAGGGGGGGTCTCAGCAAAGAATGTCCAACAATAGGGGAAAAACAAAGAAAGAAGTCATCAAAAAATAGCCAGACATTAACAATTAACATCCCCAATAGGGGGGTCTCTACTATAGTTAGGCAGTATAAAATATTGTCCCCAGCCGGGGAATATCATCAAAAGAGACAGCTGTATCTGCGGTAAAGGGCAGATAGAATGAAAAAAATAAAATAAATTAAAACAAAATCATGGTAAAGGAATGTCATCCAAAAGGTGGAGTGTCTCATGGAAAAGAAAAATAAAGGATTACCCTCAGCCGGTATCGCGGAACGGCAGGCTTCGCATGGCAGGCAGGGCGACGTAGAACAGACCGTGCCAGTCACTTGTACTGCTATGCCGATTTACAGCCTCGCGCAGTAAGGCCGCAGGCAGCGCCTGACCGAGGGATGGCCGGCGGGGCTTAAACGGCATCCTCTTCTCGGTCGCAATGGGGCCCTCGGTCACGTCCAGGTTCCGGTTAGTACCAGCGGATGCCACCAGCACACCCGCCAGCTCTGCCCGGATAAATGACTCTCGAAAGGTGGATGCTTCTGGAGCCTGCCGCGGGGACAGGTGCACACTTTTATACTAATAGAAACAAGAATAAATCAATAAAAGTTTAAGGCTGGGGTCAGACGAGCATTTGAAGAGCGGAAGGAACGTCCGTGTGAGTGGACGTTCCTTCCACTTGACGCCCGTCACCCGTCTAGCCGCCTCGTTGAGCGCAGTTAGTGTGCTCAGCGCTGCAAGGCTCGATCCTCCTATGGAGGAACTTTGCAGTTCTGTCAACACGCATCCTAGCGCATTGACGGAGAGGCCTGCTGCACGGACGCAGCGGGGCTGCTGTTGCGCATGCAATTCTTGCCAGAAGCCAGAAGCCAGAAGCCATGTCAGTATGGGCTCCCCTAATGCGCTAGTCTGACACCGGCTTTAGGAATATGTAAAAAAGAATATATTTTCTTGCTTTAAACTCTGTAATTTCTGCTTCTCTGGCCACGCCACTCAGCTAGAGGTGTTTTTTCAGCACCCACTTCCTGTATATTAACTGCCTCCTCCCCACCCACTGCTCCACCCATCAAAGCTTCACATGAAGTAGCACAAGCTGTGCACGTGAAACCCTGTGCACGCTCGGGACCTCAAACTGTGGAAACTGAGTCACTGAATATTAGCATCTCTGCAACTGTGAAACCAAGACTCACTCACCCGCTGACTCGCTCACACACTCACACAGAGACTAAATCAACCAATGACATGCTAAAATGCTCTCTTTCATGATTTGCTTGAACACTCCCGCTCACTCACCTGCGGACTCACTCACACTCATTCACACTCATTCACTGGCATGTTCACTTGTGCTCTTTCATGTTTGTTTTTTTTGAGAATTTTTACCAGGAAGGATACATTGAGATTTCTCTCGTTTTCAAGTATGTCCTGGGTGGCGAGTTTGTACCGTTAGGTGTCTTGCCCAAGGACACTTACTGGAGAGGTGCTCTTGCCGGGATCGAACCCATGTCTCCACAGGCTCTCTCCACGCAGAGAAGTGATGTTACCTCTACTCACTCACACCCTCTTTCTTGTGCTATCTCTTGGGAGCTTTCTGAACGTTTTCTTGCACTCTCTCACTTTTTCTTGCTGGCCCTCTGTGTGTTTTGCTGTCTCTTTAAGTACCTTTTCTTGCTGTTTCTGTGCTTATTTTTGCTGTACCTCTCTCTGCTGTCTCATTTTCTCTCTGTGTGTACTGATTTCTTTCCTTCCTTGTCTCTGTAGTAGCTGGGGGTGGAGTAGTGGGCGGGGAGGAGGTGAGGAATATACAGGAAGTCAGATCTGAAGAAACACCCCCAACTGAGGGGCGTGGCCAGAGAAGATGAAATGACAGATCATAGCAAGAAAATAATTAGTTTTCTACACATTTTTAAAACATTTATAGATTTATTCTAGTTTGTCTATAGGTATAAAAGCGATTAACTGTCAATTTAAAAAAAACTATTTCTAGACATGCATGTCCGTTTAACTTGGGGATTGATAGTTCTCCCTTGATGGCCTGGTGCTGCACTGCTCCAATAAGAAGTGGTATACATATGCTGGTGTACACAGCTCTCCTGAGACCTTTGTCTAGCAGCATATTAGCACCTCTAACTCTCATTGAGCCACCATGCCAAACCATCACAAAAAAGTAGGATAGGGAGACCCACAACTCTGCCCAGTCCTTCAAGAGCTTGTGGTTGACTTCTCATCTTATTACGTTACTTAATCCCTTTATTACATTGTGATTTCCATAAATCCTCTGGCAGGACCCAGTGGCTTTATGGAAAACCACTTTTCCATTATCCACACTGTAAAAATATACTGCAGCATCCATACAATACTTTTGTTACAGTGAGTAAGCTCTGAGAGACTGAGTACACCCTCTGCTAGCCAAAAAGTGCTACCATGTGTATATTTCAGCTGAGACTTCATGCTTCTTCTGACAGAAAAACAGAACTCCAAGCTGCTCAAAGACATCCGCGGACATGTCCGATGAGCTGAAATGTTGGGGGCATGGTCTGGACTGGAGCCCATTTGCACATAAATTTCATTTGCAATAAATGAAAATTCCTTTACATTGCGCCAGAATATGACTAGATCTGGTTAGGTTTACAGCAGTGAAGCGGTTAAAACAAATACGTTTCTAAAATGTATATACAGTAAACATATTTTTTTGGAAGATTGTTTTCCCCAAAGTAAAATATGTTATGCATAGTTTTTTGTATTTTAATAAATTTCAAGCTTTACGAAAATAAGCTTAGAAAATAATACACAATTTGCATTGTTCACATACTATTTATTCTCCCCGTGCAATTTTGCTAAAATAGGTATGTACTATAAATTGCACTTTGTAGAATACATTTTTTAAGGAGCCTTTAACTAGGCTTCAGCTGTAAGAAAAGATACAGCATTTGGACAGTGCATTTTAAATGTAGATCATTCCATAAATGAATTCAGAATTCCGAACCTCAAAGGAATGTTCAAATATCTCAAGAACAAAAAAAGTTATATAGCATTTCAGCACTAGATGAAACTCTTAAGAAAGTGATTGGATTTTGAGGGAGAGCGCTCTACTCTTAAAAAGCTTATTAAGTATAGTCTGTTAGATCAAAAGCAGCATCAGTTATTGGAATGGATAATTTATATACAATTGCTGAAATAGCTACCAGAACATATTTTATGACACTTGATGTGTATCTGGATATTTGATCTTATTGTCATTTTCGACATTTTCATTGTAATGGGATCATGGGGCTCGCACAGGTCGGAAATATCAGAGGGAAACCGCCAATCAAAAGACAAAAGGGTTAGTCACCGAGCACCAAAATGTCGCCGACATTTCAGAACTCTCGTTCCCTGCACTTCGGGGAATCAATTTTCACGACCCTGTAGTGAATTCTGCATTCACCACAGGGTCCCCAGAGTGCAGGGAAAAGCCACCGCAAAACCGCCAAATGAAAAAAAAAAAACAAACAGCTGCAAAGTTGCAGAAATTATCAGATCTGATCATTTCGCTGGGTCCGGCAGATTATCGGATTCGATTCGATTAAGTGCCGGGAAACCTCTGAAAGTATCAGATTCGATAATTTCTCCAGTTTAACGGCTGTTTTGTTTTTTTTTAAAATGCACAGAAAATATCGGATCCAATCTGATCCAAAAAATTATCAGATCGTATCCAATCCGATAATCCACCCAAACCCACCAAACCCGTCCAGAAAAAGCAGACGATCCGCACACCACAGCGATGACCAGCGGCCGGAAAAAGCCGACAAGCCGAGTAAAAAAATAAAAGGATTGAAAGTGTCAACATTTAAACACTATTTGCTAAGAAACTACTGAACGAAAATGTCCGGAATTAACATATAAGGTCCAATGAATGATAATAAAAAGGTCTGTTACAGAAAAAATGCAGAAAAATGCCTAAAACATCCTAAAAAATAAATAAAGAAACTTTTTGCTGCAGATTAAAAGAATAAACAATCTATTAGGTATTGCATAAAAACAGGAATATATTTAACATTGAAGCCTATGGGATTCGCCTGATTAAACCTGCCGACTGAAACCACCGAACAACAGGGCATTTCTCTCACATTTCACTGCTGTTCGGTGTTCTGTGAATAGATTCCCTGCCATCGAACAAGCACCGTATTTGCTGGCAATTCGGCAAAATTTGTCGAATTGCCTGCTTTCTGGATAGCCGAATGGCCACGAAAATGCACTGTTCGGTGCATTTTCGGTCAAGTTCAGATCTCTGTGGATATTATAAACCTGATAATTTCCACTGGGGAGGCAGGTTACAGAGAAAAATAGTTACAGAGACAGAAGAAAAGTAGCAAACATTTCAGGTACCTATGATCGTTTACTCTGAGTGACTGAGGGACAAAATGTGAGATCTGATGTTTGGAGAGGAGGCATGAGAATGGAATAGAGGACAAAGAAAATGGGGACAGTCCAATAAAAGAGATTCAATTGACAGACAGGCAAAGTGCACAGACAGTAAAATCCTTAGCGAAATTGTGGAATCTCTGCAAGAGAATAGTAAAGAGTAAGATGGGCCAATCATACCAAATCTCTCACCTCAAATAGCTGAGACCTGGCGATAGATATCTGGCCTCCCTCTGTCCCGCCTCTCCCCCCTACAATCCATCCTGAACGCCTCCGCCAGGCTAATTCACCTCACCCGCCGCTCTGTCTCTGCCGCTCCCCTCTGTGAGTCCCTTCACTGGCTCCCCATCCACTGCAGAATTAAGTTCAAAATCCTTATCCTTACCTACAAAACCCTCACTAACTCAGCTCCCCACTACCTGTCCTCACTAATCACCAAATACACCCCGGCCCGCTCCCTAAGGTCAAACAGTGACCTGCGCCTAGCTTCTCCCCGCATCACCTCTTCCCATGATAGACTGCAGGATTTCTCACGCGCAGCCCCCACTCTCTGGAACGCTCTCCCTCGTACTGTCAGACTTTCCCCTAACTTCTCTTCCTTCAAACGCTCCCTTAAAACGTTCCTATTTAGGGAAGCCTACCACACAACTCACTGACACAACCATCAATCACTCTCACCTTACAGTCCTCTCCTCCTGTTTCCAACCCCAGCCCTCCTAGATTGTGAGTTCCTACGGGAATAGGGCCCTCATCTCCTCCTGTACTGTTTGTCAAATGTTGTTCAATGTATTGTAACCCTGTCTATACTGTGCTTATTGTACAGCGCTGCGGAATATGCTGGCGCTTTATAAATAAAGAATAATAATAATAATAATAATAGAAACACAGGTGTCCATTAATGTAATTAACAGGCTACTGAAGGGTGACCGAGACAGCAAAAATACTTAAAGGAATGGAAAATATAACTACTTACAGGTCGATTCAGTAAAAGGTGAAACTCTGGAGAATTGGCAGGAGAAGAGAACAATCTAGAACAAATAGCAGATTTGGAAAGTGAGATAAATGGGAGAATTTTCGGGTTTGGCTATTTTGACCTGGATTTTTCACTTCTCCAGTCAATTCTCCTGAGTTTCACCTTTATTGAATAGACCTGTAAGTCTCTGACTCGCAATGCCATGCTCAGGGCTTTTTTTCAGGGGGTACTCAGTACCGGCACCTCACCACCAGTCCGAACTAACAGGAGAGAGCATGATGCTCCTCCCTCCTCCTGCAGTGGCAGGCAGAGAATCGGAAGTGCTCAGCAGCTCATGTTGCTCCTGAACTCTTCCGATTGTCAGGAGTGTATGTAGCGACTGATGACCCCCCTCCCCCCAGTAAGTGACAAGGGAGGGCTGCTCCCCCCTCTCTCTGCAGCCGCTGAACAGCATTGGGAGGGGAGGGTGCAGCATGTTTACACACATCTGCCAGAGCTGCGGATTGTCAGGCAAGCGGTGTGATCAGAGGAGCTGGCACTGTAAGGTGGTAGTGAGTTTTATTGCTGTGGAGCTCATTCACACTGCGCATTACTGTGAGTGTCATTGCTGCAGAGTTCATACACACTGCACATTACTGTGAGTGTCATTGCTGTGGAGCTCATACACACTGCACATTACTGTGAGTGTCATTGCTGTGGAGCTCATACACACTGCACATTACTGTGAGTGTCATTGCTGTGGAGCTCATACACACTGCGTATTACTGTGAGTTTTATTGCTGTGGAGTTCATACATACTCAGCAAAACTGTGAGTTTCATTGCTGTGGTGCTCACAAATGCTAGGGGATTATCCACTCAGTGCCATCGTTGCAAAAAAACAGAAAAAAAAACAGCTAACAACCCTGCAATACAGATTTTTCTTGCAACAGAGGCACTTAGTGGCTAACCCCCATAGGGTTACAACAATAGTTGTAGTTCATTTAAAGGAACAGAGTATTAAAAAATATGGTTCCCTTTTATAGTGTCTTCCTTTAAGTGAACTACAACTATTGTTTATGAGGACATGCAAATAGTCATAATAATCAGTTTTTCCCGCGGGCGTGAGAGTACCCCCACCTATTTTTCCAGAAAAAATGCACTGGCCATGCTAAAAGTCATTTCAGTACAGATATGAATGAGCCCGTTCAGTCCACAAGAAGAGCATCATCACCTTGAAAGCTGCAGTCTATGAAAGAACTCTACTCAGCTGGCCATTCTTATTCAGTACCATCTATAGAATATGGGGCTAAGAGATTTCAAACTTGATGGAATTAAACTTACACAATATTATTTTCTACAGCAGCTTACAAGACCACAGATTCAACCACGTTTTCAGCAGCCACATCAATAATAGCAGAAGTCATGTCAAAGTCTACAGTAACAACCACCTCACCTCTAGCCAGGCTCCAGTTGACACCATGATTTTCAGGCTGTCTACATTTTGTATCATAGAACCAGATTCCTTATTTGTTTCCCCGCTATGTTTTTACTTAAAAATCAGTCAACTCTCCCTGTCTAACTCACATAGTAAGTTTGGTACATCTCCATTTCCTGATTCTGTAGCTGCTACTCCCCCAGTCTACCATAGAGGCAGGCAGCAAGCATCTGTCTGTACTGCTTGATTGCATCCTGTTTTTACCATCCTCCCATAACAAGGTACACCTGAGAAGTCCTCTCCTTTTATTTCCTGTTACTTTCCCAATAAGTGAAGAAAATATAAAGGCCTTTGTGTGCTTTAAAAAGGGGATGAGTTAAAGCTATCTGACTTCAATCATATCCTGCATGCACTTCTTGCATATGACCCTGAGGTTCAAGAATAAACTGATTTACCATTCCTTGAATAATTAAAGATATTTACTCAACAAAATAAAATGATGTGGAGATTGATTTCAATACATGAGACAGAACCTTTCTCAAGAGCAGCTCCCGTCCTATGGAATGACTTACCTCACCCTTTCAAATTCTCCCCTAATCTTCAGGCCTTCAAAAAGTCCCTCAAAACCCATCTCTTCAGATTAGCGTACCACATTACTGATGCAACTCAACCCTCTCAACCTACTCACACAGGATTGAAGCCACTTCCATTGCCCCACTATTCCCAAACCACTGGCTCTAACGATCCTGTTATCTAGTAAAACTCCTCCTGTCTTTCTCAACCCCAATCCCTCTAGACGGTAAGCTCCTATGAGCAGGGCCCTCTTTACTTCTTGTTTCCATTTTATGTCCGTTTATATGTGTCTCGTTCCCTTTCGGTTATTGTAAATCGTTGCAGAAACTGTTGGCGCTATATAAATGATAATAATAAGTCATTAATTCCCACCAAACCATTACATCTGTTTTCTGTCAATGAGAACAATATGACACAGACACTTCTTGGAATATCTGGCAGACCAGAATGTCACAGACCTCATATAGGATACCTTCAGGACTTCTATTATTTCATGTAAGGATACAGAATTAAATAATGTTCTACATCAAAGTTTAGAGCAACAACTCTAAATCAGATACAGATATTCAGGAACCCTTCAGCCACAAATGCAAAATACAGATGGCCAAGGCCATTATGACATGTACTGTGTAGGTCTACAATAGACATTTTAGACGCCCTTGATTAATGGATAAAGAGGAAGAAAAAAAGGGTTATAACTGTGAATATACACACAATACTTTTCATTCTATGAAGAATTTATTATTATTATTACTGAAATAGTCATTTTCCTACTTTAGCATCACCCATCTGTGAATTATATTTACCAATAGATTTACTATTTTTCAGTATAGGCAGTGTCCTTTTCTATATTGTGTTCTAGGGCGGTCTTGACTTGCCAATGGGAAAACCAGCCAAGCAGGCCACAATGGGCAGGGTGCAAACGACATCTGCAGTTAAAAGGATCTTCACAAATCAGTTAATGCAGGGTCTACCTACTGATTTTTCAGACAGCCTTGCCCTGGAGAGCCTCATCAAGCATCCACATTTTTTCCAGGCATCTCATGCAGTGCACCCTGATTACTGGAGGGTGCAATGATGCCAATGTCTGGTATGGCCCACCCCGAACATCACCATAGGCAAGTTATGCCACCAACCCCATCTATCCTTGACCCTTTGCCTGTGTTGGGGAACAGCCCAGGCATGAGACAAGGTAATAAAGACAAAAAATCTTTAGGTAACATTCACAGTTTTCCAAGACAAATGTTGCCTAGTCTATGAGTAAGTAAACTTGTCAGTTACTTATTATACTTGTTTGAATATGTGAAACTAATTAAGACGTTTGGATCAAAATGTTGATTGACAGTCGAAAACATGAAAAAAAGTGGGGGGTTTTGCATCTTTAATGTCAGAGCCTCAGTTCTAATTATCTGGACTAGCACATTTTTCTAACATTATTTCAATATTCACTAGAAGTTTATGAGGTGCCGATATTTGAATTAGGTGAGAATACACTGTTGAAGTTACAAAGCTGTCAGCTACAATCTGTTTATAAATTAATATGTTATTTAATCTTTTGACAATGAAATAAAATTAAACAGCAGGTTTTCCAGTTTTCACTGGAAAATCCTTACAAGCTGTATGCTCTCCCATTCTACAATCCACTTCTAACACTGTCCTCTTTAGAGAATGTACGACATTGAACTTCCTTTTGCTCCAATTTCTTTCCTTTAGGGAGGCTCGACCTCATGTCTGCATAACTAGGTAATACCTTAACTTAATGTAACCCATGTATTTCACGCTGGAATATGTTGGCACGATATAAATAATATGAATAATAATAATCATAATTGCTCAACAATTTGCCATAAACACAAATAATCAGGCATGTAATGGCCATCGGGACTACCGAGAGATTCCCGGTGCGCTGATGGCTCAGTGGGCCGCGGTGGTGCTGCCTGGGCCTGGCCATCGCCTAGACCTGGCCACCAGCCAAGCCTGGCAAGAGCCTGCCATGCCTGGGCCAGGTGGGAACATCCTGTGTGCTGACTTGCCCCTGGTCACATGTTTAAACAGAGCGGGGGGCCCTGCCAAGTTATCGGTGCTTCTGGCAGGGTCTGTTCATGTGCTCCCTGCACCTGGTCACATGACCCTGGCTGCCAGAATGCCGCTTCCTGGTTGAGATGGCAGCTGTCAAGGTGGAGCTGAGGGACCTGTATGCCCTTTTTCAACTGAGGAACTGCATCAGATGGTGGGTGAGCGCTACCGGAACCTGAGTGAGTCGGCGGAGCTCGGCGTTGGTGGTGGAGCATTACTGCAGTGGCCTCCCATGATACTCAGCCATTCATTAGGTTAGACCAGTGATGGTGAACCTTGGCACCCCAAATGTTTCCAAACTACATGTCCCATGCTGCTTAGACTTTTTCTTTTGTAATTTTTTTAAAAGATCCTTTTGTATTTTTTGAATTTTATTAGAAACATTTCAGCGGTCATCCTTAAAAGCAGGCAGTAGTTGATACCTTTTGATTTCCTGGCTATTCATTTTACTGATAATTATCCATTAGAATTCCTTATCCGTGCCTATCTCAACCACCAATATAAGTTTAACTTACAGGCCCATTTTCTTTATTTATGGCGCCACAATACCCCCCTTCTTCCTCACACCACTACCAATTCAGTCAACACCTCTGTACTTTCCTGTTAAACTCTGCCATTTTTTTATCAAAATTGCTCCATGCCCGAAAAAGAGAGGCAAAATCTTGAAAACTTGTATTTAAAAGGGTGTTTTACAATGTGCAGTCCCTGCTCCTTCCCCCATCTTAGGGTTGCCCAGAGGGCTGATATAGATCTCTGCATGCTGCAGGGGCTTAGTCTAGCCCAGAACCTCAACTCATTGAACTCTTAGGCTAGGGTCAGACGAACGCATTTTTCACGTCTACCGTCAAAAAGTGCGTTGATGCGTCCGAACGCATTTTTTCACAGAAGCCACGATAGCGGTCATACGATGCACAATTTCGGACGTATTTCTTGACGGAGCTATAAAAAACAAATGGATGTGATGTTGGCTGGACATGTGCATCGTCTGACGTCTCCTAATCATGCACACACGCCGCTATGCCGAAGCAGCGCACTCTGTGCGTCAGTACTAGCGGTTCCACGTTCTCAAAAAAATGCATTTGTTTGCTGCTTGCGTTGCGCAGCCAAACTTTGGTGTGTGGCCGTACTTCATATATTGGTCATCATTTGCTGCTACTATGGCCGTAAGAACGTGTGGCTCAACGCACGTTTGTCTGACCCCAGCCTTAACTCAGGCTACATGGTTTTGTGACCTTTAGAAAGCAGCCCCATCTAATGACTTTCAATGCTTTCCAGAATTTTTTTTACCAGGAAGGATACATTGAGATTTCTCTCGTTTTCAAGTATGTCCTGGGTGGCGAGTATGTACCCAGTTAGGTGTCTTGCCCAAGGACACTTACTGCGAGAGGTGCTCACTGGGATCGAACCCATGTCTCCACAAGCTCTCTCCATGCAGAGCAGTGATGCTACCTCTACTCCACCCAGCCGGCGTTGAGAGTAGGGTTGCCAGATTGGCCATGTTTTCCTGGACAAATATAATTTATTCATGCTGAGAGGCAGTGCATGTAAAATGCCACCCTGAAGCCTGTATAATCCATACACTGCAGGTAAGGAATTGCGGGTGATCTGCCTTGATTTCCTTCTTGTGGCATATGAATTATACATGTTGCAGGGCAGCACTTTTCCCACTGCTGCGCTCTGCATGAAATATTAATTTGTGTCCAGGAAAACATGGCCGATCTGGCAACCCTAATTGAGATTCACTGGATTGGCTGGAGTACCCAACCCTCCTGCGGTCAGCCGACATGCTGCTTCTAGAAGCATGTCATGTGCCGTAAGGGTCAGGGGGAACGATTGCTGGGTCCAGGTAATTGTTTTAAACAAAGCGGGGTTTAAACAGGGATAAAATGGGAGAAGAGGGGTGTGGTTGATCAGGAGGGATTCAAATTTAACACTTCTATTTCCTCCACTCTTTTTAAACCCTATAGCATCCCTTTGAATGTAACATTAGTCATATTAACCACTTGGATGCTGAGGACGCGCTCAGCGCGTCCTCAGCATTCCCGCTGCTGTGCGGAGGACGCGCTGAGCGCGTCCTCCCATTGGGGTCAGCGTTCGCCGGGTTCCGGCCGATCGCTGCCCCTCCGGTGCGGGCTGACATCCTGGATGTCAGCCCGGCATCCGGAACAGCAGCCGCCGGAATTTGGTGTCATCGCGGCAGCGCGATGACACCAAATTCAGGCCCCCCCCCCCGCATGTGCGGAGGAGGCGCCTGAAAGGGAGGGGGGGAGGTCCTTCGGACCTCTCTCCCTCCCGATCGGCGACTCTGCGGGGGTTAACCCAGGCATCATTTGGAAGGGCACAGCCTGCTCTTCCATATGATGCCTGGCATTAACCCCTGGGGAGCTGGATCGCGAATTGGCGCTGAAAAGCGCCGGTTCGCGATCCTTTCCCGGAGCTGGCCGACATCTTGGATGTCGGCCAAGCCTCCGGGAACTCCCCCTGAGGACTGGCGTCATCGTGCGTAGATGACGCCAGTCCTAGAGTTAACCCTTAACTGCCACCAACGGTGGAGATAGGGAGTTCCAATGAACTCCCTATCTCCCGATCCGTGGCAGTTAGGGGTTAAATTTTGGTATGGTTGGATCGGCCAGAGCATGGCCGTTCCAACGATACCAAACACTACAGTGAAAAAAGTTGTAAAAAAAAAAAATTAAAAATAAAAAAATAAAAAAAAAATTAAAAAAGAAATTATAAAAAAAAAAATAAACACTTTTTTTTTATTTTTTTTGGTTTGTTAATGCAGCAATATTGTTCCCATTTCAATTATAATGTGAACAATGATGCTGCACTAACGATTTTTGTATGCGGTGCGTTTGTTAAAAATAGTGTAATTTTCCCCAAAAAAAAATGTAACGAGACCCCATCTCTAATTTTTTTAACAAGCGCACCCCATACAAAATATAACCGCAATTGCTCGCATGTTAAAATGTGAAAAAAAACACTTTACACGTTGTAAATTATTGAAAATACATATTTTATTGCATTTTGTGTTATAATATACATTCATGACATAACGTATACATATAATAATGACATATTATGAATCTGCCGAGTCTGACGGAAAGAACGATATATAATATGTCTGGGTCATATACTAAAATAAGCCTTAAAAACACGTTTAAACATGATGCGCAAAACAGGTAAAAATGACCTCAGCACAGGGGCGGGAAAAGCCTCAGCAGCGAAAGGGTTAAAAAAATTCACTGCTTCCACTAACACTCTGGTGAATAAATATATATACATTTAAACAAACACACGTATATATACAAACAAGCACATATATATATTATATATATATTCAGAAAGAATTGTCAGAATGACAAAACATAGTCACAAAAGTCACATAAACTAACATTGATTACTTCAGGACACGTCGTGTGCTTCCTTTTTTCATGCCATAATATCAACGAGACACTTGGGATGAATTTTGTGCCTCTGATAGGGAAATCTAATTCCACTGATCTAATCCTTTAACACTGCAATCAATCCTGGAGCATGGTGGCCCTTGTTTCTTGAAGGATGAGGACAGCTTCAAATGAAAGTTTATTCATATTTTAATATCAAAGAAGACTCCCATGATGGCTGCAATATGTCACAAAACTTTCAATGTAAACCTCATTATTGCATAAAATCTTTGACATAAAAAATAGATGTTAAGGGGACAGGCTGCCATGGAGTGGAAATATGTGAGGATATATGCCTGCTCATTCTGTAATTCACTTTGTGCTTTTAAGGGCATGCATTACTAATTCACGCATAAATTTCCAGATAATATAGGTGTGGGTTTATTTTAGATGATATTATCTAGAGTAAGTATGAGCAGCAGGAATGATATGTCGTTGAAAAAAAAATAAAAGAAAATATTGTCTTTTTTTCTGTATCACCGTTTTAAGCGATTCATCCACATTTTCTGTCCCTGCAGTGCAGTGAACGACCTTGAAATGTCCTTCTTTCAGAAAGACGAAAGTGGTTATCTTATTTGCTAAATCAATCCTGAAACCAAAGAAGGAAATTAAGTACAGAATATTGGACATTCATTAGGTGCTAGTGTTAGGGGGGCATGCGTGCTAATCATATCTATTAAGAAGCCACAGGTCTGCTTTATTATGCTTCATCGATGCACAGTGAATTTTGGGCTACAAAAAGCTTTAGTAACCACTGATGATTAATCCTTTCAGTCTTAGGATTCTTCATTAGTTTTAATGGCTGTAATTGGTCCTGAAGGAGCTTTCAATGTCATTAGAAAAAAGTGTAATAAACAACTGAATTCTAAGAATCAAGATTCAGCCTCAATTCTAATAATTTTTGGTATATTTATTTATAAAGTATTTTACCAGGAAGGATACATTGAGATTTCTCTCTTTTCAAGTATGTCCTGGGTTCAAGAACATTGAATTATTACAGTGGGTATAGAAATACAAAGTAATAAAATGCAAAATATTAAAAAACAACACAAATATACAGATTAACACAGAAAATAAATATGTGGGAAATATATTCACTATGTTACATGTTTACAGGTGCATTCTGCATCGAGGTTTGTTAATAGAGAGCTCTTAAGTGACTTTAGACTTGGGGAAGATTTGATGGTGTCTGGGAGGTTATTCCATATTTGTGGTGCTCTGTAGGAAAATGAGGATCAAGCCACTTTCTTTTTGTATTGTGATACTGTAAGTAAGGTGCTGGTCCTGGATCGGAGGTTATAGGATGAGGGAACTGCTGGGGTTACAGCCTATTCAGGTAGGGTGGTAGCTTACCAGAAAAGCTCTTAAACACCAGGTTGGAAAGGTGAAGGGTACATCTAAATTCCAGCGAAAGCCCGTTTAGCTCATTTAACATGTCACAATGGTGGGTCATGTAGTTACATTGTAGCACAAAGAGGCAGAATGAGTTATACAATGTAGTAAGTTTATGAAGGTGCATTTGCGGGGCAGCTGCATACACTACATCTATTCTCCGTATTCAATAGCCGGCATAAGCATTTGTTGTACAATCTGCTTTCTTAACACGGGGCTCAGGCAGGATTTGTTTCTGTACAGGGCACCTAGTTTGGGGTAGAGTTTAGATGAGAGTTTTTGGATGTGGGGGCCAAAGGATAGATTTGGGCCTAACCACATACCTAGATATTTGAGGGAACTGACTGTGCTCAGCGTGCCATCTGATTTTGTCTTGACACATAGATGGGGAGTTTGCAGTTTATGTAGTTTAGGTGCTGCTCCAAAGAGCATCGTAACAGTTTTGTGAGTATTTAGAAAGCGTTTGTTATCTGCGATCCAATTTTTACCTCTGTGAATTGTTTTTATAGCACTGCCTCCAGCCGAGGAAAATTTGGTTTGCTGGTTCTAGATTACGGCATCATCTGCGTACATGTGTGCAGTTGAGGCTTTGCAGACGTTGGGCAGATCATTTATGAATATCGGGAATAGCAGGGGCCGAGTATCGAGCATTGGGGTACACTGCACGTGACTGGGGTACTCAGTACTTGTTCAAAACTGTTACAACTTTCTTTTTCTAGGTACAAAGACACAGTTCTTATGCAATGAATCAATTGTGAATCCTCTCCTCTTCCAAGAGAAATAGGAGCATTCAGATAAATAGACACAGGCTGTTTTGGGGTCCATGTGTCCCCTTGCGCATGAAACATTTGCACAATCAAACTATAGTGGTAATAGCGTTGCCGAATCTTCCATGTTTTCCTGGACACCTCTATTGAATTCATGCTGATGGGCAGTGCATGAAAAAGGCCATCCTGCAGCATGTAGAATCCATACGCTGCAGGTACGAAATCAACGAGGAACCCAGGTAACCTACCTTGATTTCCTTCCTGCAGCATATGAATTATACAATTTACAGGGCAGCACTTTTCCCTGTGCGCCCTTCTGCATGAAATAGTAATGTATCCAGGAAAACATGACTGATCTTTAAGGCCTTTAAGGACTGAAACCTTAAGGCTAGCGGCAGACGAATGTAGTCATCACATCCGTGTTGCCGCACAGTTTAACGTCCGTCGGAGCACCGAAGTGCACACGCACCGCGTAGGTGGCAACGGACGCCATTTAGTCTACCGTCAGATGAACGCAGTCATCACATCCGTGTCACCGCACTGTTTAACGTCCGTCGTAGCATTGATTTGTGATCAATAGAGACCAACACACGAAGTACGTGTGCACCGAAGTGCGCACGCACCGCGTAGGTAGCAACGGGCGCCATTTAGGCCTCGACGTAAAAGTGCTACGACGGACGCCCAAAGTGCGCCACGGCCTGTGTGCGTGATGACACGACATCAGATGCAGTGCATTTGCGATGTCCATCACGTTGACGCTCAGAAGTTTCTTTTTGTCTGGCTGACTGTACCTGTCATTTCATTTTAATTAATTTTGATTCCCATATATCCCTTTTTTTTCTACATCTGTTAAAAAAAATGGATCATGTGGTGTCTACAGTATCTTCCGCCAGTATGTACGTCCGTTATGCATGCACACAGAGTGCACTCAGACTGCGTTCGTCTGACACTAACCTAGTTCTGATCATTAGAGACTCGTCCATAGGGGCAGTTGGGGCAACGCTCACCACTAAAGTTCCAAATAACAATTATTACTATCTTACAAATACTACAATCTTGGAATGCCTCCACTGACCTGATTGATGGCTGGAGAAGTTCTCAAATGCAACTAATCATGTCAAAATCTTGGGGCCTTTCTGAAATGTTACAATGATACCAGTGTGAAATGGACTCTAGCAGAGGCGTACTGAGAACTAATCGGGCCCCCAGGCAATAGGAGATAATAGGGCCCCTTTGGGCTATGCCCAGAAAAGTCCACACCCATAAAAAACCCCACCCCTACAACACCTGTATGTACATTGTTGTTTCAAATAATTTATTTCTTCACACAATTTTCAAAAACATTTTAATGAGAAAATCCACTTGGGCCCAGCAGCAAATTTGGGAATCCATTGTGCCCCCTCCAGATTTACAGATGGCCACTGCTCTGCTACAGTAGCCATCACCCACTCATTGCAGCTAAGGCTGTGCCCCGGCATCAAAGGTCCCTATGGCACATGTGAGAAACTGCTGATCACTTTTCTGGTTTATAAGATACTGTACATTACTGATACACTTGTACACACTGCACATTACCGAGCTCTATAACAATAAAACTCCCAGTAATGTGCATTGTGCATGAGCATATCACAGAACTCCACTGCAATACAATTTCCAGTAATATGCACTGTGTATAAGCACATCACAATGCTCCAATGCAATAAAACTAAAAACTATTATTATTTATTAAAGTATATTTTCAATACAATATATTATTAAAAATTACTTAGTTAAAATAACTAGCAATATTAAATAAAATATAATAATATATTATTAAAATAGTTAGATATTAAAATCAATTTAAATATATTGAAATATATATATGAAAAAATAAATGAGTTAGTGCAGCGGCATAGTTAACTTTATAAGGGGAAAAAAATGCCACTGCTTTTATAAAACAATTTTTTTTATTTAATTGTATTTCTTTTACACAGTCATCTTGATGCTGGCCTTTCCAACGATACCTGAACCATCCTTGTAGGGCACACGGATCTGGAGATACAGGCGTCCATTGCATTTCCTGTAATGGGATTTCCCTGCTGGGCAAGGGGGAAAAGCCCAGTTTGTTATGCAATTGCACGCATGCACGGCCCTGGGCAGTCCCACAGCAACGGCTGACATCTTCATGTCAACCCGCTGTGGGAAAAGCCCCTGCTCGGAGCCAGATGAACAACAAGGAGGGACAAAACAAAATGTTGTGCTCAGCACTATGGAGGAAATCCCGATAACCCCTGCATCCCTGCACTGCTCTGGCAGCAAGGCAGACTGATGGGACCCAAATCCAGGCCTCTCCCCCATCCGGGCCCTCAGGCAGTGCCCAAATGCCTGATGGGTCAGCCCACCCCTGGCCCCTAAAAGGGAATAAATTGTGACCTCTGTGACCTTGGTAGTTAGCAAGTACTAATTTCTTGATGCAAAACAGAATTTTTGGTTCTATCCTATAGGCAGTGTCTAAAACATATGTGATCCCATGTGATCAGTAAGACTGTTTTTTCCCCTGCAATACCTGTACAAAGGATGACGAAAGCCATGACAGATTTTAAACTGTATTATGACATCATCTTACATGTATAGACATTATTGAACACCGAACCTGAGCTTGCTATTATTGTATGTCAGTTGGAGGTCTGTTATTTCCAAATCCCCAGAGACTTTCATTTATTTCATGTTTAGAACAGTGTTTTACATACATTTACAGAATAATACCTGATACTCCATGGGTTAAGCTGTGAGTGCATTGGAGCCCGAGACACAGGTAGACGGATAGGTACTTTTTTAATTGAATTTCATGTCATTTATCAGACGTTCTGAACTAATGCTATCAACATAAAGTGTTTTCGGATGAGGTTTTTTTTTTTCCCCTGCAAACAGATGCCGGGCCCGATTCTAACTATGATTGCTTGACTGCGTGCTGCTTGCTGAATTCCTTTTCCTGGCAGCTCTAAACAATCACAGCTAAACTAATGCTTAGCGCTGGATGTTTGTCAGCATCCGCAGTGCATATTGATCAGATATTTGCCCTAAACCTTCTGTCTAATCAAAAAATGAAGTATTAATATTCTTCTAGGCAAAAGGGAAACATTATTGCCATATATTAAAGGAATACTTTAGTTTGAGACAAGCTCCATTACATATCCTATAATATCTTATGCAGAATAAATTACTCCATTATTCAAAAGATGATGTGGCCTGAGGGGGGGGGGCAAGTTCAGATGATCAAAATAGGTCCTTGGCTCTATGGAAGAAAAATCTATATGACGTGCCTGCATTCTGTATTCAGGTGGCTTTTTGATTAATTTGATTGAAGAAAATCTGTGAAACCAATTTACAAGGGATTTGAAGATTTTCTGGCATTATTCTAACAAATGGTTCACTATTAACAAGATATATGTTGCCAGCACTAGCATAAATGATCAAAGAAATTTACCATCCTCAATTACGGCAGCACAAAAAAAAAAGAGAATAAAGCACTGATTTGCAATAAGCCAACTGCCAGTAGAGCACGAATGACAGAATGTGATAATGAAAATCCCTCTGAATAATGTTATCAATGCAATTAAAATTATGACCTTGAAAAATTGTCTAACATATCAATGATATCACCTTCCCTGTTAGATTTACTATCTACAGTGTGTTTTGTGAAACTGATATCAGTTTGTTATGGCAAGCCTTTCAGTTCAATCCATGAGTAAAGTCTCGAATAGATACTTATAGTTACTGTGACTCTGATGTGTAAGGTCAGATTTAATGCGGCTGCTATGGGGGGAGGGAGAAGAAAAAAAAAACAGTCACAATAAAAGTGGTTACCGACTCCTTCATGTGGTAAAGCAAAAAAGGATCTATTCCACATTGAGCAAAGGACAACGTTTCGACGCAGTGGTCTTTGTCAAGTCTTTGGACTTGACAAAGACCACTGCGTCGAAATGTTGTCCTTTGCTCTCTGTGGAATAAAATCTTGTTTGCTTTACCACATGAAGGAGCCGGTAACTATTTATACAGACCACAGCAGCAGCACAAGACCTTCCCTCAAGTTTTCTTTTCTCCCCCGTTTCATCAAATTGAGGAACTCTTAGCTAATTGCTCCTAACACGCTATTTTGAAGATCTAACCCACCCTACCCATCATGGAGAAATTTGTCTCTTCCAGCAAAACAAACAAAAAAACTTCAGATAAATCAACGTGGAAAATAGCTTCAAAACCGTCTCAACGGTTGACGCTGCCGTCTTCACCTTCCAATGCCCTTTCGGACTCCCAACTGGACTTATCGCAATCTGCACAATCAACCTCTCCTTCTTATGGTGACATTCGACAAGAAGCTCGAGTCAATATGGCAGACATCTCAGCAGTGTTGTCCCCCTTATTAGACGAAAAGCTCGGACGACTCTCCACGACCATAGAATCCGTGCTGTCGCAGTTGACATCGCAAGTTCACCGGCTTACTGAAGTTGAAGAACGGGTCTCGACCCTAGAAGATGACGTCCAACCGCTGAAGGCACTAATCAAGGCACAAGGCACAACAATCGACTATTCAAACGTTAACTACAAAATTGGATGACTTGGAAAACCGAAGTCGGCAAAACAACTTGCGAGTGATTGGCCTCCCGGAGTCAGTAAAAGGTCGGGCCCTGCAGGACTGGGCCTCCAACTGGTTACCTACCCACCTGGGTTTCAACGCCCCCGACCTACCCTTGGCTGTGGAACGCATCCACAGAGTGGGCCCTGATTTAAATCCACAATCAGGACGCCCCCGAGTCACCATCATGAGACTTCTGAACTTTGCTGACAAATCTAACCTTTTGCAAGCCTTCCATAGGGTCAACGCCCTGGATTACAATGGAGCCCCTCTTCGACTCTTTCAGGATTTCTTGGCTGCCATGTCTTCAAAACGAAGAGCGTTCTCGCCCTTATGCTCGGAATTGGTGGTGAGAGACATACATTTTTCGCTGATGTATCCAGCTCGCCTGTGAGTGAATTTTAATGGAGCCACCCATTATTTTGATTCCCCTGCCGACGTGAGCATGGCTCTCCTTCCGGGCTCACCCCCTGAGAGGCTAACTTTGCCTCTTCCTCCACGAGCCCCATCGACGAGAACCTGTACAGGGAAGCCTTGAGGTGATTACCACTGGACTATCTACCTGCTTTTCCTCGAACGATGGCTTGGTTCTGGTTTGTTACAATGCGATACTTGCCTTCTTTCTCCCCGAGGACAAGCTGGTTGAGATCGGATGGCTGGAGGACACTGGCCACATCCGATCTCGAGGTCCCGTTGACCCTTGTATATCTGTCCAGGTCTTCGCCTTGGTTTATTCTTCGATGTCTCTCACAGGTTATGGTTCCGTTTAAAACTAAAATAATATTGACGCTTAGTATCAGATTCCCAGGTCCCCCCATTAGAAGAGGCTATGCCTCATACTTCACGATGGGCACTTCTGGTGCCCCACTATGTTTGAGGCCCTCCCATGACATCCCTTGAACCTGCCCTTAAAACCTCCCTCAGACTTCTCTCTTGGAATGTGGAGGGTTTGAACTCTCCCATTAAAAGGAAAAAAGTACTTGCACATTTAGGCACGCTAACACTAGGGATGTGCGTTTCGGGTTTCGGAATTTCGGAATTTTCACGAAATTTCCCGATTCGTGTCTTCGGATTTGGCCGAATTTCCGAATCGGATCGGACCCGAAAACCGATAGATCCGAAAAGTTTTCCGAGCCGAAACGAAAAATTTTCGGATTTTTCGAATGGACTTGAAATGTGTCAAATTGAAATTTATTTTTGCTCTATTCATGATTTCGGTTCCATTCGTGATTTCGGTTCCATTTCGGTAATTCTGGAAATCGTATATTTAACTATTATCGGTTATATCGCTGATTCTGTAAATTTTGTATTTGTAAATGCGTATCACTTGTTTCTTGTGGCATTCGGGTCAGTTTAGCATTTTTTAAATCGTTTTGTTCATTTTTTTTGTTCCTTGGCTTTCATACCATTTTAATATGATTAAATAAAGTTGTGAAATGTATATTCAATTATTCATAAGAAAAAAAGGATCTTTATTTAATAAAAAAAACACGATAGAATCGCCAGAATTATCGTAGACACTTTGAAACGAGGAGAACAGAAGTTCCGAAAAAACGAAAATTTCCGAAATTTCCAAAAAGTCGATACAAAAAACGAGCAAAGTGACCCGAAAATATGAAAAATGGTCGATGTTCCGAAAAAAAAATGTACACGAAAAACGAGCCGAACCGAATCGAAACAGAAATCGGTCGAAACGAGCCGAATCGAAAATTTTAAACATCCGAACAAATCGAACCGAATCGAACCGAAAAAAAAAAAATCGGTGCACAAGCCTAGCTAACACCTGACGTGGTCTTCCTCCAGGAGACCCACTGATCTTCCCCCGATAACCATCTCAGGGCCCCCTGGATTGGATATCAAACTTACGCCCCTTTCTAAAACAAGAAAAGAGGTATCGCTATCCTATTAAATAAATCTCTCCTGTTTATAGTCCTTGACGAAACTAACGACATCCATGGCTGCTTCTCTATTGTATTGATATCGGTTCTAGGAGAGACCTATTTACTAGTGAACATATACGCCCCTCATCCCCCTCACCTACAGTTTTTTTTCCGACCTCTACTCGAACATCCTTCAGTATACATTTACGCACTGTATAGTTGGTGGGGATTTTAATGCAGTTTCAGATGCGGTCTTAGACCGCTCCCATGTGGGCTCTCGCCCAGCGCCCTCAAGGGCTTCAGCTGGCCCTAATTTTTT
The DNA here is from genome assembly GCA_009667805.1 of Leptobrachium leishanense. Lineage (NCBI taxonomy): Eukaryota > Metazoa > Chordata > Amphibia > Anura > Megophryidae > Leptobrachium > Leptobrachium leishanense. Next base: position 384,807,523 of record CM019063.1, on the reverse strand, counting down.
AAAAGACCACTTAGATTTGTTTGACGCCTGGCGCTACGTAAACCCTGAAGGCAGGGACTACTCATTTTACACTCATCCTCACGACTCCTTTTCCAGCATAGACATGTTCCTACTGTCCTCGACCCTTCACTATTCCATAGTAGACGCAGCGATAGGAATGATACACATTTTGGACCATGCGGCTGTTACAGTGAACCTGCAGCTCAAAATCCCCCTCCCGCGCTTCCGGAATTGGTGCTTTCCCACTACCCTCCTTCACTCTGAAGATTTCCGAGCGCACATAGAACTTAGCTGGAACAACTACCTGGACGATAATGTAGAACACGTAGAGGATGTTAACTTGTTTTGGGAGGCGTCTAAATCGGTCATGAGGGGTTGCATAATTGAATATATGTCGCGTAAACGTAAAGAGATTAACAAGCAGCTGCTGGAGGCGCACGCTTCCCTGGTAAACTCCTATAGAGCTCATGTCACTCACCCCACCCCTACTTCATCGGAACAGTACAATGTGGACAAACGTTGCTATGCTGCGTTGGTCGAGGAAAAGGCCCAATACTCCTGGCTCCATCAGAAGAATCATTTCTTCCGCTGGGGTAATAAACAGGGGAAACTCCTGAATAATCTCCTGAAATTGCAACGCCCAGCGACCCCTACTATAACTAAGATCAAGACGCCTAGTGGCGTTTCTTTAACAGACCCAATGGACATCAATAGGTATTTCCGGGATTATTTTGAAACTTTCTATAAAAAGCAGAACAGGACGATTGGAAAGTCCAGGCTAAATTCTTCGTAGCAGCGGGGCTGCCAGAACTAGATCCTGAGGTTAGGGATAAACTAAATGCCCCTATTAGCTCGAAAGAAATCTCAGACGCCATCTCCAGCCAGAGTTCCCATAAAACCCCTGGCCCAGATGGCTTCTCGGCAGAATATTATAAAATGCTGGGGGGGTCATCTGGTCCCCATCTTACTACTCTGTTCAATAATATCCTACAGGGAAAGGCCCCGCCACCGTCCTTCAACGCGTCCTGAATAATACTGATCCCCAAACCTGATAGAGACCCCCTACTAATCACGTCATATCGCCAATTTCCCTTTTAAATGCTGATCTAAAATTATTGTCGGCCATAATGGCTCGTCGTCTCCAGGCCCCGCTGACTCAATTTATTTCCCCCGCCCAGACAGGTTTCCTGATGGGTCGTCACTCCACGCAAAACATTAGGAAGGCCCTGGCCGCAATCTGGTCGTCAAATAACCGTACACAGTTGTCGGACTTACTCCTCAGCTGCGACGCCGATAAGGCTTTTGACCGTATCTCGTGGTCCTATCTGCGATGACTCCTGAAATATAATTTCTTCGGTGTCCCTATAATTAATTTGTTCAACGCTTTATATGATATCCCTTCCGCGACCATAACGACTAATGGCCTTAACTCTGTCCCTTTCATACTGGAACGAGGTATGCGACAGGGTTGCCCACTCTCCCCTCTCCTGTTTAACTTAGCTTTAGAACCGCTTTTAAGAATTTTACAAACATGCCCAGACTTTAAGGGGATACAAGTGGGCTCCCAGGAGGTCCGAGTAGTTGCTTTTGCAGATGATTTGCTACTCTATCTCGCCCCGACAAGGCGCTCCCAACCTTATTGACGTATTTAGAAGACTTCCACCTGGCATCTGGGTTTAAGATCAATTACGAAAAAACATTAGCGATCCCGTTGGGGCCGGCCTACGAAGGTTTTATTAGGCAGCTCAGCCCTTTCCGTTGGTGTCAAACGGGGGTCTTCAAATACTTAGGTGTGCTACTACCGACTGATATTGCGAGACTATATGAGGTCAACGTCCCCCCACTCCTGACTCAACTTAAAAACTTGCTAACCTCCTGGGTGAAACTCCCACTGTCTTACCTGGGGAGATGCGGTCTCATAAAAATGGTTGCATTCCCGTGTCTATTATACCCGATACAAACGGTTCCAATACTTCTCAAACGTAAGGATATTGCACTCATCCATTCATTATTTACCAGATTTATCTGGAGTGGGGGAAGGCCTCGCATAGCGCTACAGAAACTTCATCTTCCCTCTGGTACGGGGGGATTGAACCTACCGGACATTTACTCTTATAACATTGCTGCCCTGTACCACATAGTGGCAGACTGGATCTCTGATTCATCTAGGTACACTGATAGTTCCCTGGATCGAGCCATGTTCTTCCCAATATCCCCACTGGCTTTTCTCCACTCTCCCCTCGCCTTGATCCCACCAACTCAGAGATCTATCCCCCTGCTCTTCTCCAGCCGGGAGGCATGGTATCGAGCTCGCAAAATGCTGGGCCTGTCCTGGAAATTCTCGGTTTTTCAACCACTATTAAACAACCCCGCCTTTCAGACCGGCTCGGTGGCCTCAGCATTCCAGGTCCTGACGACTGAAGGCATAACTCAAATAAGCCACCTGCTACAACAGCCAGCGCACTCCCTTATTTCCTATAAAGATCTATGTGCACTGACGGCCCCCACCCCCCTCCACCCGGTTTATTATATACAGCTCTCAGCGTTCGTATCCACCCAGCTAAACTCTTTAAAACCGTGGGACTTTTCCAATCTCCTGGACACCCAGGCGTCCTTGGGTCCATCCACAGCATCCCTTCGCGCACTGCTAAGGCCTCAATTTGACTGGTCGGTCGCAACCACGGGTCTAGCTGCCTGGTGTGTTCACCTCCCCAAACAATCCCAGTTTTCCTTGATCGCAGCCACTAACAAATCACGTAAGCAGATCTCCTTTGCCCAATACGACAAAATGTTTTTTAAATTGCTACATGGCGCCTATGTGGCCCCGGATAGAGTTGCCCTTATCACGCCCCTCAGCTCTGGCCGGTGGCTCTGCCTGTGGTCCTGCCCATTAATATCGATATTCTGGGACTACGTACATAGATTTGGTGTTAAAATTTTAAAGTTAAAGGTGCCCCTCACCCCAGATTGGGCCCTGTTTAACCTTTTGTCAGAAAGCGAAACCCGCGGGTTGGACAGGAGTCAGAGGGCCCTATTAGGCGTGCTGTCCGCAGTAGCTAAAAAAGCCATTTTGGGGATTTTCGCAAAACTGCCCGGTCACTAAGGGGTTAAGGGCTCCCTCAGATTACATGTGGAGCCACTACTACAGCATCTCACTCAGGTGCGGATCCAGACACACAGGTTTCGGGGGGGGTGCACTCTACCTTAATAGCAGGGACATTTGGGAGATATGCACCTAGGCACACATTCATACACAGCTGTATACAGATACATACTCATTGACATACACTCAAAAGACACGTACATAGCTATATACACACCCATATTATATACATCATATACAGATACACACGCAGGTTTGGACATACAGTATACACACTATAGAGGTTTATATATTTTGAGTGTATCCAGGAAATAGCCTTATAAAGTGAACTCCAGAGATTAGATACATAAAAGTTAACCCCTTTACTTCTAAGCCATTTCACTTCCCATCCTGCATTTTTCTAAGGAAATAAACAATTTTAAACAAAATGACGAAAAACACAGTATTCTCTTGCATTTTATTTTTATGCTCCACATTGCACGTAGTCAAATTTGGTATCACTGGAAAGACCGGAATCTGGCCTTTCCAATGACACCTCAGTGGTCTATGTAGGATGTGAGGAACCAGAGACAGTTTCAAACGTCCAAAGGTCCCCTGTATCAACTACAATGGGACTGCAGCTCGGTGAAAGGAGCGTCGCCGCCAGCGCCATAAAAAGACTAAGTATGGCGCCACCTCGTGGACTCTCCTGCCTATGCAAAATTCAGGTGTTGCCTAATTCACTTAATACTCTCTGCACAAAACCAGACCGCACCCAATTAACAATGCTTCCACATTGTCTTGGGAATCTCCAAGCTTCAAGGAGCTACCCGTGTTCTCTCCTTATACCCCGCTGGATACCCTATTCCTCCAAGCCTGTTTCTACTGCAGACCTCCAGGATCTTCTATTACTCCTACAGACCTCCTGGATCTTCTATCAACCCTACAGACCTTCTTATTCATTGCACATTGGCTCGAACCTGCTGCCCTGGAACCAGCTCCTGACACTTAGGGGGAGGGGGCAAATCCCTCCTGTGCCCCCTCTCTGGATCCGCCAGTGATATCACTAATAATAGAACCAGTAGTTGGGAGCCACTAAGGGTTAGCAGCTTGTGCAGAATTCACCCTTTAGCAGAACGCCATTACCAGCTGAGCTGAAATAGGCCCCTAGCTTCCAAGCCATCATAAAGTGAACAATATAATTTTTACTGTGTCCAAACCAGAACTACCAGCGCTGCAGTGGAGAAATGTACAGCACGGCTCTGAAACAAACACATATGAATGAACATATGATGCGGGTTTATTCCCAGGAAGCAAAATGCTCCTTTCAGCAAAATTCATGCATGAGGTTTGCTGAGTTAGTTCCTACAGTTGACCCCATGCATTTGGTTCTGCATTGGAGTCATTGGCGGGAACTCAGTAAATCTCGAGTGGAGTCTCTGGAGAATTGCTGTCAGCTGCAATGGGATTGTAAAAATAAATGGAGTTCATCAACAGATGTAGATTCCTAGATAGGCAATGTCAGCATAACCTTGGAAACAGGGATCCCCTGATATGCAAAAAAATGCCACAAAAATGCGAATGTAATCTGCATTACAAAGCTCAATGAATGATATGGAGTTAAGAGATAACGCAAGATTGGAAACAGACAAGACCACCTGCACGAAAGGAACATGATACTGGGACCAGTATCACACCACAGGAACTCTTCCTCCTGGGAGGCAACCATAACTCCCAACCATAACTCCCAACCATAACTCCCAGACATCCAAAGCAAAACATAAAAAACAAAGAAACAATTATATAAAAAGCCTATCACAACATTTCGTAATACACATTCTTTGTGCACTCTCCCTCACAAGATTAATTCAAGTAGTGTCCAGCTGTCTATTTTCTTTTCTTGACTCAGTCCGCGTTTCATACATACTTCATATCAAATGTAGCAACGGTGTGACTGTTTTATGTGGTAAAGTCTACTAATAAAGGACTCCGCTGGAGTATTATCTGATTCGCTCACTGAGAAGTCTTTTGTGATTTTACGTATCCAGAGTTGACAGGATTCAGTTACGGGAACAAGTAATTCATGAGTTATTAAAAATCCTTTATCGCTCTGACATTCATAGTGTTCTAATGTCAGGTTGAGGTGTCAATGCATTTGTACTTGTTGTTGGTATAGTTAACATGATTCCTTTCCAGTTGCTTGTTTTTGTTGTTTTATTTATTTTTTTTTGCTTTTTTTCTATGATCGCGCAAGTAGTTTTGTTTGTTCAGTACTCACTTTAAAGGCATATCCAACTCCTGAGAGCAGCAGCACCAGATGCTGCCCGTGCCTAGAATGAAGAGAAATGTACAGGTTTGATTTTCCACACACACTGAAATCTGTTTGCAATAAAAATAGATCAACTTACTAGAACGCTGATGCTGCTTTATAACACGAAAAACAGGATTACGGAACAATTGAACTTGCCACGATAACGGAAAGAAATTCCCTTTTTTTAATATCCCTTTGGTAGTATTATACACATAGTCAGCGGGTGAGGCGGGGGTTATATCATGAATAAATAACAAGCCACAAAAAATAAAAAAGATTAACAGTGTTCGACGGCTTAATGGTAGGTGTTAGGCTGACCAGAGGTCTTGTAAAATTAGGATTCTTTTTAAAAAAATGGGCACCCTGCAGTGTAGCAGTAATGTGATTATAGCAGTCAGCACATATTTTCTATAAACAATATTAATGGTATCTGGTCGACTTACCATAATATCAGTGTAGTAGATGATATATAACATTACATAAGAGTGAAATCCTAGGCATGCGCAGAAAGCTGAGCCTACCCAGTGAATTGCTCCTGCTTTCGTCCTTTTAGGTCCCTGTCTACACTTTTTACATACATACAGGGTTATTCAGAGAGAGGTGAAAAGCAGGAGAATGACTGGAGAATGGAAAATTCGAGGTCAAAATAGCCGATTTGGAAAGTGAGATAAGTGGGAGAATTTTTCTGGTTTAGCTATTTTGACCCAGAATTTTCCATTCTCCAGCCATTCTCCTGCTTTTCACCTCTCTCTGAATAACCCTGATTGTTACATAGGCTTTAAAAAGACATGCATCCATCGGGTTCAGCCCTTCACACAAATAACCCAGTCTGACGCGCTCGCCAATATGCAACATATTGGGAAAACAAAATCCTTCTTGACCCCAGAATGGCAGTCAGATTTCTCCTTGGATCAAGAAGCTTTTATCCACATATTGCGCTAAATTACATTCCTGACGCTAAACCGCCCCCGTTTTAACGAGGAATTACAATGCAGGCGCTTAAAAAGCTGCCTGCATTGTTACCGCGCGCTACGCCCCTGGATGCTCGCTGAGCACCGCCGCGAGCATCCACTCGATGGAGTCAATAGGACTCCATTGAGCCAGACGCCGGCGTTCACATGACCTGCTGGATCTCGCCTCGCGAGATCCGGCCGGTCGGCGTAGTGATGAGCAGGGGGAGACTGAGGAACTTTTTCCCCCAGTCTCTCCCTGCTCCCGCCAGACGGAGGAGGCGGACGGAACTGCAGTCCTAGCCGTGGGACAAGAGGTGAGTATCTAATTAGTTTTTTTATTTTTTTGGCTGGTGTTAACAGATTCTGCAGAATCCATTAACACCAAGTCCTGGCTGTGTTAACTTTCTGTTAACTGCGGCCGGACGTTAATCAGCGCTAATAGAGTGCGCTCCCCCATGTTAAGTATAGGGAGCGCAAAGTACAGTAACCTCGTGCTGAAAAGCGCAAGGTACCAAATGCAAACGGGTTACTTAGCCCGTTAGCGTTTGGATCGTAATATGCTGCCAACGTGGGGTTAAATTCCCTAGTTAACACTAACATGGAGGCGGTAAGCAGGAAAATCTGCTCTTGCAGATTTTACATTACCATCTTCATGCAGCACCTCGACCTGGAGCGCACCGCTATGCTCCCTGATACCCACAGTAGCGCTTCCACGCCATCGCAAGTATCAGCTCCTCGTGTCCATAGGACTCCATGGAGGCTTGCGTTTCCGAGCTGCAAGCTCTACACAAGGTCGATTTCATTTCGCATCCAGACGGTAAATTGCTCCAGCACTTTGGAATACCTCACTTGTCGAGACGCTAAAAAATGATTGCTCTCCCAATGTTAGGTATAGGAAATGCTAAGTACAGTAAGCTCGCACAAACTGATTTCACCCCAGTTTAGCATCAAGATCGGACTATCGACACCAGACGTTAAACTTACTAAGGCTAGCGCTAACGATTACATATCGAGCCGCTACATTACACGTAGAACCAACTATGGAATAGTGCCCAGGGTCGCATATATTAGCTTAAGTGATCATGGTGGTAAAGTGTTCTTTTTAAACAGTCAAATCAAAGTAAATATATGTGTAGCGCTCACTCCCGGAGGAGCTGCTGAATTTAACCTCGGGTTAGTCTCTCCGCACTAGGGAATAAATATACACCAGCACTGTTGTGGATTTTATAGATTATATACTTTACTGTTCTCAATAAAGCGGCATATATAATGTAAGCACGGTATATAGAAAACAGGATTTCGTAATGCGAGAAACGCGCAGCGGTAAAAGAAAAGTTTAACCCCTTCGTTTCTGGAGTGTAAGTCCCGTGAGAGTAATGTCCCAAGAAAAGGTGTGTGTGTGTGAGCTCAGGTACCCGGGTACTATATTCGACTGGCCAGTGAATGGATTTAGCAAATCTTTGACTAGTCACGTTGGGGCCCTGTAGATTTAAACAATACTGCAGTGTGCTTTGTTAAACTTTGACTGTGGCCTGGAAGGCCTCTCACCCATCCGCCAGACAATCTGTTCCGCTGCCCGATCAAGGATGTCTCTCCGCTGGATTTTTCTGGAACTCTGTGCCACCGGATCCGCTTCCCCTGCTTGCCCGATTTCTGCAACAAGATCTACGGCCTACCGCCTGCACTCCCAGTGGATCATCGCGGTCTCCTTACTCGGGGTCCAAACCGGAACTCTGTGTCTGTGGAAAACCTCTCAGCGGTGGATTACTAGGTCTCTGGCAAGTCACTGTATCGATCCCCAGCGTCGGCAAGGCAGCGCCTGCTCTCCGGCCTGGTCACAATTGCTCACAGTCTCACGTGCGTCTTACTCTGTTCACCGCTCGGCTCACACTGGCTCTCCTCTGAATGAGGCTGAGGATGTCCTTTCCTCTTTCCCCCACCCACTTCCTGTCTCCGCCACAAAGCATGATGGAAAACGTAGTCCCATTGTGTCCAGTATACTTTACATTGCGCTTGTCTCCCTCTGGTGGCCAAACCCGAGCAATACAGCAACAGAGTTTTTAAACAGCGCTACATATGGATGAAAACATTAGCCAGTCACTTGTGTATGAAGTAATCAAGTATGTAGGTGATGCATTGCCAGCCTTTTACTAAAACCTCTTAAATTACCCTTAACCCCTTAACGCCGCAAGACGTACCATTACGTCCTGCATTAGGCGGGCTTTAACGCCGCAGGACGTAATGGTACGTCCACGGCGTTTGCAGCCCCCCTCCGGCCATACTCACCTCCTCCTGTCGCTCCCACGCTGTTCTGACTCCCGCAGAGTCAGATCGGTGTGTATTACTCCTCCCGGCGCACTGACGTCATCGCGCCGGGGGCGCGATGATGTCAGTTTCAGGCATCCCCCCCGCCGAAGCAGGGGAAACGCCTGAAGGGGAGGGGGGATCCTTTGGATCCCTCTATCTCCCCATCGCCAGGGACTAGGAGGCTGTGGCCAGCGATGTAGGGGGCCAATCGGTGCAAGACCGTGGCCTTTTTCCAGTGGGGGCCACCATCTTGGATGACAGCCCCCACCTCTGGGTCCCCCCCACGTCAACTGACTCATCGCGCCATGCGCGATGATGTCAGTTAACTGGGGAACCTCCTAGCTGCAAAGGGATTCCCTAAGGAAATCCCATAGAGGAGATAGGGGGGTTCTTTGAATCCATTTATCTCCTGATCAGTGGCAGCTAGGGGGTCATGTCCGATATTGCTGGAAAGGCCAGAGCATTGCCTTTCCAATGATATCAGAGATGACCATGTTAAAAGTAAAGAAAAAGTGTAAAAAAAATAAATAAATAATAATAAAAAATGAATTAATTAATTAATAAAAACGTTTTTTTTTTTAATGCAGCACTATTGTTCACATTTTAATTATAATGTGAACAATGATGCTTCACTAATGATTTTTTTTTGGGGGGGTTTAGCTAAAATCATGCAATTTCTCCCCAAAAAAAAAATGGGTTGCCCGTTCTAATTTTTTTAACATGTCTACCCCATAGCATATGACTGCAAAGGCTCGGATAATAAAATAAAAAAATAAAAACCACTTTACACACTGTGGGTGATTTGAAATTTTATTGAAAATTCACATTTTTTAATTTGTTTTTACATTTTTTGTTATAGCATTTTGGCAGGGCATGACATATACATATAATAATGATATATTATTAATCTGCAGAGTCTGCCGGAAAGAACGATATATAATTTGTCTGGGTGGTATAATAATACGTGACTTAAAACCGCGTTTAAAAACGGTCAAAATTAGCTCAAACGGGGGAGGCGTGGCCGGCTGCTCAAGAGAGTGGACGTGCTTTACAGGAGCTCCGCACGTCTGCCTGAAATAGGGACGATTAGAGAACTTTTTGCAGCAGTGTTTTACCCTTGGAGGGGTCCCTGAGCAGCTGGCTGCAGATTTTATGCTGTCCAGAGGTCGCTTGGTTCCCCCCCTCCGGACCAGAGACTGGAGACTGTGAGAAAAGCTGCTGCTTTGTGAAGACGGTGGCCATTTTGCGGCCTCACATCCGGCTCCAAATGCTTTCCGATCTGGATGATCGGACCACCCTGACCTGGACTTTGCCTCGGTGGACAGCCACAGAGATGGAGGGCCCACTTCTCCTGGCAGATACAGAAGACAGTCTTGCAGCGGTGGTGGTCAGATCTACGGAGTGGAGAAGGGACGACCCCCCCTCCCCCATAGGAGGTGAGAGTGGTTTGGCCTCTGGCCTCGACGCCTGTCTGCAGATTTTGGACGAAGGGGACACAGAGGGCCCGCTTACAAAGAGAGTGTGGCGTCGGATGTTGACGGCTCTGAGAGGCTGTCGGGAGGTGAGACCCTGGAGGGTAGAAGAGTTGGTGACCGACCCGGGACTGGGTGATGTTGTGGCCTGCTTGCATACTGGGATCGTTCTGGGATGCAGTGCTGAAAAATGTAATCCTCCAGAGGTGGGGGAGTGCCGAACTCGGCCCTTGGAGTCAAATTGGGCCCTGAGTGCAGGAGGAGAACTGGAGTTTTGGAGACCCCAGGAGACGGCGGGCCTTATCGGGTCATTGACGGTGGACAACTACCAGGGGATGGAAGCTGGAGTACCGCGTGACGGAGATGGGGCACCGAATGGCAGCATTCTGCTGATTGATACTCCAACGGAGGAGCTGTCCACGTGGCGGGACCCGGGAGTCGCCGCTTGCCGTGGGTTGACTGTCCGGCCGGAACCGCCGAGCGTGCTGGCGACGCCTGCTGGTGCTGACCGGTGTTTGATAGTGGCAGAGTTCCCTCTTGGATCTGGGACGATGGAGATGCCGTTCGGACCCCTCCTGCCGTCTCCCGCTGCGGTGCTGCTTCTGGCTTTACCCCGTGAGGAGGATGGAAGGTACCACGGCGCAGAAGGGGACCTGCTTGCCTTGACGGCCTTGTCACTTGCCGACCTGCCTAGCCCTATCGGCGTCACCCTGCCTGCCTTATGTCCCCTTCCTTTCCGGGACACCGGCTGAGCATACCTTTTTTCCTTGTGAGACATTTTTGATTTTCTCATTTTGATGCCCTTACCCTCCCGTTAATGTGGACTATCTGCTTTTATTAACAGATTCCACTGGCTTTTGCCGATATTCCCCGGCTGGGGATAATTTTTATTTACTTATATTTTGCTTGTTTTCTAGAGACACTCTTGGTTGCTCTTTGTGATTTTTGCATTTTGCTGCCATATTTTATGTCTCTCTTTTATTATTTTCCCACCGTCTGTTTATAATGCTGACCTTTGCTGGCCCTGCGCGGTCTTTACTACCCCATTTGATTTTATGCTGTCGATGTTACAAAATTCTAAAATAAAGAATTTAAAAAAAAAAAAAATTAGCTCAAACTTCTACTTCGAAACAGCGCCGTAGTTGTAAAATTACTCCCGTCCTTAAGGGGTTAAGCATATAACCAGCACACTCAAACCAACAACAACAACAGCCGTAGACATACAAAAACCATATACACTGGGGGTTATTTAGAGAGATCTGAAATGTGGCCGAAATGTAACCAGACACTGAATTTTAGAGAACGAGGACCTTTCGGGGCCATTCAGCTATTCAAAAAGCAGGCAGTTCGCCAAATTTTGGCGTATTGCCTACACGTACGGTGCCTGTTCGAAGGCAGTGAAATCCCCCATAGAGAAGCAATGGTTTGTCTATTCAGAGACACCGAACAGCAGAGAAAAGTTGCCGAAATGCCCTGCTGTTCGGTAGTTTCATTCGGCAGGTTTATTCAGGCGAATCCCATAGGCTACATTGTTAAAAATATTCCCGTTTTAATCCAATATCTAATAAACCGTTTATTTTATTCTGCTGTAAAAAGTCTATTTATAGATTTTTTTTAGGATCTTTTAGGCATTTTTCGGGATTTTTTCAGGAAAATTGTTTCCGTTCTTTTTTTTAAATCGTTTTTTTTCAATTCTCTTTAACAGACCTTTTTAATATCATTCATTGGATCTTTTATGTAAATTCCAGAAATTTTCGTTCAGTAGTTTTTTTTGTAAACCGCGTTTCAATTTTGAAACTATCAAGCGTATTGTTTTTTTTTTTTACCACGTTCGTCTGCTTGTCAGGTTTTTCCAGCGGCTGCTCTGCACTGTGATCGGTGGCTCATCGGGTTTTCCAGACGTGTTCGGCGGGGTTTTTGCGGCAGTTTCTGCTGGTTTTCGGTGAGAGTTCAGTGAGTGTTCTGTGGGTTTGCGGCGAGTATACCCGGCACTACGGGGGCCTTGCGGTGCTTGTTGAATACACCGCAGGGTTGTGAACTAGGAATCGCCGAATCGCCCCGAAGTGCGGGGAAAGAAAGGTCACCAAACGTGCGGTGACTTTTCAAATCTCTCTGAATAACCCCTACTGCTTCTGTGCATCCACAAAATGTGCATACAGCATAATGAATCTGTCACGCCCAACCCGAGTAAGGCTCATTTGATGGTAACACATATATTGGAAGTTTTGTAGTTATCCCATGTCTAACATTTACTATCAACCAAATTCTATGCTATGTACAAAATGAATACTGACAATATAAACGACTGGGTGCATTGCATATCTCCAAAACAGAGGGTTCTCTCACAACCATTTAAGAGCGTGAAACCTACTAAACCAATTAAGGAATGCACGACCAAAGGAAATTTAATAAATTGAATCCTTTAGACCTTTAATGTCTCAGTACAAAAACCACAAAGTACAATGTCCAGAGTATTAATTTCTCAGATTAGTTCTATTTAAACCCTAGTAACACAGGCAGTGTATAGTATAGTATGATACGGTAATGTACAGTGTGTATGAGCATATCACAGAGCTCCACAGCGATAAAACTCACAATAATGTGTGGTTTGTATGAGTATATCATAGAGCTCCATAGCAAAAAACACACTGTAATGTGCGTTGTGTATGAGAATATCACAAGGCTCCACAGCAATAAAACTCAAAGGCCACTATTACAATGTTCCCGCTAAAACAGGGACGCTAAGGAGGAAAACCTGCACCTGCAGGTTTCTCCTTAGCTTCCCCGTTTTAGGGCCAAATTACAATCCTAGCGTTAAAACGCGGGCGCAAGGAAGGAAAAACTGCGCCTGCAGTTTTCCCCCTTGCGGCTGCGTTTTAACGGTGGATTACAATGCAGGCCCAAAAAATGCTGCCTGCATTGTTACCACGTGGTAAAATCCGGGATGCTGGCGGCAGCGATGAGCACAGCCGCTAGTATCCACTCGATGGAATCCATAGGACTCCATTGAGTTCCCCCCTGCCGGTCACATGACCAGCTGGATATCGCCTCACGAGATCCGGCCGGTCAGCATAGTGATACGCAAGGAGAGACTGGGGGGACTTTTTCCCCCAGTCTTTCCCTGCTCCTGCCGGCCGGAGGAGGCGGATGGAGCTGCGGTCCTCACTGCGGGACAGGAGGTGAGTATAGGATTAATATTTCTTATTTTTTGTCTGGTGTTAATGGATTCCGCTTATGCGGAATCCATTAACACCAAGTCCTGGCTCTGGTTAACTTTCTGCTAATCAGAGCCGGACGTTAATCGGCGCTAGTAGATTGTAATCCTAACGCTGATTAACACTTTGCGCTCCCCATGTTAAGTATAGGGAGCGCAAAGTACAGTAACCTCACGCTGAAAAGCACAAGGTACCAAACGCTAAAGGGTTACTTAACTGTTTGCATTTGGATTGTAATATGCGGTAGATACCGCAGCTAACGTTAATGCTCACGCAAGTGAGCGTTAACGTTACCGTCAAGAATGTAATGTGGCCTTTAGTGTGATATTATGGGGCAGGTGCTAATCCAGCAGCCTGCCCTGTAATGCAGCGCTAAGCATCAGAATGCTCGAGGCAGCACGAGCATCCCGTCCATAGGACTTCATCGAGGCTTCGACTACCGGTCACATGACCTGCAGGATCTCGCTTCTCGCGAGATCCTGCAGGTTGGCAGAGTGATTCGTGGAGAGAGACTGGGGACTTTTTCCTGACAGTCTCCCTCCAGTCTCCCTCTGCTCCCAGCGGCCAGAAGAAGCGTATCTCGCCGCCGTTCTCACCGCGGGATGAGAGGTGAGTATTTGATTTTTTGGGGGGGTTTTCAGCTAGCACTGACTGATTCTCCTAGCTGTGGTTTACTTTTGAGTGATGTAATTAGCGTTAGGCCTTTGCAGTCCTAACGCTAATTAACACTTTGCGCTCCCCATGTCAAGCATAGGGAGCGCAAAGTACAGTAAGTTCGTGCTGAAAAGTGCAAGATCCGAATCACTAACGGTTTTTTTAACCCGTTAGCGTTCGTAATGTAATATGGTCGGCCCGCTCTAGGGCCACTTAAGCTACCATTGACGCTCACACAGCTGAGCGCTAACTTTAGCGTGAACATTGTAATATGGCCCAAAGTAATGTGTGTTGTTTACAAGTGTGTCACAGAGATTCACAGCAATAAAACTACCAGTAATTTATGATGTGTATCACTGAGACCCACATTTATAAAACTCACAGTAATGTGTGGCATTTATGCATGTATGGCAAAACTCCACAGCAATAAAACTCACAGTAATGTGCACTGTGTATCACAGAGCTCCACAGCAACGAAACTCACAGTAATGTGCACTGTGTATGAGTGTATCACAGAGCTCCACAGCAATAAACTCACAGTAATGTGCACTGTGTATGAGTGTATCACAGAGCTCCACAGCAATAAACTCACAGTAATGTGCACTGTGTATGAGTGTATCACAGAGCTCCACAGCAATAAACTCACAGTAATGTGCACTGTGTATGAGTGTATCACAGAGCTCCACAGCAATAATCACAGTAATGTGTAGCATTTATGCATGCTGCTACTTGAAGAGTTCTGCCATTATGCCTGAATCAGCAGTCAAACAGTTAATACACCAGACATACACCTTCACATGACCTGAATAAAAGACCACACCCTTACTCCATTATTGAAGTTCATTCCTGCAGAGAGGTGCTACACCCTGCTCTGATCCTACGTTATAGCTGATCCACAAAACCCGGCTTACCCTAAACCCTATCCGGCTATCTGTCCTTGTTCATCCACCTTCCCTTCTGTTCCCTCCATCAGCAACTCCCATCATCCTGCAGTATTCAGCCTGGTCAGTTTCTGCTTATCCACCATTCCTCATTCCCACCTACGCCAGACTAACTATCCCTGCATACTGGGCTCAGGCACCCCAGTACCTGCGGTGCCACCCCGGTGCCGTACCGTGACAATCACAGAACCCACAGCATGTACACTCACAGCAACATGCGATATGACATCATGAATTGCGTTTTCATATCTTGGTATCTATTTCCATTGAAACCGATGCAGTATAGGGTTGCTCTATAATTGTCCATACAGTTAGTTGCTACGATGTCCACTGCGATATCCACCGACTGATGTGACTTTGCAGGCTCAGTGAACCTGGCAGCTACAGGTTCATTTTTAGACTTTCCCAGACTTTTAGGCTAGGGTCAGACGAATGCATTTTTCGCATCGTCCGTGAAAAAGTGCGTTCGAACTAATGGAAGTATTTTTTCACGGAATACGCGATAGCGGTCATACGATGCGCATTTTCGTCCGTGATTTTGTACGGATCATCAATAAAACACTTTTTGCGTCTGGACGTTATGTTGGCCGGACATTAGCAGCGTCTGACGTCTCCTAATCACACACACACGCCTCTAGCGGACGCAGCGCACTCTGTACGTCAGTACTAGCGGTATCTAGCGGTTCTCGAAAAAATACGTTTGCCGCTAGCGTTGCGCGGCCGCACTTTGTATATTGCCCGTCATTTGCTGCTACTACGGCCGTGATAAAGTGCGGCTGCACGTGCGTTCGCACTGCGTTCGTCTGACCCTAGCCTAACCAGTTTCACCTGAAATTTTACTCAACAAGAAACTGATTGGGAGATGACAGACACTAAAACAAACAAGAGCGTCAATATACATGAACATGCATGTAACATTACACAGTAAAAAGTATGCTATCCTTTATGACTTTATGGCGAGATTCCTCCACATACGCGGAGGACTCAAATCGCTCCTGCTACATGTCAGAACTATTTTTTAGAATCATTTCAATGGGGGCGTCACCTTGGTATTATGGTGTTTGACTAGACTAAAAAAGAAAAAGGTTCAATAGATGTGATGAAGGAATTTGCTACTCTTGCTATATTTGCTAGCATAGTATCTTTACTATTCGATACATACAGTATATCCAATCCACATATTGCATGCAGCTAAGTACTGTGCCTTCAATGGTATCTTTCAGAAAATGTTACGACTATCAATGATCCCTACCCGCAATCTACCTACACTGCCAGGTCTTTAAATAGCCGGATTGCTAGGTACAGGACAGACAGAAAAAAAGAAGTCAGTAAATCATGAGGAGTAGTCAAATAGAGCCAGGGGTTAATGCCAGAAAGGGTAGTCAAACAAAGCCAGGGTCATACACAGGAGAACGTTAAGATATCAAGGAACGCACTGAGGAGGTTAAACCATGACAGGGCAATGAGCTGGACTCACTTCCCAGTATTTGAATTTGGCAGGTGCCACGTCATCACGCTGAGCTCCACCTCACTGACCCACAGCCGCTATCGCCGGATACTTCACTCGACGGCTGGCCACCATGCAGCGAGAGTGGTCCTGCTGGTCGGCAAGTACCAGGAGCGGGGGAAGTGACAGAAATAAATTAAACAAATGGAAAACAGCTTATAACTCTGGATACGATCTCCTGGAACCTGTTTGGAGGAAATGTTAATCAAGATCAATTAAAACTTGTCCGAGTAAATGGGTTATATTTAAAAATAATGGGCCCTATTCCATACTTGAATAAGTGATTTTGCTTTGGCACTGTCCTAATCCCCCTAAAAATCCCATACTCACCTCTCATTTTACAGTGGAGAGGAGGGTGAAATGATCTCCTGCTTCCTCTCTCCTGGAGCAGAGTGAGACTGAGAACGAATAGTTCCATCTCCCACCGTGATTCCTCCTCCGTACCTAACTTGGACTAGACACACAAAAAGGGAGACGGTAGAAAAAAATCTTGCAGATTTTTTTTACTTACGGTCTCCCTTTTCGTGTTAACCTTGGAATAGGGCCCTACAGTTTCCAGATGGTAGGCAATTAAGGTCAAAGTTAAAATAATTTATGACACCAAACAGGTCTTCCCACTGACTCAGAAAAACACCAAAGAAAAGTGCCTAGGGTGCCTGCTCACCTGCATGAACGTGCCATAGACATGCTACATTGAGCCATGAGGACTGCAGACGAGGCATGGGCAATACACTTCAATGTCCGTAATATGCGACGCTACAACTCACAGTGCCAGAATATCGGGGCGGACTGACCATTAGCGCAATAAGGTACTTCCCGAGGGCCCCAGCCTAGCAGGGGGCTCTGTGAGGGCCCACCTAAGACTTGGTAAGGCCTGCCCCACACTGGCAATGAGCCCCTGCATTAGACGGTCAGGCAGAGGCCCCTCTTGTGTGTCACCTCACAACCCCACATTGGGGCGGGGCAAGATCTCCTATTGCCCAAGGCCCTCAGGTCTTGTCAATCCACTCCTGGTAATAACAGGATAGTTATATCACACCTGTGGGACAGATACTGGGTTACACCAGGAACACTTAATACCTGGTGACTGGTGATGCTTTTTATGCTCATACAAATATCTACATATGTTAAGTTAGCTGGAAATCAGTGGAACCTGAGAGAATATTTATTTTTCCTTCTTTTTTTGCTGTATTTAGAACTTTTGATGGAATCAGGAATGCACACTGTCTCAAGCCTCAATGACATTGAATCAGAATCTCCATGAATGTTATTATGCATTAGCTCGCATGCACTTCTGAGAGAATAAATCACATGATTCAAATCATTGGGCATGTTTAGAAATTAAAATCCTATGTGACAAAATGTAAATTTTTCTTCATAATAAGGGACCAATAGGGACTTTTTTTTAATAAACCCAGGCATACGTGACGCAAATTAAAAAAAGTTCATGCATGTTAAAGTCCCCAGAAATAGATAAAACTTTTGTGGTAAGAATGCTGAAAAGAAGTCTTCACACTCACTTTGATGCGTTCAACTATCCAGTATTCTGTATTTTGGTGCTAACTGGTCAGTGACAGATTGCCAAACACATTTAGCTAATGCTCCAGAGGTCTGAGATGTATTTTTTATGCTTTTTGATTTTTCTTATGCATATCAGCCTGGAGTTTTGCCAGGGGCTGATTTTGAATAAATGAACATAAGCAAGCCTTTTAACACTTCATATTGTGACACATTTGCACAAGAAAGTTGATGTGAAGTCAGTACACGCAAGTAACTGCGATAGGCTTTAAAAATAAAAAATAAAATGGTATATCTGATTATTTGATGAAATTGAGTAGGAACACTAAGCCTGTGTAGTAATATATGTAGCAACCATTAACATAATTCTATATATTATATTCTACAGCAAAACTTTTTTACTTATCAGGGTTATTCAAAGAGAATCGAAAAGCCACCGTACGTTCAGTGACTTTTCGTTCTCTTCATTTCGGTGTGATTCAGTGATCCCATTTCGGCGACCCGGCAGTGTATTCAGCAAGCACCACAGGGCCGTCATAGTGCAGGGAAAAGCCGCCACAAACCTGACGAACACTCACTCAAAACCCGGCGAACGCACACCGAAACCCGCAAAAACATCTGGATTAACCCCGCCGAACACGCTGGAGAAACCCGAGCAGCCGCCGATCACAGCGCAGAGCAGCCGCCAGAAAAACCCGAGACCGCAGACGAATGGAGTGAAACAAAAAACAGAACGCATGAATGTTTGAAAAGTGAAACGCTGTTTGTAAAAAAACTACAGAACGAAAATGTCTGAAATTTACATATAAGATCCAATGAATGATAATAAAAAGGGCTGTTACAGAAAACAGAAAAAACGATTTAAAAAAATCTGGAAAAATGCCTAAGAGATCCTAAAAATAAAAACTTTTTACTGCAGAATATTATAATAAATGGTTTATTAGATATTGAATTAAAACGGGAATATTTTTAACATTGAAGTCTATGGGGTTCGCCTGAATAAACCTGTCAAATTAAACCACCGGACAGCAGGGCATTTCGGCAACTTTTCACTGCTGGTCTTTGTTCTCTGAATAGACGAAGCATTGCTTCTCTATGGGGATTTCACTGCCGTCGAACAGGCAACGAACAGGCACCGTATGTGCAGGCAAGTCACCAACATTTGACGAACTGCCTGCTCTCTGAATAGCCGAATGGCCAGGAAAGGTAACCGTATGCTGAATTTCAGCGTTCGGTTACCTTTCGGCCACAATTCGGATCTCTTTGAATAACCCTGATAGTTTATGCAAGGAAGGTAGTGGTGTCCCACTTCACCCATCAATCCAAAAAGGGGGAAGAATTTGCAGGGGCTGTGATCCTGTCCCAGGCATGGGTTCCGAAAAGACTAATAGGTTATTCACTAAAGATGAACCTCAGGGGAATTTGCAGGAGAAGAGAACAATCTAGACCAAATAGTCAATTTGGAAAGTGAGATAAATGGGAGAATTATTCTGGTTTGGCTATTTTGACCTAGAATTTTTACATCTCCTACCAATTCTCCTGAGTTTCACCTTTAGTGAATAGACCTGTGCAGCCGCAAGTCTACCAGGCTAGAAAATCCACATAGGACCTATCAAATTGTCAGGACATAAAGCGGGGCTTCTAATTAATCCAATGCAATGTTTCAGCTCTGTTGCTAGAGCCATTATCAAAAAAGATAGGGGAACATGGATAGAGAGCGCTTTCAAGGTTAAGGTGAGGATTTTCAAATTTAACCTGGTGGGTACCGAAAGCCAGTGAAGAGATTAGCAGAGGGGACAGCTAAGGTAGATGAAGCATTGACTGACATCATTTCAGAATTAGCACTTGTGTTGTATTTCTATTCGTTAAGACTTTTATCCGTCGTATATAATGGGACCATTTGTGCTAGACTTGTTCACAACAAATATACTTCTTCTCAGCCATATTGACATATTTTGATTGAAAAGCAGGGCAGTTGACGATCAAAACTGAATTTGACTATATATATGAGCATGAGTGGAGGCACTAGAAACAGTGCATTGAATCCAACCTTAGTTTGAAAGGCCATGTATGGATTTCCAACTTCACAGATCAATGATCCTGATGACTAGAATATATATTCAATATTCAAAAACCTTTCAAAGTCTTATCTGGGATATTAATTATGTCTCTTTTGGTGGCCTCATATCTTGCTGTTGGTCATTGAACTTAGCGAGTAAATCCAACAATAAACTGAGTTGACCAAGCTGAAAGAACCAACGAGAAGTGACTCAATTGCTGGAAATATTACATCCGTATGACAGATAATTATGTCACTGAGGCAGTCCAAGCATGACTGGAGGTTGCAAAAACCATATACGATGGACAACATATTGTATTTGAGTATTGTTTTAGGACTTTGAGTCCAATAGAATTAATGCCATACACCAGTTTGACTTGGTGCTCAAGGTATAATTGGTTTGTGTAGTTGAAGGAAACGACACGGAGCGCGCCGCCTATATGAATGTGTTCTTCTGCCCCTCGATGATTGTATATTCAAGTGGAGTAAAGCCAGACCGCAGTATCAGGAGGAGCGAAGAAGAAGCAGGACGGTTATAGCCGGACACCGAAAGCATTGCATTAGAAAGGTATTAAAAGGAAAATTGTAAAATGGGAATCGCACACTAGGGAGCATATGTCTTCGTCTAACGCCTAAGTACTATCTAGTTCCCTAAAACATCAAAATTTACAATGGTTGGTTGGCACAGACATTGCAGCGTCTGGATAGAGAAGTGTGTATATGTCATTCAGAGTCTTTCACAGTAGCAAGATTTAAAGACTTCACGCACGCTTGTACATCAGCCAACTAAAACACGTCTTAATCCGAAATGCTTCCCTCTTGGCTGAGTTTCACTGACAGTGTAAAATAGAGCTATTTTTTTTCCCCGTCTTACATTGACAAAGGGTCAGGGCTGTCAAAGCTTAACAGTTTATAGAAACTCTGTATATTCGCAGTCAATGTTGTACCTGTCCCATTGCTAAATGTCTATAGCATTCACAGTTGAGTGCTGCCGGGTGTAAGTCACTGTTTCCATCACTTAAAAATGATTTCATACAAAGGCAGAAGAAATGTACTTACGGGCAAAGCTCCACTTCTAGATATTGAGTGGTCTTGCTGTTCAGAAAAAAGGATTCAACCACTGCAAGCGATAAAATAAAGTACCGTTATAGCAACAGGAAATTAGTGTTTACAGGGTCGTTCATGACACACAATGCAAAAAGCAATCCAGATCAAATGAGCTTGTTCTAGACATTTGTGTACTAAGATGCTTATAAAATAAACCATGATTTTGGGAAATACGAAAACTAATAAATCCCAAAATTTCGGTCAAAATAGACAAATGAGGAATATTAAGTCGAAGAATTTTCACTCGTTGGCTATTTTTTTTAACAAAATCTTTTGTTTTTATTCCGACATAATTTGCGATTTAGCGTATAAACCTCCCCTATAGGACTGAGGTTTTGACAGGTTCTTTTCAGCTGTGCTTGAATTATATAGTTCTGGTTCCTGCAGAAAGTGCTGCACTTTGTCTCCGAGCAGCTGCGAGCTTGTGATCCACGTAGCAATACTGACATGTCAGGTCACCCGTATTATTAATGATGCCGCCTTCACCCGTCAGAAGCTTCCATCAGTAATGTTTGAGAGGTCTGTATACGCCCCAGTGATGGTCTTAAATCAGTATACACTCAGCACACATAACAGATATACAACAAGGTATTGTAATGCAAGTCTGCTTTAAATAACACTAAGTCAGCTTATTCCGGAACACAGCGTGCATTATTTCCCAAAGCAGAATTTATACAGCATAGAATAACGGATCAAAGATTACACTGCATTAAGAGCGATCATTCTAAAGCAGAAATTACACCTTTTATCCAATACAGAGACTGGAGTCCGCACACTGACTACCAATAGTTTCATCCGACTTCGTATGCAGAATATATAAGGATGACAGCACGAGCATCATATAGTCTAGGATTATCTAGCCATATATTAGAGTCAGAGACATTGTATAAAAGCCGCCTTCTAATTAAACATTATACATCGCACATTCTGACATAATTATTATATGTAATTAATAGGTCACTCTTGATGCATTTTCCATTAATAACTTCATACGTGAATTTTTATTTAGATTATTCACATTATTATATATTTTTTTATTTCCGCGATACACAAGTCGCTCTGTCAGGTGTATGAGTGGGCATTGTTGAAAATCATAAATATTCATGCGGCAGCTATGCCGGACTGGGTCGAAACTAAGAAGAAATTTAATTGTGGAGTCATCAAGTGAAGTCAGAGGTACTCAGCAGGAATATAGCGGAAACAACTACCGCTCGCACCTAATGAGATAGATGTTTAGGTCTGCTCTCCGTGGGGGTGTTTCTAAATTTGCTGAATTTGGCAGGTCTGCGGAAATCTGGCAGATTTTATTTCAATTTACATAAATAAATTACTGCTTAAAAGGCAAGTAATAAGAAGCCATCCGAAGCCTTTTTAGCAAAATGCATAAAACGTAAACAGCTAACTATAAAATGAAATAAATAAAATTAGATGATTTCCAGTGAACAACATCTGGCTTATCATTAAGAAGACAGAGATTGATTTATTTATTTATTTTTACAAAATAAGGAAAGCCCGTGATTGGTTTTCTTTTCTTTTTATTTTGGAAGATTCTATTCAACGGATCTAGTTTGGCGAACACTGTCCTTTGGAACTACATTGGATCACCTCCAGTGAAACTATGGTGAGCTCGCTATTCAGGGAGGTTCTACTGTAGTTATCAGTGGTTTTCTCCATTTCTGTTCCAATGTAGTTTCAGACGGAGCTGTCTAGTGAGGCTTTTTCCTTTGTTTTCGCTATTGTGTCTATCAAAGTTTGATGAAGATCCCCACTTTACCATCACTAAAGTATTTTCACTGTTCTTGCAAATAACTGTGGAAGAGCACTGCATGGAGAATAGCCATAGTTTATTCATTTCATGGAAGAATAATGGTGGTTCTGTTGGTTAGCGTTGTTTGCAGCAATGTCACCAGCCGTTGTTGAACTTCGCATCTGTGGATAGCCAAAGTTTACTGTAGATGCAACAATGGTGATTTTTACAGCTGTTTGCAACTACAGTGAAAATTGGTCAGGCAACGTTGCTTAGCGAGTAATCTCTATGGGCCGGAGTCAGATGAGCGCACTACTTGTGCCCCTACTGACGTGTGTTATGACGCTTTGACGGGGCCAGCCACATGCTGTAGTGCGCGCACAAATTGCGTGTGCTACAGCGGACGTGCTGCGGCCGTGCTGAAAGCCTCCCCTTCGAAGTGCTACGACGCGTGTTCAACGGCACGATCGGCCATAGGAGGATCGAGCCTTGCTGAGCACACTAACTGGCCAGACGTCCGTTAGAGTGGAAGGAACGTCCACGTCTCACTCTCTTAAAACCGCTCGCCTGACTCCAGCCTTAGTAAGTGCTTTTATTTGGGGGTTTCAATATAAGCCTCTTTACTTATGACCCTGGAGCCATTTACTTGGAAGACAGCTATTATTGGTGGGAGACAGTCACCTGTATTTAATCCATTAACTCTTCCAGGAGACCTTTTCATACATTGTTTCCTAGAAACATTGATTTTTTTAAAAAATTATCATAAAGGTATAGACCCGGGTTATATTAATCCCAAAATCTTTTGTGTCTGATTGGTTTCTTAAAACAAGATGTAGTGCATTCATTCAAAATAATTTTTTCCCGTGGCACAATGTTACTCACTGGTAATTAAACAGCAAAACAGGTGACATGTATCACGTTTATCATAGTGTCACTAAAAATGCAGACTAAATGATAATCTCATTGGCTGGAGAGTTTAAAAATGTATATTTTAGTATAATTCTACAATAAATTAAATCTTTAAATTCTAATCCATGGTGGATGGTATAACCTAGATGGCCAAAGGGCAGACTGTACCACTCATTTGTCCATGTAGTACTGGTAATGCACTAAATTATATGCATTACTGAATAAGGCTCCGCCAGCTATTTCCTGGGGTTCTTCCAGCTAAACGGGAAAGAGCTGAGATATCTCAGTGACTCAGTTGACACCAATTAAAACTAGTGGAAAAACATGACATCTCCCTTACACATCTGCATTGCCTTCTCCATGGAGATGCCAGAATACCTACCATTGCTTAGGGTTAATATTTTATTCCTCCTTATATTCCGTTGTGTGAATATAAGCCAAACTGAATATTACAAACCAAGTGACATATTTCATATGCATTTGAAGTGTATAAAAGAAGTAGATCATTCATAGTAATACATGATTAAATAGATAATGCAACTGGTGCCCTTATTTTGTAGCAAAGTGGCTAT
Organism: Leptobrachium leishanense; assembly: GCA_009667805.1. NCBI lineage: Eukaryota > Metazoa > Chordata > Amphibia > Anura > Megophryidae > Leptobrachium > Leptobrachium leishanense. Next base: position 384,783,169 of record CM019063.1, on the reverse strand, counting down.
TAATCTTCTCACCTTCGAAGTCCCAGAGTCCATCAAACGGTTTCCCAGGCTCACCAGGTGGGGATGGAGGATCATTGAAAAAAAGAGCATTCACTTCCATAATCAGGCCATCTGGGTGTGGTTTGAATGTGATTGTCACCGGCTTGTGCAGCACTTGCTTGCTGTCCCATGTTGTGATTATTTTGTAAATCAGCTATATGGAAATAGATAACTATTACTCCTTTTTCATGAATTGCTATTAAGACCTGTAACACTCAGTCATTCTCAGGTTTAGAATTAGATTTTTTCCTCTGATTCAAATGTATTTGTGACAGATCTCTCTACCCCAACAGGGTCACATCTGCCAATGCCGCTTCCTTGCAGGACCCCCCATATCCTACCCAGGCAGACTCCTGTGCCTTTCTCCAGTCCTCAGACGTAGCTTAAGGACCAGGACACATAGAGCCTGCTAGCATCCCCCAGAAATAAGACGAGGCTGTAGATCTGAAGTCTATCAGGGTAGAAATGGAACTCACTTTTGATCAGGGACACAGACATTTATGTGGCCAAACAGGGGTCATTTGCATATACAAAAACCCCTCTTAGAAACCGCTGGGTGACCTAATTACACTGAAACATAGTTGCGCAAACATTGACTTCTTGGAGTTTGAAATCTAATTCCATTAGGTCAGTTAGATTAGACAGTTACAGTAAACATTACTTAGCATTTATAATGAGGATGGACAAACAGAAATCTAATTACATTGCATACAGACAGCAGATTTACAAACTATTCAGATAGAAGCAGATAGCAGGTATACAAAGACTAGACAATGCATTCTTACATAATCACAGATCACACAAACATTCTGCACAGGGGGGCAATGAAAATAATGAAACTCAGGCCTGCACCCCAAACCCATCTCCACGCCCACGCACCCAAAGTCTAAAGTGACACACGTCACAGTAGTCTAAATATACTCATGTTAAGACAAGTTGGAATCTACAACGAGTTTACTTACTACCACTCATACCATGGCATGGCCCAACCACTGATTTGTCCACTAACACATTGAGCAGACCTGTTGTCTGCATGTTGCATTATTGTGTAATAAAACACAAATGACATGGGATACTCCAATTTATAAAGCTGTGTCACTTATCGTTACCGGCTGTGTACTGGCTAAGGGGGAATGTGAGCCCATGTGCAATATTGTTTGCTTACCAAGAAGGATGAAGTTTGTAATACAGGCTGGAAGCAGATGAATGTGGTTGTCCAGAGGCAAGCACAGTTTGGCAACGGTAGGCACAAGGTAATATAGGCAGCAATCAGAGGAGTAATCCAGAGGCAGGCAAAGTTTGGCAACTCTAGGTATAAAGTATTACAGGGGATCCAAGGGGAACCACGGATCGGAGGAGCAATAATAGGTTTATTGAGTTAATTGATCAGGTGAGTAGAGAGTTGCAGAAAGGAAGTTCTAGAGGGAATTATTTACAGGAAAGGTGCTGCCTTGGTACTCAGGAGGCAGCATTAGTTTGGGCCTTTTGCGATGCTGGCTGCGAGGATCATGACAAGATGAATGCAAATGGGTAGCTAATCACCTGTGGGTAACTACAGAAATATGCCCAATTCTACCTAAACCACTTGGCAATAAGATGTGAGGAGATTGGTTCATGAGTTTGTTGATATTTTGACTTTTGTCTTTATAAACTGTGGAGTTCATTACTTTTTTGTGAGGCCTGATTCCATAACATGAAGATCTGGCGTCCCAATCTCTAATCTGTGTGCTTTTTTACAGAAGAAGTCAAAATGTGTGTTGAGGAAGTGTTGGTTTCCACATTGCTAATATAATGGCAGGAGGCAATTTCTGGATACAAGGAACTGTTTGCAAGATAAAAACTGGGCAGTGTGCAAATCTATCCCCTTTTATATATCAGGGTGTGCACGCAAGCAAATACTTTCCCCATACCATCTCACACCAGAGCATTAGGTAATAAGATAGGAAGGGGACTTTGCCCAGGGTCCTGCACAGGCTGACGTTAGGATTGTCATTAGGGTTTTGGGATAAGGTTTAGTGATTTAGACCTGAGGGTGAAGATATTTAGGAAGTCTTATCCAGAGTACTACAACTTCTTGAAACCCTAGTTCAAATCTATTTCATTGAGTTGCAAAACATTGCTATTAATTTGCAAGGGTTGAGTCGAAAGTAAATATGCATGAATGTAGGTTTTAGTAGTATCTGTCCCTTTAAGTCTCAATAAATATATGTTATGTAAGATAATTATCACAGTGATTCACTAAAACCCAGTTGCTATAGTTTTAGACTCAATATAAAATGTCAGTGTGGGCTACGTGCAAGATAAAAATGATTACTCGTGGTGGGGGTCGGCGGAAATATTGATGAATACCAACAGTTCTTTATATTGCGTCTGACCCCTGTTTACTTGTAGATTTACCCCAGGACTCAAAACTGATTTCTAGGGCAGACCCTGCAACGTGTTGGATCTCCGTGCGTGAATCTCACTTGAACGTGCATCTATTACACATCAAGAGACAAGATGTGTGTGATATCGGTCCTCAATGACTGACAGCAGTGTGTCAATTTTTCTCTGTTTTGTACATCAATGTATAGTAATATTATTCAAGTGTCTCCGATGATACTTGCCAAGTCTTTCATGCGCTCAATCTCCTGGAAGTCCCCAGCATAGTTATTAATCCCATTATCCCCCTACTCAGCAGAGGCTGCAAAGGATGTGGGGAGACATTTTTTCTGCTTCACTTCAGGTATATATCTTAACGTTCACTCTATGGAATATATCATTAGATGAATGCATGAGTTTATTTTCATTTAAATAAACCTTATAATGACCTTACAGTGTAGACTTATTTAGGTTTACCCTTTTGGGCCTCTTTACTGGCTCGGAATAGTTTAACCAAATACATAAAGTATATAAAAACATTTTTTTTCTTTTTTCCTTTAATAAGCAGGTCTACTTGAATTTCCATATCTCCATATTTCACCTTATACATAAATAAAATCTCATTCTTTTATATTCTCATTTGCAGCCACTGTATGGATTGTTATGGCATGGTTTTAATGTGATCTAGGTCATCCAGAGAATATTGAAATTGTGCTAAGGGTGATGGATTGGTACAATGCAGCCATTTAATGGTATCACACAGTATAATAATGCAGCAGCCAACCAATCACATTAGCTCCTATGTGATGAAACAGCAGATAGAAAACCTGCACAAAGGCTCTTAGTTGTGTTATTTAATTATTACTTTGCTCTGAGCTGTTTTTAGTTATGATACAGTTGCATATGGTTGTTTAGAACTTTGTTAAAGATGTGTATTTAAGGCACTAACTTAATGCCTGAAACGGAAGAATTTTCAAGAGTATTATTATATTATTTATTAAGCGCCAGCACATTCCGTAGAGCTGTACAAAGGTACAATGGGTAAAAACAAAACAATTCTACAATATACACAGTCACCACCAAGAAGGCAAGTCAGGATTCTCCCACCAGATACAGGAGGAATTGAAGGCTCTATTTCCATCGGTACTTACAATCCAGATGGGTCGAGGGGTGAGAAACAGGAGGGAGTATAACATGATTTTATTTTACACTTAAGTGATGAGGACTAATATATACCGTATTTATCGCTCCATAAGACGCACCTGACCATAAGACGCACCTAGTTTTTAGAGGAGGAAAACAGGAAAATAAATATTCTGAAATCAAATAGTGTAATAATGGATATACTGCCCCAGCTCATGGATACTGCCCCCAGCTCATGGATACTGTACCCCAGCTCATGGATACTGTCCCCCAGCTCATGGATATGCCCCCCAGCTTATGGATATGCCCCAGCACATGGATACTGTCCCCCAGCTCATGGATACTGTCCCCCAGCTCATGGATATGCCCCCCAGCTTATGGATATGCCCCAGCACATGGATATGCCCCAGCTCATGGATACTGTCCCCCAGCTCATGGATACTGTCCCCCAGCTCATGGATATTGCCCCAGCTCATGGATTTGCCCCAGCTCGCTCATGGATGTGCCCCAGCTTGCTCATGGATGTGCCCCAGCTCGCTCATGGATGTGCCCCAGCTCGCTCATGGATGTGCCCCAGCAGCTCATGGATATGTCTCCGCTCACCTGTCGCTGCCGCGTTAGGCTCCCTCTGATCGTGCGTCCGGCGGCAGGAAGCTTGGGCACTCGCCTGGGGGAGCCACGTGACCGCGATCTCGCGAGATCGCGGTCACGTGGCTCCCCCAGGCGAGTGCCCAAGCTTCCTGCCGCCGGACGCACGCTCAGAGGGAGCCTAACGCGGCGGCGACAGGTGAGCGGAGGCATATCATGGGGCATTCGCTCCATAAGACGCACCCACTTTTCCCCCCACTTTTTGGGGGGAGAAAAGTGCATCTTATGGAGTGAAAAATACGGTATATATTTACAATTAGGCACATTTTTTGTTTTTTCCGATATTTACCAAAACATATTCAAGCTATAGTTATATAATAGATATGGGCTGAAAGTGCTCACTCTCAGGTTTAATTTGAGAGTATGTACATCCAAATTGGAGGCAGGGTTTAGGAATTACAGCTCTTAAGAGTAGCCATCGCCCTTTTTCGAGGGACCAAAAGTAATTGGACAATTGAATCAAAAGCTGTTTCATGGCCAGGTGTGGCTACTCCTTCTTTATTTCTTAATCAATGAAGCGGGTAAAAGGTCGGGAGTCGATTCTATCAGGGTTATTCAGAGAAAGGTGAAACTCTGGAGAACGTTTGGAGAAGTGAAAATTCTAGGTCAAAATAGCTGATTTGGAAAGTGAGATAAATGGGAGAATTTTTCTGGTTTGGCTATTTTGACCTATAACTTTCACTTCTCCTGTCATTCTCCTGAGTTTCACCTTTCTCTGAATAACCCTGTAAGTGTGTTATTTACATTTGGAATCTACTGCTATGAACCTACATCATGCGTTTCAAGGAGCTGTCCATGTAAGTGAAACAGGCCACTGTAAGGCTTCAAAAACAAAGCAAATCAATCAGAGAGATAGCAGCAACATTAGGAGTGGCCAAATCAACAGTTTGGTACATTCTGAGGAAAGAAGAACGCATGGGTGAGCTCAGCAACATCAAAAGACATGGATGTCCACGGAAGACAACAGTGGTGGATGATCACAGGATTCTCTCTCTGGTAAAGAAAAGCACATTCACAACATCTAGACAAGTAAAGGACACTCTCCAGGAGGTGAGCGTATCATTGTCAAAGTCTACAATCAAGAGAAGACTTCACAAGAGCAAATACAGAGGGTTCACCACAAGGTGAAAACCATTCATAAGCCTGAAGAATAGAAAAACCAGATTAGACTTTGCCAAAAAAAATCTAAAAAAAACAGACCAGTTCTGGAAAATCTTTCTTTGGACGGATGAAACTAAGATTAATCTCTACCAGAATGAGGGGAAGAAACAAAGTGTGGAGAAGGCTTGGAACAGCTCATGATCCAAAGCACACAACGTCATTTTTAAAACATGGTGGAGGCAGTGTGCTGGCCTGGGCATGCATGGCTTCCAGTGGCACTGGGTCATTGCTTTTTATTGAGCATGTGACAGAAGCCAAAAGCAGCTGGATGAATTCAGCAGTATTTACAGATAACGGTCAGCCCAGATTCAGCCAAATGCAGCAAAGTTGATTGCACGGCGCTTCACAGTACAGATGGACAATCATCCAAAACATTCTGCAAAAGCAGCCCAGAAGTTTTTGAAGGAAAAGCAGTGGAATATTCTGCAATGGCCGAGTCAATCACCTGATCTCAACCCAATTGAGCAGCATTTCACTTGCTGAAGGCAAAACTAAAAGCAGAAAGATCCACAAACAAAGAACACCTGAAGACAGCTGCAGTTAGAGCCTGACAAAGCATCAGAAAGGAGAAAAACAAGTCTTTGGTAATGTCCATGGGTTCCAGACTATAGGCAGTCATTGCAGGTAAAGGATTCTCAACAGAATATTAAAAATGAACATTTTATTTATGATTATATTAATTTACCCAATTACATTTGAATGGCGGACCTGTGTATAAAAATGGTTGCAGTTCCTAAAATTTGTACTTGATATTTATGTTCAACCCCTTCAATTAAAGCTGAAAGTCTGCACTTCAAATTCATTTGGATTGTTTTGTTTTACTTTTATTCTGGTGGCGTACAGAGCCAAAATTATGAAAACTGTGCCTGTGTCCAAATATATATGGACCTGACTGTGTATATATATATATATATCACAGTTCAATGCATTATATACTGTATATACATATATACACGGTGGGTGTGGGTGTGTACAATAACTTTTTAGGGCCCAAATTAAAAGCTGCCATGATACTGTCATCTGGGTTATTGGAGAACTCCCATTTTTGATAACTTTTAAATAACTTCTAAACAGAACCCATTCAACAGCCAAAGGAGCAAAGTAGCCCTAACAGGTCAGATTTTAAGGATCTCCTTGGGGAAATGCAGGCTGGATCCTGCAATCACTGAGCAGCAAATCATATCACCTGTGCTGTGCTTCAGATATCTGCAAACCTGGCCTGTTAGGGGTACCGGAGGACTGCGTCTGTGAACCACTGTATTAGGCATTATTTATGAATCGTTTAATCCACACTCTACTGAACATTAGAAGAGGAAAGTCCAGAGAGACCCAACTCCTTTCTGCCACTTCACTTAATAACCATCTATATGATATCCCAGAGTGCCAGGGGAAGAGGATGCTGCTGAAAACATTCGAAAACTTCCCCTCACCATCTGTGAATTTACCATAACCTTGCCAACCAGAGGAATAAAGGTAGACGAGCGATGAGGAAGCAAGTAAACGATAAATTAATAAGAGCAAACACAAAAAAAGAATAAAGTGATTAAAAAAACATATATATATATATATATATATCATGCATAAAATGAGGGACGGGGACAATGCTCCTCATCAGTGGTTCATATTCTGTAGCTTCTAGGTTTGCACGATGTGGATACAGAAATTTCAAAGAAAGAAATAATATTATTTGATTACAGTATCTTTAACAGACATTTAGATAGTAGTAGTTTGAGTAAATGTAATGATCACATGATCAATTTAAACATTGGGGGCCATATTATATTCCTAACGCTAATGTTAGTGCTCACCTGTGTGAGCGTTAACGTTAGTCCTTGTGGCCCTAGTGCGGGCGAACCATATTACAATCTGAACGCTAACGGGTTAAAAAACTGTTAGCAGTTTGGATCTTGCGCTTTTCAGCGCGAGGTTACTGTACTTTGCGCTCCCTATGCTTAACATGGGGAGTGCAAAGATTTAATTAGCGTTAGGATTACAAAGTCCTAACGCTAGTTACCGTCCGGCTGCAGTTAACTCGAAAGTTAACCACAGCTAGGACCTGGTGCTAATGGATTCTGCTTCTGCGGAATCAGTCAGCACCAGCAGAAACCCCCCCCCCAAAAAAATCACATACTCACCTCTAATCCCGTGGCAAGAACGGCGGCTCCATCCACTTCTTCTCGCCGCCGGAAGCAAGGGAGACTGCAGAGAAAAAGTCCCAGTCTCCCCTGTAGATCACCAAGCCGACCTTTCAGATTTCGCGAGGCGAGATCCTGCAGGTCATGTGACCGACAACGTTAGCTTCAATGGAGTCCTATGTACTCCATGGAGGGGATGCTCACAGCGGCGCTTAGCACTGCCACAAACATCCTGAGGCTTAGGGCAGCATTACAGTGCAGGGTGCTGGATTAGCGCCTGAGCCGTAATATCACGCTAAGGAGAAACCGGCAGGCGCAGGTTTTTCTCCTTAGCGTCCCCGTTTTAGCGTGAAGATTGTAATATAGCCCTGGTGATTTTATCCAAATTAGTGGCCAAACATATTTGCACAGGAAATGTTGTGATATAAGAGAGAAGAAGAGGAAAGTCAGTTCTTTTTACTTAAAAAATGTCTGTTGTGAGATATATATATATATACACAAAACCATTAACCTGCATATTATGTAAAAAATTAACAAATTGCTTGGTGCAATATATATAACTGTATATATACTTAAAAACATATAGATAAAAGAAAACACGAGAAGGACATATGGTTCTATCTGTTCTCAAATGTGCTCATCTTATAACATCATTTAGGCTAGCGTCAGATGAACGCAGTGATCACATCCGTGTCGCCGCACAGTTTAACGTCCGTCGTAGCATAGAATCAAGATCAATAGAGACCCACACATGAAGTACGTGCGCACCGAACTGCGCATGCACAACGCACGTGGCAAAACGACGCAAGTTAGGCAAGAACGTAAAACCGCTAAGGCTAGGGTCAGACGAAAGCAGTTTTAACGTGCGTTTAGCCGCACGAAATCACGGCCGTGCTAGCAGCAAATGACGACCAATGCCGGGGAACACACGAAGTACGGCCGCACGAATGTTCGTCCACGCAACGCAAGTGGCAAACGAACGCATTTTTTCTAGAACGTCAAACCTCTAGTACGGACGTACAGAGTGCGCTGCGTCCGCTAGAGGCGTGTGTGCGTGATTGGGAGACATCAGACGCTGCTAATGTCCGGCCAACATAACGTCCAGACACAAAAAGTGTTTTATTGATGATCCGTACAAAATCACGGACGAAAAGGCGCATCGTATGACCGCTATCACGTATTCCGTGAAAAAATGCGTCCATTCGTTCGAACGCACTTTTTCACAGACAACGCGAAAAATGCGTTCGTCTGACCCTAGCCTAAGAAGGACGCACAGAGTGTGCCACGTCCGCGTAGTGGCCTGTGTGCGTTATTATGCTGCAACGTCAAATACAGCGCATTTGCGGCGTCCATAACGTTGACGCTCAGAAGTTTTCATGGTCTGGCTGACTGTACCTGTATTTTAATTTTAATTAATCTTGATTCCCATATTTCCCTTTTTTGTTCTACATCCGTCAAAAAAACGGACCGTGTGGTGTCTACAGTATCTTCCATCAGTATATCCGTCCGTTATGCACGCACGCAGAGTGCGCTCAGACTGCATTCATCTGACATTAGCCTTAGATGTGTTGTGTATTGCAGCAACATGATACCGAGGTGGAATATTTGAAGTAGAATGATAAGGAGTGAAGGAGCGGGATGTGTGAGTTCTCCGAATCTGCGAGAGAAAAATGTATGATGCAGATTTTGCGTGTAGCAGCTGCTAGGAATCATGAAGACCATTGCAATACGTCGCATGAAGCCAGTAAGAATAGGGGAAAAGATTATTGATGGATGAAAGAGAGAGAGAAGATACATCTGTATAAAATGACAGAAAAGAATAATCGACAAGGTAAAAGAAGGAGACAATCTATAGCATGTGTTATGAAAAGGGATACAGAATATTGACAAACTAGAATCTCAGGATAAAGTATTCTGAAACAAGGAAGAGGAAACTGGAATTCAAAAGAGCTTGTTCATGTTCTAAAATATCCCAATCAAGGTGGCTAGTTTTAAAATGTGCACAGAGTCTTCTTCAGAGGTCTTGGAGAGCAATCAAATAATAATTATCTTTTCTTAGATCTATGGTGCCTGACTGCAGCCTGATCTACAGCTAAAATGTGGCAAAAAGTCAATATGTTGAGTGCCATTCCTAGTATTACATTAACTTTATGTTAAGCAGGTTTCAATGCATTCAGAACCTGCAACACCTCACTTAATATTATTATCATCATCTTTTATATAGCGCCTACAGTTTCTGTAGCACTTTACAATAACCATTGGGAAATGAGACAAAAATAAAGACACAGATAGGAACAGAAACAAGAGGTATAGAGGGCCCTGTTCAGAAGAACTTCCAATATAGAGGAGTTGGGGTGGAGGAAGACAAGAGAGGCACTATCACGTGCCTACAGCTGAAACGGGAATGCTAAAAGGAAAAATTTGTGTTTGCTACTCTACTCTTAGCGTCATCGTTTTACCAGTTGATTACGAGGCAGACGCTGAATCCAGCAGCCTGCCCCGTAGCGACTGCTATTCTCCAGGATGCTCAGGGCAGCGTTAACGTGCCATTCAGTGCATCCTTTTCATGGAGTCCAGAGGACTCCATGGAGACTTCTGCTGCCAGGTCACATGACCGGCAGGATCCCACCTCTCGCAAGATCCTGCAGGTCTGTGGAGGGAGCCTAGGGACTTTTTTCCAGTCTCTCTCTCTGCTCCCGGCAAGCAGAAGTGTGAGTATTTGATTTTTTGGGGGGGGCGTTCTAGCTGCAGCTAACCGACTCTGCAGAAGCGGAATCAGTTAGCCACAGCTCTAAGCTGTAGCAAACTTTTTCAGTTAGTGGCAGCAGTTCGTAATTAGCGTTAGGACTTTCCGATCCTAACACTAATTACTGATTACTTACACTTTGCACTCCCCACGTTAGGCATAGAGAACACAAAGTACAGTAAGCTTATGCTAAAAATAGCTAATACCGATGCGCTAACAGATTTTTTAACCCACTGGCGATTGGGAGGTGATCTGTGCGGCACGCTAACGCTCATTTATGTGAGTGCTAGTGCTAGCGTTAGGGCCCGAAGAGTTTAATTGGTTATCAGGATCACTAGCACTAGTGTTTCAGAAATGGCGAGGACATGGAAGTGACATCTATCCTGATGTGGTGGTAGGCAAGCAAGAGAAGGAAAGATCAGCATCAGTAATGTGGTATGCTAATATGAAGAGTTGGGTTTTAGGAATTTCTTGAAGGCCTAAAAATTATGTGAGAGTATAACAGGATGAGGTAGGCCATTCACAGGACCAGCACTGCCCTTGAGAAGTCTTGAAGGTGAGAGTTGGCTGTATGGGTGGAAACAGACGGTACCCCAAGGTCACTTGAAGACTGGAGTGATCTAGAAGTTATGTTTTTCTGGAATAAGGAAGACATGTAAAGGTTTGAATTATTGAGAGCTTTGAACCTGAACATCAGTATTTTAAACTGCATCCTGGAAGCCAATGGAGGGACCAGCAGATGGGGGTGGTATGTGTAGAGCATCACACGACAAATATAAGCCTGCCAGCTGCATCCATAACAGATTGCAAAAGACAATGCACACGTTGGGGTGGTCAATGAGGAGTGAGCTACAGTAATCAACTCGTGATATAATAAGCACTTTGTATCTCACAAAAGGAGAGGATATGGGCAATAATAGGTGGTAATAACAGGATTTGCTCACTATCTGGATGTGGGGAGAAAAAGTAAGGTCAAAGTCGAAAGTGACACAAAGGCAATGAGCTTGAGGTGTCAGGTCACCACAGTTTGTACCGCCACTTGCAGACTCCACCAAGGAAACACTAATTCTAGACCAGTCCAGTCCTTGTAAGGCCCAAAGAGAATGGTAAATACTTGCTTAAGTCTAGGGCTGAAAAGTATACACATACATGAGTTGAGTAACCATAGGGATACTAGAGAACAGAAGAACCAGAAGCAAGTCAAGGCCGAGGAGAGGAGGAAACCAGAGTAGTCAGTTACAACCAAGCCAGGGGTCAAAACCAGAAAGACAAAAAACAATTCAATAGAACGCACCAAGGGTTAAGAAAACAACACCATTGTCACTTCCCTAGGAGGAAGAATTATTATATAGGCTGTAGAACACTACTGGATGGAAAGAGTAGTGATAGAAAATAGTGCTGGGAGACTAACGCAGGTGCGGGCAATCGTTGGACTGACGTGACTGTAGGCAAGCATTGCCGGATGATAGAAGGAGAGATGCGTAAGTAGGACATGTGTGAGATATTCTAATGAATTCTGAAGACAAACCCAAACCTGGCCCCCATTTTATTATTTTACAGGTGAATTTTTCTTCTTTATGCTTTTTTTAAATTTATTCCATTTTATTTGTCTCCTTTTATTTGGATTCACAGTGGTACTGAGGCTTGTTTTCAGCTCATGAGACCAAAAATTTTATTTCTGACTCATTATCCTCAAAATAAAACAAAAAAATATCAAAAAATGGAGAAAACAACAAATGTTTGGCAAAGTTCTAAAAATGAATTACTCTCCATGAAAATCAAACCAGCGGAGCATGTCGGCTGATTGCTCCACTTGTAGAACTGTGCCCCATATTTGTTCTTTAGAAGTAATCTCCATTGTTTTTCTTATGGCAACAATGCATCTCTTAGTGGTGTCATGGGAACTTGAAAGCACGGGTCTCATATCACTCAGACTGCTTGCACGCTGAAAATAATTGGAGCACACTGGAAATTATGGAACAATATAAGAACACATAGATTGTGCCAGAAGACAGTGAGAGACGAGATCTTTAACCCTCAAGTATAGGTTTAAATATCTAATCGTCAATCCTGTACTTAGAATTCTAAAATAATGCAATTCAGGAAGAAAGAGATACACGATATTCTAAACATATCCTGGTTATGATATGACTTTTCTTAGACGAACTGTACATTATAACACTCTATTTTTAAGGAGCCGAACCTTGGAACAGAATGTGCTTCATCTTTTCATCTTGTCTCGCATTGCTAAAACAATCATGCGTCAGACACAGATCCTCAGAGCTGCGTTTGTCAAATATCAAAGCTCTGTTCCGAAGCTTAGTATAAAGACCCCAACAAAACAAGCTTTTATTTCTATCCGTGGCTTGCAAACAAGGTACACAGGCTCCTCAGCTGTAATTACGTCTGAGTTTGTCCTTCGTTTTATAGAGAAAATGAACACGGTACGGCTGTGGTTCAGGCATTTAATAAATTAGGTTTTCACCTCCAGTAAATTGTTACTACATGTCTGACAAAGACGTGATGTGCTAATCACCAACAATAAACCTGATTTCAGCCTCACCAAGACGAGACACCACCATACTATAGCTTGGACCATGTTTTTAACACGGGAAAGGCTAAAAGCAGAGTAAAGTGTTAATACTTTTTAAAAAATGTCACGCTATATGAAATAAGGTTTGCTTTAAAAAAAATACATATTTAATGTAACTTTTAGTTCCAGGAAGCAGACTTTATATTCTGTAATGTTTTCTCCGGGGATCTAGCAATGCCAAGCACAGTGGAGTCTGCTCGGTGTCTGGTGCAAGGATCAGCACAATTATGCCCTTGCCGATGCCAAGTCTCTGAGCTACATTACTTTCAAACTGCCTGCTTCTGGGTCATATTTAACATCTATCTAACAGGAAGGTTTTAGATCTAGCCAGTGAAAAACTCTTCTTTCGCAGCCTGCTCCAGAAAGTGGCTAATGAGTTTTCCACTAAACAAAGATTTGTGGTGGCACAAGAACCGACTGGCAAGACTTAAGTTAGATAAAAAGGAGAGCTAAGGAAAAATACATATTCCATTTTTCCTATTCGATTTTAAAGGGGATATTTTTGTAGTGTTTAATCATACCCTAAATATATTCTAGCTATTGCCAGCTCCATCGTGATTCACTTTAAATCTTTGAAAATTCTGGATTAATAATGACACCCTTTTATGAATGACCAGCAGTTCCTGTTTGTCTTCTGCTACTGAAGTGGAATCAGGCTGGAAGATGGTCGCTATTATGAGCCAGGCGGCCATCTTGTTCAGAATATTGGTTCACTTGAAAATAACTAGGTAGATTTCAGTAGAAACTAGAATGAAGCTTACATAGAATCTTAGGAATGTGTTAGATTAACATAGAAGCAATTAAAATGGAGGAAGATCCGGGCCGCTCTTGGCACGGAGAGACAGGATGACGAATGGATACATGAAGGTCACTAAGGCCTGCAGAGAGACAAAGAGAGCGTAGAAACCAGACCATGCCTTATCTGTGTCAAATAAACATAGCCTTTAGGGAGGTGGGCACGGCCCGGATTGAGTACGGCAGCAAATCACGAACTGTCAGACTAACATGAAGTTTGCCAATTTACGGCCAATGTATGGAATGCCTTTGTTATTAATCAAGGGAGGTACTAACCCACATGGGATGTGATAAGTGTCACTGGGAGGTGGGTTAATTGGGATGTACCTAATTATGTATTCGGGGTATAAAACCCCTCGTCGGGGTGAGATCGGGGCTCACTCTTTGCGATTTAATCCTGTGTGAGCATTGTGTGACGACACAAATAAAGTTTGCCTTTCCTGAAGAGACTCGTGTTCAGACAATCCTTGCTCGTGTCCAGTCCGGCTCCGTCCTGAGTGAACCTAGCAGATTCCGGTAACACTACTTTTGCCTTTCATCTGCTCAATTATCTTCCCTCTTCTCTTCAACATTGAACAAAGGAACAGAAAAATCTCACCCCTACCGTGAGCCAGGAAAATAAGGAGTGGGGCTCTAGAAGTACAGGAGAAATTAACTCTCTAGGATTAACTTGTAGTCAGAAAAGAAATAAATCGTTTCAATTGCTAAACTGCTTATATTACCAGACTGTATTTATTAACCCCTTCACTACTGATCGATATACACTATATTGCCAAAAGTATTCGCTCACCCATCCAAATAATCAGAATCAGGTGTTCCAATCACTTCCATGGCCACAGGTATATAAAATCAAGCACCTAGGCATGCAGACTGTTTTTACAAACATTTGTGAAAGAATGGGTCGCTCTCAGGAGCTCAGTGAATTCCAGCGTAGAACTGTGATAGGATGCCACCTGTGCAACAAATCCAGTCGTGAAATTTCCTCGCTCCTAAATATTCCACAGTCAACTGTCAGCTGTATTATAAGAACGTGGAAGTGTTTGGGAACGACAGCAACTCAGCCACGAAGTGATAGGCCTCGTAAACTGACGGAGCGGGGTCAGCGGATGCTGAGGCGCATAGTGCGAAGAGGTCGCCAACTTTCTGCAGAGTCAATCGCTACAGACCTCCAAACTTCATGTGGCCTTCAGATTAGCTGAAGAACAGTGCACAGAGAGCTTCATGGAATGGGTTTCCATGGCCGAGCAGCTGCATCCAAGCCATACATCACCAAGTGCAATGCAAAGCGCGGATGCAGTGGTGTAAAGCATGCCGCCACTGGACTCTAAAGCAGTGGAGATGCATTCTCTGGAGTGACGAATCGCGCTTCTCCGTCTGGCAATCTGATGGACGAGTCTGGGTTTGGCGGTTGCCAGGAGAACGGTACTTGTCTGACTGCATTGTGCCAAGTGTAAAGTTTGGTGGAGGGGGGATTATGGTGTGGGGTTGTTTTTCAGGAGCTGGGCTTGGCCCCTTAGTTCCAGTGAAAGGAACTCTGAATGCTTCAGCATACCAAGACATTTTGGACAATTCCATGCTCCCAACGTTATGGGAACAGTTTGGGGCTGGCCCCTTACTCTTCCAACATGACTGTGCACCAGTGCACAAAGTAAGGTCCATAAAGACATAGATGACAGAGTCTGGTGTGGGGTCCTGACCTCAACCCGATAGAACACCTTTGGAATGAATTAGAGCGGAGACTTAGAGCCAGGCCTTCTAGTCCAACATCAGTGTGTGACCTCACAAATGCGCTTCTGGAAGAATGGTCAAAAATTCCCATAAACACACTCCTAAACCTTGTGGACAGCCTTCCCAGAAGAGTTGAAGCTGTTATAGCTGCAAAGGGTGGACTGACGTCATATTGAACCCTATGGATTAGGAATGGGATGTCACTTAAGTTCATATGCGAGTCAAGGCAGGTGAGCGAATATTTCCGGCTTCAAAGGCACCATCTGGTGCCCTCTGCCCTGATATCGAGCTATCTCGATATGCTAATCTGCAGCCCAAAAGCAAATGAAATTTGTTTGCTGCGAACGAATTTCGTTAGCTTTTGGGCTGCAGAAGGTGCCCCTAAGTTTTAGTCCTGTGGTATAATGCCCATAGAGCTAAAACAGTAAAACCGTCAGCAGAAAGCTCTGAAATATCGGGCTTTCAGAAGCTGTCAGCAGCTGATGCACAGAGAACTGGAAGAAAATAGATCTGCTGTTAAAACCTCAATTTGGCAGTAGATGGCGCCATCTACTGGCCAAAAATAGGTTATTTACAGTAATAGATAGGTATTACTGTACAGTTTATTAAAAATAATTTTTCAAAAAACCACTGGTTTCTCACAATGTTTTTTGGAAAATCACTTGGTAGTGAAGGGGTCACAATGCATGTTTTGAGTATATACCCAGTGATCAACAATACGCTGTGGATTCAACTTCCATTTTTGGATAAGAATGACGCTTGATAAAACACTCTTATCTGCGGAGAAGATTTAGGAGGTTATGCTCTAACCACAGTAGTTTAGCTTCATAGACAAATCATTTTCTGCGACAGTATGAATATCCCTCTTGGGATCACAAAGTTTATTTTCAGTTCAACAATGGTAAACAACGGTGGATAGTGAATAACCCTATTAGTATCCGCTGATCTGTGAATGAATTGCTGTTAGACACAAAGGGTTATTAAAAAAGAGCCGAATTGCACAGAACAGTGAATTTCTCCATATGGTGCAATTTCGTGGCAATTCGGCTATTCAGAAAGCTGTCAGTTCGCCAAATTTTGTTGAATTGCTGTGAAATACAGTGCAGTTTGCCGCAGATCGCCGCAATTCGGCGACCTGCAGCGGAAATGACATTGTCCCACAGAGAATTAATGGTTAATCTACTCAGAGAACACTGAACCGCACCGAAATGTTGGTGAAATTCACAGATTTTCTGTGGTTCTGTTTGACAAGTCTAAACAGCCAAATCCTATAGGATACAATGTAAAAATATGTTTGCGTTTTTATTCAACTGTTTATTCTTTTCATTTAAAGCAAAAAGCAGTTTCTTTATTCTGTAACAGGACATTTTATAATTTTTTATAGACCTTTTTCATTATTTCCTTGCATTTTCATACATTTTTATTGTTTTAAACGCCTTATTTAACTAGCTAAATTCGGTTGTTGTTTTTTTACTAGTTTGGCGTCGCAGGTGGCGTTTGGTGGCCTACGGCGGTCAGTATGACGGCTTTCACTCAGGGTTATTCAAAGAGATTCGAAAAGTCACCGCACGTTCGGTGACTTTTCGTTCTCTTCAATTCGGTTTGTTTTGCCGATCCCATTTCGGTGACCCTACGGTGTATTCAGCAAGCACCACAGGGCCCCCGAATTGCAGGGAAAAGCTGCCGCAAACCTGACGAAAACTAACCGCAAAACCCGGCGAATGCACGCCGAAAACCCGCAAAAACATCTGGATTAACCTGCCGAAAACCACAGAAAAACCCGATCAGGAGCCGATCGCAGCCTTCGACACAGCAGAAGAGGCAGTGAGTAAATTAGGAAAACAGTTTGTATGAATGTGTGAAAGTAAAACGCTGTTTGAAAAGAAACTACTGAGCGAAAATGTCTGAAATTTACATATGAGGTCCAGGGAATGATAATAAAGAGGGCTGTTACAGAAAAAATAAGTAAACTTAAAAAAAAAAATCGGACTTTTAAAAAAAAACTTTTTTCAGAAAAATGCTTAAAATATCCTAAAAAATCTATAAATAAAGAGACTCTTTACTGAAGAATTTTATAATGAACGGTTTATTAGATATTGAATTAAAACGGTAATATTTTTAACATTAAAGCCTATGGGATTCTCCTGAATAAATCTGCCGCATGAAACCACCGAATGGCAGGGCATTTCGGGAACCTTTCACTGCTGGTTTGTGTTATCTGAATAGCCGAAGCAGTGTTTTTTCATGGGGATTTCACTGCCCTCGAACAGGCACCGAACAGGCACCGTATGTGCAGGCAATTCGCTAGGATTTGGCGATTTGCCTGCTCTCTGGATAGCCGAATGGCCAAGAAAGGTAACCGAACGCTGATTTTCAGCGTTCGGTTACCTTTCTCAAGCAATTCGGATCTCTTTGGATAACCCTGTCTGCGCAGCTGTCTCCGATGGGTTTTGGCATGCTGATCGTCAGTGTTCGGAGGGCTGATTGGCGCACATCGGGGACCCTACAGTGAATGCCGAATTCAACGCAGGGATGGCGAATTGAAATCGTCAAAGCGTGCTGAAGCGCACTGAGGTGCGCCGAACAAGAGAGCACTGAAGATTCAGTGAAATTTCAGAGCTCTCTGAATAACCCCCTGTAATGCAGGGTTTGGATCCCCTGTGAAGTGTGTGTATGGAACCCAATGGCAAGCTATGGATAAGGAAATCAGGAGGCGATGGAGAGTAAAGTAATCTTTTAGTGAACCATAAATAGTAGTTGAAGTCCAGAAAATAATACAGTCAATAAGGTTGGAGTGGAATTCGTAAAACAAAGTCCCAGGAAGAACAACGGATAATAACGAGGATGATGGCGTGGTCGATGGTACAATCCGGGTCGAAGAGTGTAGAAGGCGGCGTAGTCGGTGGCACAATCCGGGTCGAAGGGTTAAAGAAGGCAGCGTAGTCGGTGGCACAATCCGGGTCGAAGGGTTGAAGAAGATGGCGTAGTCGTTGGCACAATCCGGGTCGAAGGGTTGAAGAAGGTGGCGTAGTCGTTGGCACAATCCGGGTCGAAGGGTTGAAGAAGGTGGCGTAGTCGTTGGCACAATCCGGGTCGAAGGGTCAGAAGAAGATGGCGTAGTCGTTGGCACAATCCGGGTCGAAGGGTCAGAAGAAGATGGCGTAGTCGTTGGCACAATCCGGGTCGAAGGGTTGAAGAAGGTGGCGTAGTCGTTGGCACAATCCGGGTCAAAGGGTCAGAAGATACGTGATCAAGGAATACGAGGAACTCTAGGAAAACTGAGGCGGAAGGCACAGTAGAACCTGGATAATGTGCTGGGAAGGAAGGCGGATTTAAATAGGGTTCATGGGATCATGAGAATATCTCTCACCTGGTTCTCGTAGGTGGAGTTGAGGTACCTGGATCTTTGATAGGTCAATGGGAGGCATTCGAGGATCTCCAGAGCAGGTGTCCCGCAGTACCCTTAATCGGCCAGCCGAGGGCGCCAGAGTACCTAATTTTACACTACATAGGAGGGTCTGTTCTCGCGCGTGCGCGCATTCCTTTACAGGGCTTGGATCCAGCCGGCGGCGTGGGGCGTCTCCTGGCTCTTCCTCTCCATCCTGCGGACCCGGAACTCGGAGCAACGCGCCACGAGGGACCTCGGGTGAGTAGGGAACCTCTCCCAGCATGGCGGTGTGGGTCGGGGGAAGGCCGCGGAGCGGGGCATGACACCCCCATAGAAGAGTGGTATAGGTAGCAGGATTGAAGCAAAGAGAAACAAGAGGTTTAGCGGGCCCTGCTCAGAGGGATTTAAGACCTAGAGGAGTTGGAGTGTAGGAAGGCAAGATGAGGTTTATTAGTGGTCAGGATCATTAGTAGGGATGAGCTGTTCGGATTCGGACGGTTTGGAATTCGACCCGAACTTTGGCAGTTCAAAAGTTCGCGAATTTCGAACTTTTTGGGCATGTTCGGTTCGGGTTGGAAAAAAAAAGAAATTTTGAAAAAAGTATAGAAAATGCTTAAAAAAATACAAAAAAATCTAGAAATAAAGAGACTCTTTACTGCAGAATATTATAAGCAACGGTTTATTAGATATTGAATTAAAAACTAATGTGTACGTGGAAAGATTATCAACTCTAAATGACCTCTGTTCACAAACGGGCATAACACCAGGTGTTTTTAGTCTGGTAATCAATTTGATACATTGTACAATATACTGAGGGTGGGGTGGTGTCTGCTTCTGATTTGAGATTTGAGAATTAATTTCCCTAAAACATCCTAATATGCTGCATTTAACTGGTGTTTGAAAAAAATCTAAAGCAATGTTATTTTTTACCTCGGGATTAAACATTCACAGGGTTATTCAGAGAGCGGTGAAAAGCAGGAGAATAACTGGAGAAGTGAAAATTCTAGGTCAAAATAGCCAAACCAGAAAAATTCTCCCATTTATCTCACTTTCCAAATCGGCTATTTGGTCTAGATTGTTCTCTTCTCTTGCCAGTTCTCCTGGCTTTTACCTCTCTCTCAGGGTTGTTCAGAGAAAGGTGAAAACCAGGAGAATGGCAGGAAAAGAGAACAATCTGGACCAAATAGCCGATTTGGAAAGTGAGATAAGGCTAGGGTCAGACTAACGCATTTTTCGCAGCGACCGTCAAAAACTGCGTCCGAACGCATTGCCGTATTTTTTCACGGATTGCGCGAAAACGGTCATACAATGCGCATTTTTGGGCGTGATTTTTTTATGGATCCAAACCAGGAAACTTTGGGTGTCTGGACGTTATGTTGGCCGGACATGAGCTGGGTCTGACGTCTCCAAATCACGCACACACGCCGCTAGTGGACGCAGCACACTCTGTACGTCCGTACTAGCGGTTCTGCGTTCTCGAAAAAATGCGTTCATTTTCCACTTGCGTTGCGCAGCCGGACTTTCGTGAGACCGTACTTCGTATATTGCCCGTCATTGCCCGTCATTTGCTGCTAGTGCGGCCGTGATTAAGTGCGCCTAAACGCACGTTAAAAATTCGCTAGTCTGACCCTAGCCTAAATGGGAGAATTTTTCTGGTTTGGCTATTTTGACCTAGAATTTTCCATTCTCCAGTCATTCTCCTGCTCTTCACCGCTCTCTGAATAACCCTGACAGGGTTATTCAGAGAAAGGTGAAACTCAGGAGAATGACTGGAGAATGGAAAATTCTAGGTCAAAATAGCCGAACCAGAAAAATTCTCCCATTTATCTCACTTTCCAAATCGGCTTTTTGGTCTAGAAGTTTCCATTCTCCTGCTTTTCACCGCCAAAAAATCAGCAAACTTTTTCTGCGTGTCCGAAAATGTCTCCTCTATTCATACAGACTGCCGCCCCAAGCAGTTGTTTATGGATAGATTAAAGGAAAAGCATTTACCGTCATTTGAAATGTCATTTTTTGGTTTTTACATATTTCTATACATCCTAGAAATCCCCCACTTCACGGGCAGGTTATGGGGACCTCCTAGGCACGATATTTGAAGGAGTTTTTTGTTTTTATTCTTAACCCTTATTTCATGGAAAACTCACTGTCCCTTTAAAAACGTTTTTTTACTTTTTGTCCTTGTTTCCTGTCCCCCAGGGCACTACCCGGACCCCCATACACCTTTTATGGCAAATATGTAGCATATATGCCCTCTTGGAGGGCACTCCAAAAAACCAAATTTTCAGCCCCATTGACTTGCATGGGGGTTCGGGTTCGGTCCCGAACAAATGGGAAGTTCGGGTTCGGGCTCGAACCGAACTCGGGGAGTGTTCGGCTCATCCCTAATCATTAGCACTAGTGTTTCAGAAATGGTGAGGACATGGAAATACACCTTTGATAAAGTGGAGGTAGATGAGGTGAGGGATTATTCAGTAATGTGACATACTAATCTGAAGAGATGGGTTTTTAGGGATTCTTTGAAAACCGGAATAATTGATGGGAGTCGGATAGGGTGAGGTAGGTCATCATTTACACAGGACGGACCCTGCCCTTGAGAAGTCTTGGGGGCGCAAGCTAGCGATGCGAGTGGAAAACAGAGGAAAGGCTAGAACCAACTTCCATCAACTCATTAGCTTGATCAGCAATACAATCCACTTTTGTTCAGTCTTTCTCATACTAAACTAGATCATTGTTTCCCAGCTTATCGTCGAGCTACACCTCTCTTCTACCACATCATCCTCTATCGTTTCTTACACCAACTTCAACTGCTCTTCAACATTCATCTTAACCTTTTCAAATACAAACCACATGAGAGATAAGCAATCAGCAAATCATCTCTTAAAGGCCAACCGTGTACCTATCAGTTGCCGCTGTTCCTGTACTTTCATTTCCCTCCATGACACGTCATTGCTCTTTCCATATTATTTGGAAGGCAAGTTCTCAGAAATGGCCGAGGAGGAGGGCCACTAGTGCCTTGTTAATGGTTTGACATTGAATTGATGCGTGAATGCCCTTGAAGCAGCATAGCAATTATAATAAACTGCAATAGTAATGGATCAGTCCCGTAATTCCTGTTGTGAAAAGGATTACCGGATATCTGGGGACTCAAATTGAAAAGTATGAGAATGTGATTTCTCAGGCAAACTTAAGATTCTCATTCCCATCCCTTCCCCTTGTACTCAAACCTTGGAAACATACTTAAATGCTGTCAATTGTGTCAAATGGTCTCTAAATAGAAATATATAGTGCAGTGATAGTGAACCTTGGCACCCCAGATGTTTTGTAACTACATGTTTCATGATGCCTAGCAAGCCTTAACCCTTTCGCTGCTGAGGCTTTTCACACCTCTGTGCTGAGCTCATTTTTACCGCTTTCGCTCATCATGTTTAACCGCATTTTGAAGCCATATTTTAATATATGACCCAGACATATTATATATCGTTCTTTCCGGCAGACTCGGCAGATTCATAATATGTCATTATTATATGTATACGTCATGTCCTGTCTGTATACTATAACAAAAAATGCAATAAAATTCGAATTTTCAATCATTTACAATGTGTAAAGTGGTTTTTTTTCCACATTTTAACATGCGAGCATTTGTGGTTATATTTTCTATGGAGTGCGTTTGTTAAAAAAATTAGAAATGGGGACTCGTTACATTTGTTTTTGGGAAAATTTTGCTATTTTTAACAAACGCACCACATACAAAAATCGTTATTGCATCATCATTGTTCACATTATAATTGAAATGGGAACAATATTGCTGCATTAACAAAACAAAACCAAAAAAAAAAATTGTTTATTTTTTCTTTTTAACCCTTTCGCTGCTGAGGCTTTTCACACCTCTGTGCTGAGGTCATTTTTACTGGTTTTGCTCATCATGTTTAAACGTGTTTTGAAGGCTTATTTTAGTATATGACCCAGACATGTTATATATCGTTCTTTCCGTCAGACTCGGTAGATTCATAATATGTCATTATTATATGTATACGTTATGTCATGTCTGTATATTATAACAAAAAATGCAATAAAATATGTATTTTCAATAATTTACAACGTGTAAAGTGTTTTTTTTCACATTTTAACATGCGAGCAATTGCGGTTATATTTTGTATGGGGTGCGCTTGTTAAAAAAATTAGAGATGGGGTCTCGCTACATTTTCTTTTGGGGAAAATTACGCGATTTTTAACAAACGCACCGCATACAAAAATCGTTAGTGCAGCATCATTGTTCACATTATAGTTGAAATGGGAACAATATTGCTGCATTAACGAACCAAAAAAAAGAAAAAAAAATGTTTATTTTTTTTTTTATAATTTTTTTTTTAAATATATTTTTATTTTTAATTTTAATTTTTTTTAAAAAACTTTTTTCACATTCGAGTTTGGTATCATTGGAATGGCCATGCTCTGGCCGATCCAACCATACCAAAATTTAACCCCTAGCTGCCACGGATCGGGAGATAGGGAGTTCATTGGAACTCCCTATCTCCACCGTTGGTGGCAGTTAGGGGTTAACTCTAGGACTGGCGTCATCGTGCTATGCACGATGACGCCAGTCCTCAGGGGGAGTTCCCGGAGGCTTGGCCGACATCCAAGATGTCGGCCAGCTCCGGGAAAGGATCACGAACCGGCGCTTTTCAGCGCCGATTCGCGATCCAGCTCCCCAGGGGTTAATGCCAGGCACCATTTGGAAGGGCAGACCTAATTTCAGCGGCTGCGGTTCCGGATGCTGGGCTGACATCGAGGATGTCAGCCTGCACCGGGGGGGCCAGCGATCGGCCGGAACCCGGCCGAACGCTGACCCCAAAGGGAGGACGCGTACCAGCAGCCATTGAAGTGGTTAAAATTATTTTTAAAAATATTTTTTTTAAAAACTTTGTACATGGTTATGTTTGGTATCATTGGAAAGCCATATGCTCTGGCTGATCCAACAATATCAAACATTAACCCCTAGCTGCCACGGATCGGGAGAAAGGGGGTTCATTAGAACCCCCTATCTCCACCATTGCTGGCAGCTAGGGTTTTTTTTGTGAAAGGATTTTACCAGGAAGGATACATTGAGATTTCTCTCGTTTTCAAGTATGTCCTGGGTGGCGAGTATGTACCGTTAGGTGTCTTGCCAAGGACACTTACTGGAGAGGTTGCTCGCTGGGATCGAACCCATGACTCCACAGGCTCTCTCCATGCGGTGACATTACCTCTACTCCACCCAGCCGGTACCTGGGTTAACTCCAGGACTGGCGTCATCGTGCTATGCACGATGAAGCCAATCCTCAGGGGGAGTTCCCAGAGGCTTGGCTGATATCCAAGATGTTGGTCAGCTTCGGGAGAGGATCACGATCCGACGCTTTTCAGCGCAGAATCGTGATCCGGCTCCCCAGGGGTTAATGTCAACCACCGTTCGGAAGGGCAGGCTGTGCCCTTCCAAACGGCACCTGCCTTAACCCTGTGGCCCCCGGCGATCAGGAGTGAGGTCCGAAGGACCTCCCCCCCTCCCTTTCAGGCGCCTCATCTGCACACGTGGGGGGGCGCCTGAATTAGATGCCATCGCGCTGCCGTGAAGACATCTAATGGCCCCGCCGGGGTCGCGGAGTGCTGGCCTGACATCCAAGATGTCAGCCCGCACCGGGGGGGTGCAGCAGCTCAGCGCGTCCATAGCACAGGAGAACCACTTGGCTGGACGCACTGAGCGTGTCCATAGCAGCCAAGTGGTTAAGCCTGTAGGAGCATCATGGGACATGTAGTTTCAAAACAACTGGGTGTAGAATTTTGCTGTCACTGATATAGGATGTTATATCGATGTCTATAATTAGGTTTTAGTATTTTGTGGAGCAGCGGCACATCAAAAGCAGTAAAACATGAATGCCAAATGGGAATGCCATCCCTCCTCCAAACAATCAGGGTTATTCAAAGAGATCCGAATTGCTGGAGAAAGGTAACCGAACGCTGACATTTAGCATACGGTTTTTCGTGGCTATTCGGCTATTCAGAGAGCAGGCAATTCGCCAAATCCTGGCGAATTGCCTGCACATGTGTTGCCTTTTCGGTGCCTGTTTGAAGGCAGTGAATCCCCATAGAGAAGCAATGCTTCGGCTATTCAGAGAGCAAAACCCAGCAGTGAAAAGTTGCCGAATTGCCCTGCCATTCGGTGGTTTAATTCGACAGGTTTATTCAGGAGAATCCCATAGGCTTCAATGTTAAAAAATATTCCTGTTTTAATTCAATATCTAATAAATCATTCATTATAATATTCTGCAGTAAAGAGCCTCTTTATTTATTGATTTTTTAGGAACTTTTAAGCATTTTTCGGGATTTTTTTTCAAAAAACTTTTTTCCGATTATATATATATTTTTTTTTAAACTTTTCTTCTTTTTTCTGTAACAGCCCTTTTTATTATCATTCATTGGATCTCATATGTAAATTTCAGACATTTTCGCTCAGTAGTTTCTTTGCAAACATGCGTTTTACTTTTGAAAACATTCAAGCAAACTGTTTTTTTTTACTCCATTTGTCTGCGGTGTCGGCTTTTCCGGCGGCTGCTCTGCGCTGTGATCGGCTCCTATTCGGGTTTCTCCGGCGTGTTCGGCGGGGTTAATCCAGATGTTTTTGTGGGTTTTCGGTGTGCCTTCGCCGGGTTTTGCGGGGTGTTTTCGGCGGGTTTGCGGCGACTTTTCCCTGCAATTCGGGGACCCTGTGGTGCTTGCTGAATACACTGCAGGGTCGCCGAAATGGGATCACCAAATCGAACCGAATTGAAGATAACAAAAAGTCACCGAACGTGCGGTGACTTTTTGATTCTCTTTGAATAACCCTTATAGTAACAGAAATGCATTCCTAAGTAGTCCTGCTTGATCTGATCTTTCAACCAGAAATGTCTCTATAACTGCACTTCATGCAATATATGTTCAGTAACTACCTCATATAGATTTCCTTGATCATAAGGTACACAACATATATCATCAAGCTGAGGCAACATTATTATTATTCAATGAACAAAAAAAGTTGATCTGCACACTTAAAAATGCAGAGGTGCACTCCTAACACAAGGCTTCCCAAAAAGCCTCCAAGAATATGAAACATTATTATTATTGTCATCATTTATATAGCGCCATCAGTTTCCGCAGCGCTTTACAATAACCAAAGGGAAGGAAATACATATAAACGGACATAGGATGGAAACAAGAGGTGTAGAGGGCCCTGCTCATAGGAGCTTACAGTGTTACTTATTATTTATGAACTGTAAATAATCCCAGCCAACTAATTGTTTACTGCTCTATATAATGAAATATTCAAATTAAAGAACATTAAAAAAAAATAGTCAAGGACCTGAAAGGCGGAAGCCAGGACTATTTAACCTAGCTGACACCCTCTTTGTTCCTGCCACTGATTTTGGTATCTCATCTCCACCATGAACATTCAGTGGCGTAGCGTGGGGGGGGGGCTGGGGGGGCCGTGGCCCCGGGCGCAGTTTTGTTAGGGGCGCATTTGCGCCCCTAAAACTGGCCGGGGGTTGAGGGGACCCAGATGCCGGGCAGCGCCGGAGTGCCTGCCCGGTCCTGAAGAGTCCATCCTGTTAAAGGGAAGCGGCTGCGTGCAGGCGCAGCCGGTCACGTGGTCCGGCTAATCAGGTGGTACTGAGTCTCTGTACCACCTGACTGGCCGGACCGCGTGACCTGCGCACGCACGCCACGCAGCCGCATCACCTTCAACAGGACGGACTCTTCAGGACCGGGCAGGCACTCCCGCGCTGCCCGGCATCTGGGTCCCCTCAACCCCTGCCGGAGCTGGAGCAATATCCAGGTGAGAGCTGGGCAAATCCATGTGTGAGCTGGGGCAAATCCATGAGCTGGGGGCAAATCCATGAGCTGGGGGCAAATCCATGACCTGGGGGCAAATCCATGAGCTGCGCAAATCCATGAGCTGGGGCAAATCCATGAGCTGAGGGCAAATCCATGAGCTGGGCAAATCCATGAGCTGGGGCAAATCCATGAGCTGGGCAAATCCATGAGCTGGGCAAATCCATGTGTGAGCTGGGGCAAATCCATGTGTGAGCTGGGGCAAATCCATGAGCTGGGGCAAATCCATGTGTGAGCTGGGGCAAATCCATGTGTGAGCTGGGGCAAATCCATGAGCTGGGGCAAATCCATGAGCTGGGGCAAATCCATGAGCTGGGCAAATCCATGAGCTGGGGGCAAATCCATGTGTGAGCTGGGGGCAAATCCATGTGTGAGCTGGGGCAAATCCATGAGCTGGGGCAAATCCATGAGCTGGGCAAATCCATGAGCTGGGGGCAAATCCATGAGCTGGGGCAAATCCATGAGCTGGGGCAAATCCATGAGCTGGGCAAATCCATGAGCTGGGGCAAATCCATGTGTGAGCTGGGGCAAATCCATGTGTGAGCTGGGGCAAATCCATGAGCTGGGCAAATCCATGTGTGAGCTGGGGCAAATCCATGTGTGAGCTGGGGCAAATCCATGAGCTGGGGCAAATCCATGAGCTGGGCAAATCCATGAGCTGGGCAAATCCATGAGCTGGGCGCAAATCCATGTGTGAGCTGAGGCAAATCCATGAGCTGGGGCAAATCCATGAGCTGGGCAAATCCATGAACTGGGGGCAAATCCATGAGCTGGGGAAAATCCATGTGTGAGCTGGGGCAATATCCATGTGAGAGCTGGGGCAATATCGATAACGTGTCCACAGGTGGGGGGCGCACAATTCTTGGCTGGCCCTGGGCGCTGACAACCCACGCTACGCCACTGTGAACATTAAAGGGCCACTGCCACCAAAAAATGAAATGTTTATTTTATGTTACTGACATCATACATGTGCTTTGTTTTTCTCTTGTATGTTTCGTTAATAAAATATTTTACTCTATATTTGTCACTGGGTGAATCCATTTTTGTGATATTTTGTGTTGTAAGCTGCCCCCCCCAGTACCTTTTTCCATCATTTGCCTCTCAGTCGGTCATTGGCCATATAATGGAGCCTATGGGTTGATCACTTACCCAACCCTTTGTATTGTGTGGGATACATTCATAGGATATCAGCAGAAGGTAGATTAGAAGCCTTTAAACCTCCCTGTTTTAGCTCATTCAGCTGCCATCTCTTATCTTGGGTAGCCTGGATCACAATAAACCTCCCTGCTGCCTTATCTAAACATTCGGTCCTCCACCTCATTAACTGTTAAATATTGTATAGTATAAAGCACAGCCACAAAGTAAAACTCACCCTAGATTTTGGTAAATCTTGCAATATGTGAAAAACGCACAAATGGAATCACGAGATTAAAAAAAACATAATTTTATTTTTCCTTTTTACATGCAATTACTTCAAAAAAATCAGCAGCATGCGTTTTATAAGGTGGTTTTATGTGTAATGCGCAAGTCATCTAGTTACAGCTTATGTAAGTGGTAGTGTCCCTTTAATGAGTCTCCTTTTTTTTCTGACAAAGGATTTTACCAGGAAGAATACATTGAGATTTCACTCGTTTTCAAGTATGTTCTGGGTGGCGAGTATGTACCGTTAGATGTCTTGCCCAAGGACATTTACTGGAGAGGTGCTCTTGCCAGGATTCAAACCTGTGTCTTCACGGTTATAGAGCAGTGATGTTACCTCTACTGCACCCAGCCTGTGTCACCGTAACCGTCATTATGAAGATGATTGGCAAAGAAAAAATACTTTTCATACCCATACAAACATCCTTACCAACCTGGTACAATCTACACAGCCACACCCATCGCTCACCTTGTGCTTGCTGCACCTTCTGTTACAATATGTAGATAGTAAAAAAATCTGTGTTCACTTTGGGATCAATTACACCTTAACCTTTTTGCATAAATATATACCTTCATAACATCATCCTTTAAATGTCAATCTGTTGCTAATGTCTTGACTGTTTTGTTACCCAACTCACAGCACTGCCAAATAAGTCGTTTTTTCTTTTTTTGGCTTTATGAATATTATATTCAGAAATTCCACAGTAGACTCCCTGGAATAACATATCAGCTTTAACTGGAGTCAAGCCGCTACAACTTTTCTCTGCTTAATACCTGTAAACTGCTGCCAGTATTATAGAGCATAAAATAAATGCATGCTACAGCTCTTTGTAAAATAGATTTCAGGAATTTAATAGCTCCGTTTTCTTACAATTTCCCTACAGATTCTCATTGACTTACTAATGTCAAAGTCATTCACCGAAACCCAAATGAAAAATCACCCACAAACATACCTTAGTCATCTGTAAAATAAGCATGTTTAAAAATATTTACATTTGTCAGTGTCCCTTAGTGTGTGTGCGCGCGTGTATGCTTTGAATTTAGATATATATTTTCACAGCATGTAAATGCTCTAAACAATAGAGACATACAGCACTTCTGTTAAAAATTCATCCGATATTTACCTGTCCTACACCATTCTTCGTTTCTTTTTCTGACAAATCTATAGAACTGTGATCTCTGTTCGAGCAGGAGAAAAAAAAATACTATGAATAAATGCCATTTGCCATTCGGCATGCTAATATTTAGTCAACCATAAAAAAAACGACAACGCACCCTTTTTTTAATACATATCTTGGCATATAATATAGAAAATAATTTAGTGAAAGCAAACAGGACAAAGTGATACTATAATATAATTTACAGTATGACTGTTTAACCCCTTAAGGACCGATGACGGAACTGTTCCATCATAAATTCATAGATTTTAAAGGCCCTTGGTCCTTACGGGGTTAAATGATATGAATATATGCCCTTATGAATCTATGAATTAGTAAATTAACCACGTGGAAGTCTCTCTACTGCAGTGATGTGTTTATAGACAGCTCTGTATTCCTTAAACTACAATGAATCCTCAGAAGAATGGTCCTGGGAGATTGTGACTCATAGTCCCTATGTGCTAGTGGCCCAGGGGGTCAAGAGCTCCTTAACCCGTCGTTGGCCATGTTGTGGATTAATATTTTAGTCAAGCACATTTTTTCCAAGATCAGTTACTTTCAATTTAAATGTAGCTGCTAGGTTTTTTAATTTACAGTTGGAAATATAGAGACTAGGAGGTTCGTGTTTATGGCTGCTACCCACGGTCCCTAGGCGTGCCGATTTTTAATAGAGATACCATCGCCCATCTTGCACATCTCAGACGCCAGCTGTAGTTGCCCTTTTGCCCCAGATTAAATTATTGCGCAGCGGATGAGGATTCTGGGTAAACACTCGCAAATAATCCTGCTGAGAGTGTCACGTTTTAGCTTTATTTCAGTGTTAAAGATGGATGTATCCCCGAGAGCTTTGCTTGTCGCATTACACCGATTCTACAGCAAAGGCTGGATTAAGAAAGCTTAGGATCGGAAAATCAATTTAAAGAATCTCTTAAAGGATTTTAATTACGCTGCATGCAAAGTGAGATATTACGTTCCCTAAAATGTGTATTTCACAGAGCTTTATACACTGAGCCATGCCCGCTGAGGAATATTAATTAGCGGCCGATGCAGATTGCGTGCCGGCGTTTTAAACAATTCCGCAAATTGTACCTTATGCTTGTTTGTTTCAGTTTTTTTTTAGTTTTTTTTCCTTTTCTCTAAAATGGATCAGGTTGGTACCAGTGAGGAAAATGGCTGATAAATATAAATAAATATATAAAAACCCAAGCTCTTTTATTAAAAAAAAAAGCCAATAGCCTGGTTGACTTGACAGTTCGGTGACATATACAAGTGATTTCTGTATTACTTCAGAAATTGCATTAATATGCAGCTGTTATAGGAAGTAATTTTTAAAAGTGGAAAAGAAATAAAATAAGAGATACTATTTTGTTGATCTGCTTCTTCCATCTAGTGGCAAGATGTAGAATGGAACAGCATTATTTGGGGGGGGGGGATTAATTTATACATGAAATCATTTTTATCTTCCCTGTACGAGCAGTGATTAAAAATAGCATTCAATCAGCTTGATTACTTTGGTTTAATAAGAGTACCGATGTTCCCTCCTCCCTCCTTAAGACAGGGTACTTTTGAAAATGAATAAAGCAGAATACGGTTATTTCAGAATCTTCCTGCAGCCTAAACCATATGTTAAAATTTCACAGGTTCCTCTCCTTTTAGGCATATTTACTATATGTTTATTTACTATATTTTAAGATAGTAACGATATAAAATATTTAATACATAGTAATAAAACATACAGTAATGTGCAGAAAGCATCGCAGAGTTATACAGAAACAAAATACAAAATTGTATTTAGTTTTATCATGAGTGTATCACAAAGCTCAACTGCAAACAACTTCAGAGTAATGTACGATGTGTATAAATGTATCTGAGAGCTCCACAGCAATAAAACTCACAGGGCCCTATCACCTCCTTCAAGCTAGCGCTCACATTAACGCTAGCTTAAAAGAGGTTATAGCGAATCGGAGGTGATCTGTGCTGAGCGCTGACAGGTTAAAAAAAAAACGTTAGCGAATCGGTATTAGCAGTTTATACCGCGAGTTTACTGTACTTTGCGTTCTCTATACCTAACATGGGGAGCTCAAAGTGCAAGCAGAGATTAACTAGCGTTAGGATCACAAGGTCCTAACGCTAGTTGCATAGAGCTGTCGCTAACTGAAAAGTTAACACCAGCTCTGAGCTGCAGCTAACTGATTCCGCTGCTGCAGAATCAGTCAGCACCAGCTGAAAAGCCCCCCAAAAATTAAATACTCACCTCTCATCCCGCGGCAGGAACGGCGGCCCGATCCGGCACTTCTGGCTGCCAGGAGCAGAGGGAGACTGGGGGAAAAAAGACCGCCAGGAGAAGCCTCCATGGAGCATCTGCGAGCCTAGCAGCCGCTACGGGACAAGCTGCAGGACTCAACGCCTGCCCCGTATTGTAAAGGTAAAACCGCTAAAGCGATCGCTAATATTTCCCTTTAGCGTCTTGGTTTTTGCGAGGGGCAACTGATAATGCCCACATTAATGGAGTCTATGAATGTATCACACAGCACCACAGCAATAAAACCCACAGTAATGTGCAGTGGGTATGAGGGCATTGCAGAGCTTCATAGAAAAAAAACTCACAATCGTCATGCCTTCAGCCTGGAAACCAGGGGATACCCTGAAAAACAGTGTTAATCCCTTAGTGACCAGACGGTTTTATGGTTGTCAGTCCGAAAATGCCCACTGCTGGTTTTACGTTTCTGCGCTGTTTGTGTTTAGGTCTACTTTTCCTCTTACTCGTTTATGGAAACCACACATATACCATTTTTCTCGCCATTAAATGGACTTTCTAAAAATACCATTATTTCCATCATATCGTATAATTTACTATATAAATAATTATGAAATATGATGAAAAAAAAAACTTTTTCGAAATTCAATCCCCGAAACCTACAACCGCCAAAAAATACCCTGACTAAATATGTAATTTAGAAATTTTGTCCTGAGATTAGAAATACCCAGGGCACCATTACATTCATCGCGCTAAACGGGGACGCTAGGGAGAAAAACGTACGTATGTATTTTTTTTCTTTTGCATCCCCGTTCTAGCGAGAAATTAGGATGCAGGCGCTAAAAAGCTGCCTGCATCGTTAATGGGCAGTAAGCCACGGTAAGCCACGGAATGCACGCGGCAGCGCTAAGCGCCGCTGCGAGCATCCACTCGATGGAGTCCATAGGACTCCATTGAGGCAGACGGTGCTGGTCACATGGCGAAGCGAGATCCGGCATGTCGGCGTAGTGAACCGCCGGCGGAGACTGGGGGACTTTTTCCCCCAGTCTATCCCTGCTCCCGGCTGACAGAGGAGGCGGTTGGAGCCACGGTCCTCGCCACGGGATAGGAGGTGAGTATCAGATTTTTTGGGGGGGTTCTGGCTGGTGCTAACGGATTCTGCAGCAGTGGAATCCGTTAGCACCAAGTCCAGGCTGTGGTTAACCTTTGTGTAAACACAGCCAGACAGTAATTAACGTTAGGACTTTGTAATCGTAACGCTAATTAACTCTTTGCGATCCCCATGTTAAGTATAGGGAGCGCAAAGTACAGTAGCCTCGCGCTGAAAAGTGCAAGATTCCAGTCACTAATGGGTTTTTTAACCCGTTATCGCTTGGGTTGTAATATGGTGCGCCTGCGCTACGGTCACCAGGGCTAACATTAACACTCACTCAGGTGAGCGCTAACGTTAGCGATAGAACTGTAATGGTGCCCCAATGTTTTTGCTTTTTAACCCACTGCTTCACTGCTGAGCCATTTCACCTCTGTGCGCTGAGCTCATTTTGACCTTTTTTATGCTAAGCATGTTTAAACGTCAATTGAAGTCCTATTTTATTATGCCCCAGTCAAAAAAAAATTTTTAAGAAACAAACTTTATTATTTTTATTATTATTATTATTTTTATTTTTTCTATATATTTTTTTACTTTTACTCCAAACCTAGTCATGTTTGGTATCATTGGAAAGGCCATGATCAGGCCTTTCCAATGATACCAAAGATGACCCTCATAAGGATCCCACTAGCTCCACTTGTGCCGCTAGAGTGTTAACTGGCTGACTGACATCATCGCACATACGACGATGATGCCAGTGGGTGGTGGGTGACCCAGAGGCTTGGCTGACATCCAATATGTCAGCCACTTCTAGGTTCCAATCGCGATCCGGCGTCGATTGTTGCCGAATCGTGCTCTGGAACCTAAGGGGTTAAAGAGAGGCACTGCTGAAAAGGGCAGACTGTGCCCTCTTCAGCAGTGCCACTGTTTTCTTTCTATGTGGAGCTGTTTGAGCCCCCTCCCCTTTCACATTAATCACTACAGGTGCTAAGTGCGCCTGGCGATGACGTCATCGTGCACGGCGCACAGCAATGACGTCATTGCGACGGCTGGGCTACATAAATAGGTGGGGCAGGCTTCAAGCATGCCAGACCATTGTGGGAGCCCAGCCAGAGAGGTGAGTATAGGGAGGGAGGGGGGTTAAAGGACCATGACAGACATAGTATATCTTTGGTCCTTAAGGGGAATTTTCCCCAGGATGTACTATGTATGTCAGTGGTCCTTAAGGGGTTAACCGATCCAGACCAGATCAACAACATCCGATCCAGGACTTCCATGCAGCCTGTCTTGTCTCTGGTTACCTGAGATGCTGAGCACTGACCCACTCCCTATTTAAGGGCGGTACTCACTCTAGGCAGTGCTCTGTTATTGAGTCTCCAGTGTACAGTTGTACAGCAGTACTACTGCTCCAACTCATCAAGGTTCCTGCCTTGCCTGGACTAGTTTTTGTGTTTCGAGCCTGATCCCTGTCTCGTCCAGCTTTCGTTGTCCAGCCTGGTTCCTGTTTCACCCAGCCATTGTGTGTCCAGCCTGGTTACTGGCTCACCCAGTCATTGTTTTTCCAGCCTGGTACCTGCCTTGCCTAGCCCCTTTTTGTCCAGCCTAGTTCCTGCCTTGCCCAACCTTATTGTATCCAGACAGGTCCCTGCCTTGCCCAGCCATTGTGTGTCCAGCCTGGTGCGTGTTTCATCCAGCCATTGTGTGTCCAACCTTGTTCCTGTCTCGTCCAGGCACTGTGTGTCCAGCTTGGTTCCTGCCCTGCCTATCCTCTGGATGTCCAGCCTGGTTCCTGCCTCGCCCTGTCTATCTGTGTCCAGCCTGTTTCCTGCATTCCACAGTGGAACCTTGTCTGGTCCAAGTCCTTTGTAACGTTTACCATTGCCATTTCTGTCTGTGTCCTCGTCTGATGGGTGACAATGTCACATCTTGGGGGTTCCACCATGGCTTATGACGGGTGCCACCCTGACAACAATAATGTGCGGTGTGTATGAGCATATCACAGAGCTCCACAGCAATAAATCTCACAGAAATGTGCTGTGTGTATGAGAGTGTCACAGAGCTGCATAACAATACAGTTACAAGTAATTATAAAATGCTAACAAGTTCCATAGCACTGTACAATGGGTGAGGCAGAATAACAAATATGCATACAACTTAAATACAACTCACAGTAATGTGCAGTGTGTATGAGTGTATCACAGAGCTCCACAGCAATAAAGCTCACAATAATGTGCAGTGTTTATGAGCATATCACAGAGTCCCACAGCATTGAATTTTACAGTAATATGCAGTGTGTATGAATGTATTACAGAGCTTCACTACACTTACAGGGTTATTCAAAGAGATACGAATAGTGGCCGAAAGGTAATCAAACAGTGAAATTCAGCGTACGGTTACCTTTCCTGGCCATTCGGCTATTCAGAGAGTAGGCAGTTCGCCAAATGTTGTGGCTGCTCCATTTGATAATAGGCCCCATGTATACATAATGAAAGCATTAGCAGTATCTTGTAGTACTAGGTACTGATCAATAACAATTTTTTAGATATAATGCAGCACTAGCTCCTCAAGACATGCTTAAAGATCGAATGGTAATGTTTTTTGACAAAAAAAAAAGAGTGATATATGCAAGAGATCGCCTAACATTATGCCATACTGAACTGCAGCTGATGAAAACCAAGCTGGAACGCAGGAAATCCACGCTGGAATGCATAATCAAAATGGCCACGACGCATACTGATGACACGACGGTCATCATGTGACCGCAATTACCACAAACCTGGAAGTAATGAACAGAATCAATGAACTCTGCCAATATGTGGATTCAGTACTATTTTAGTATATAAGAAGGACACAAGGTATAATCTCCCCTTACCCCATATGCTATACTGCTTGAAGAAGGCACAGGTGTAGTGCCGAAACGCGTCCAGTAACCCCCCCACACACTTTTTTTGGAATAAATTTTTGATATTTTAACCTGATTCTCATCTCTGGTTTTACTCTGTTATGGGATACCCCCTTACTATTTTATCCCTTTAGAGTGAGGATAATATTTTGAAGGTGAAGCAGAGGAATTTTTCTCTTCCCCCTCCCTCCCCCCTTTTTCGTCCCCATCTGGATGGTAATACAGAGCTGGAGACAGAAGCTGAAAGGCATTGCAGGAGAGAGGGGTAAGGTACTCACCTAATTAAGAAGTACCATTCGCCTTTAAGCTGAGCCTGAGAAAACCAAGGCTCCAACATCGGTGAGTTGAACAAAAAATTGCAATTACTCAGAATATACGTACGGTGTCATGCTATGGGAGCGCTGTCTCTCTGTATGTGTTTTATTTGAGGATAACTGGAAGACCCAGGAAAAGGGGGAACGTCACCCTGTATTTGACGTGAGGCATTCCAACCTAGAGCCAGGACTTATTAGGCTCTATAATTTGTGAGTGATTTTAATATATATATATATTCACTTCACAAATTACAACAGTCTGCACTATTGTCTATCTTTATGTCTTCCTCATATATGCTACGGAATCTACCAACTGAGGAGAGGAAGCATAACGTTGGAACATTTTGTCTGAAGTGTGACCTACATACTGTATGGTGACTAGGAGTCACGGACCTTGTTCATTTTGAGATTTGCACTTTTACACGTGCACTTTATACAGTCATAGGCCATCCAGAGACTATCAGATAACCTAATAAAAGGACTGTCTTATGACTTTTTTGATGTCACATCAACACAAATTTTGTGTCTGCACTTTAAGAATGGAATAGGATATATGAGCACATGCACTTTATATGTACTTTATATGCATTTTGCACATGTGGATTATTATACACTTTGTGCTATAGGAGCAGATTTGTACGCATGACTTAAGGATTTATCACCATTGTTGTTGCTTATTTTGCACAAGGTTGTTCATTTGCACAGAATTGCTATTTGCACAATACTAGTGTAACATTGACTCACTGGAGTACTTTTATCTATCACACCACCTGATAAATAGAGTTGAGCCATAATATCAGCATTTAGAAATACTCATCTAGATTGCTCGATATTTGGAAGCACCCACTGCGCCACTAGGACCCTTACCCTTTTCTACACATTTATTTGCACATTTAGGTTGAGATTTATGTGCAACCCCTTGTAGGCAGCACCCCCCCTTTTTTTAAGGAACCACAGTTACCTAGTAAGCGCCTCCACAGACACCCACTCTTGTAAATGTTGGCGAATTGCCTGCACATACGGTGCCTGTTCATTGCCTGTTCGAGGGCAGGGAAACCCCCCCATAGAGAAGCAATGCTTGTCTATTTAGAGAAGAAAAACCAGCAGTGAAAAGTTGCCGAATTGCCCTGCTGTTCGGTGGTTTCATTCGACAGGTTTATTCAGGCGAATCTCATAGGCTTCAATGTTAAAAATATTCCCGTTTTAATTCAATATCTAATAAACTGCTGATTATAATATTCTGCAGTAAAAAGTCTCTTTATGTATAGATTTTTTTGGATCTTTTCGGCATTTTTTGGGATTTTTTTGCGAATTTTTGTTTTTCTTTTTAAATCGATTTTTTTTCTGTAACAGCCCTTTTTATTATCATTCATTGGATCTTATATGTAAATTTCAGACATTTTCGTTGTGTAGTTTCTTTGCAAACAGCGTTTCACTTTTCAAACATTCAAGCGTACTGTTTTTTTTCTCCACTCCATTCATCTACGGTGTCGGGTTTTTTCTGTCGGCTGCTCTGCGCTGTGATCGGCGGCTGATCGGGTTTCTCCGGGTTAATCCATATGTTTTTGCGGGTTTCGGTGTGCGTTCGCCGGGTTTTGCGGTGAGTGTTCGGCGTGTTTGCGGCGACTCTTCCCTGCACTACGACAGCCCTGTGGTGCTTGCTGAATACACCGCAGGGTCGCCGAAATGGGATCGCCAATTGAACGTGCGGTGACTTTTCGATTCTCTTTGAATAACCCTGTTAAACTCACAAGAATGTGTGTGGTGTATATGAGCATATCACAGGGTCTTGCAACAATGAAACTCAATAAGAAACGTGACATATTCAAGGATCTAACACTGGGCTGCACAGCAATAGACTCATTGTAAGTGTTCTGACCATATTAGTGATCAGAGATCCAATGTAATACAATTTACAAATGTTAGGTTCATTTAAAAGATCACTACAATCTCCACAAATTAATAAATTGATCATATTTTTGCAGGTGTATATTATATGCACCATAAAGCTGGTTTTCCGTTTTTCAAACTTGGCCTCTTTTGATAGATTTGTATACTGTAGAATATATGAGTTACAGACAAGATATATTGGGCACCAAAATCCTATTGTTCTAAACAAACAGATTTTATGGTGGACGTAGCCCAATAAATGAGTTTGTGTTCATAGCAGGTATTTGCTCCGGGGATCAGTATAGTTCATAAGCACCATCAGAATCAAGCTCTTGACATTCCACTGACAGTCTAATTCCACAATGGAACATCGATTGTACTTTCAGCTCTCCATATAGCCAGAGATCGGAACAAAATCCCTGACAGTCATGATCAAACTGGGGATTATCTTGAAAAGTGAACTTATGTTCTACTATACTGGAAGCAATAA
Source organism: Leptobrachium leishanense (assembly GCA_009667805.1). Lineage (NCBI taxonomy): Eukaryota > Metazoa > Chordata > Amphibia > Anura > Megophryidae > Leptobrachium > Leptobrachium leishanense. The sequence goes on along the minus strand of CM019063.1, from coordinate 384,745,011 downwards.
AGCTGCTATAACAAAGGTGGATTTCAGTTACGAATGACCCTTATATTTATTTTAGGTTTCTGAAGCGGAAACTACAGATATACTGCAACATTTACACAAACGACAATTATCATTTAAATTTTTTTACCAATATAAATGTTTCTTTAGAGAATCCAACAGCTACAGTTGGTTTGTGAAGCAATTTTATTATTTCTATTTTTTTTCTTACAAAACAGATTAAAATGAGTATAAAAAATAGATTTGCCCCTTTTAATCTGAAAATGATGCAGTAACCTGTGTTTTGGAATGGTAACTGAATATGTTTATTGGGGGTATGGGAACCCCTGTTTTTTAGGCCAGAATGGCATATCTTTGTCTGTCTGTGTGCACAGAGGCAGATGAGCGGTCCAAACCAGTGATTCAGTTAGAGGGCCATGATTTCTGATGGCAGTCTGCATGGGAGTATAATTAAATGTATCCCGGCAAGAGCACCTCTTCAGTAAGTGTCCTTGGGCAAGACACCTAACGGTACATACTCGCCACCCAGGACATACTTGAAAGAGAGAGAAATCTTAATGTATCCTTCCTGGTAAAATACTTTCTCTAAAAATTAACAAATACAGGCGTTTCACAGAAGGGGATTCCAAACAGAAGTAGGATAAGGTTCACTGTGTGGCTTCTTCTGTTGCTGTTTGGGGTCCGTTATAAAGGAAAGCCATTATAAGTGTGAGAGAGCGAGTTGATAAGGTAGATTTGAAGGCAACCATAGCAGTGGCCTCAGCAAGGTAGAAGCCCAACCATCTCCTCTTCTGGGATGGCATACTCAACGATGCACCATCATAGGTGTGCAGGTGGGGTGTGCCTAGTGTGCCCTGGCACTCCCTAATGTTGGATGAGGAGGTCCTCTTTCTCCTCCTATGCTTACATTTTAGATGTCCCTTAGCTGGTTCTTGATGAATATCATAAAAACTGACTGTATCTCTAATTACAGGTTAGGTATTTCTAAAAAAAAAAAAAAAATTGCATTTTGTGTAAAAACTTCTAAATATAAGTTTTCAATTAACAAATGTTCCATGGTTGAAAAAAAAACAGCTTTTTAAAAAAAAAAATCTATTTTTTTTCCCCTTGAAAAATGTCTAAAAAATAAATAAATAAAGAGACTTTTTACTGCAGATTAAAATAATAAACAGTTTATTAGATATTGCATTAAAATTGGAATATTTTTAACATTGAAGCCTATGGGATTCGCCTGAATAAACCTGCAGAATGAAATCACCAAACATCAGGGCATTTTGGTAACTTTTCACTGCTGTTTGGTGTCTCTGAATAGATTAACCATTGTTTCTCTACGGTGAGTGGACTTCACTGCCTTCAAACAGGCACCCTACTTGCTGGCAGTTCGGCAAAATTTGGCAAATTGTCTACTGTCTGAAAGAGATGTGCACCGCTGCAAATTTCGTTTTGTTTAGGGTTTTTTGTTCCAGGTGTTTTTTTTCATTTCAGACCGTTTCCTTTCGATTTGGTGATTCGAAATTGATTAGAAATTTAGGATCAAGTCGGTGATTCGTGTCATTTTGGCGATTGGATCATTTTGGCGATTCGGATCATTCGGGTGATTCGGTTCTGTACGGTTTTTTGTTTTATAATGAGTTATTTGGTTTTTTTATTGTTTATTTAAGAATGGGAAGTAGATTACTACCAATAGAATGAAAGTTCCTTTACTTATTTATTCTTTTAAGATTTTTTAAGCATTTATTTGGGTGAAATTTTAGGTTTCTTAACTTTTTTAAAGAAACAAGGCTTGTTAACCCATATGTTTCAATGCAGCATATGATTCCGCACACTGCTGGCAGGGCCGGACTGGCCTACCAGGATACCGGGAGGAATCCCGGTAGGCTACTGCAATCATTGTGCTGCCCGCAGCAACACTTGAGAAATCGCAGGCTGGCAGCGGCCGCCAGCAAGCAGCGGCCGGGCTGGCCCGCGGGTTACTCACACTACCTGGCAGCTGCACAGTCGTCTGTCAGTGCCTGCCTAGGCTCGTGAGGGAGGAGAGGCCACCTGGCTGACAGCCGCTGCAGCTTGGGTGCCTTTTTCCCAGGCTTGAGTTTGCTCGACGCCACACATGCTGCATTGGCGCCGCCCTCCTCACTTACATAGAATCATTGCGCAGGTGCCGTGCAGAAGACGGGTCCTCTTGAGGAGTCATCACTGCCGGTGGTGAGGGAGGCCACCCAGCACCCGGTCAGTCAGCAGTGAGCTGGGGGCAATATATCCATGTATGAGCTAGGGGAAATATATCCAAAGTGTGAGCCGGGGGCAATATATCCAATGTGTGAGATGGGGCAATATATCCAATGTGTGAGCTGGGGGCAATATATCCATGTATGAGCTTGGGCAATATTTCCAATGTGTGAGCTGGGGCAATATATCCAATGTGTGAGCTGGGGCAATATAACCAATGTGTGAGCTGGGGCAAATATATTTAATGTGTGAGCTGGGGCAAATATATCCAATGTGTGAGCTGGGGCAAATATATCCAATGTGTGAGCTGAGGCAAATATATCCAATGTGTGAGCTGGGGGCATTGTATCCAATGTGTGAGCTGGGACAATATATCCATGTGAGCTGTGGGCAATATATATCCATGTGAGCTTGGGCAATATATATCCATGTGAGCTGGACAAATATATATCCATGTGAGCTGGGGCAAAATATATTCATGTGATCTTGGGCAATATATATCCATGTGAGCTGGGGCAATATATATCCATGTGAGCTGGGGCAATAAATATCCATGTGTGAGCTGGGGCAATATATATCCATGTGAGCTGGGGCAATATATATCCATGTGAGCTGGGAGCAATATATGTCCATGTGAGCTGGGGCAATATATATCCATGACAGCTGGGGCAATATAAATCCATGTGAGCTTGGGCAATATATATCCATGTGAGCTGGGGCAAAATATATCAATGTGAGCTGGGGCAATATATATATCAATGTGAGCTGGGGCAATATATATCCATATGAGCTGGGGAAATATATCCATGTGTGAGCAGGGGCAATATATCCATGTGAGCTGGGGCAATATATCCAATGTGAGCTGAGGGCAATTAATCCATGTGAGCTGGGGGCAATATATCCACATGAGCTGGGGGCAATATATAGCCATGTGAGCTGGGGCAATATATATCCATGTGAGCTGGGGGAAATATATATCCATGTGAGCTGGGGTATTATATCCATGTGTGAGCTGGGGCAATATATCCATGTGAGCTGGGGGCAATATGTCCATGTGAGCTTGGGGGCAATATATCCATGTGAGCTGGGGCAATATATCCATATGAGCTGGGGCAATATATGAAATGTGAGCTGGGGCCAATATATAAAATGTGAGCTGCTTATTACTGTACAGCTCTGTGATACCCTCAAACATACCGCACATTACTGTACAGCTCTGCGAAATCCTCAAACACAATGCATATTAATGGGGCTGGTATGACATTTTTTCCAGGGCTGGATTTTATCCCCAGTCCGGCCCTGACTGCCAGGCAGCACCTCTACAGTATAATTAATGCAGCATATGAATCCGCACACTGCCGGGCAGCACCTCTACAGAATAATGCAGCATATGAATCATCACACTGCCGGGCAGCACCTCTACAATGCAGCATATGAATACGCACACTGCCGGGCAGCACCTCTACAATGCAGCATATGAATCCACACACTGCCGGGCAGCACCTCTATAATGCAGCATATGAAACCGCACACTGCCGGGCAGCACCTCTACAGTATAATAATGCAGCATATGATTCTGCACACTGCCGGGCAGCACCTCTACAGTATAATAATGCAGCATATGATTCTGCACACTGCCGGGCAGCACCTCTACAGTATAATTACTGCAGCATAAAATGAAAAACCAACTGAACCGAATGACCTGAAATGATCCAAATCACTGAAATGATCCAAACACCGAAATGACCCGAATCACCGAATCGACCTGATTTATCGAATCGAACCGAAATTTCGAATCATCCGAATTATCGAATCACATGACTCAAAATTTCGAATCGATCCGAAAATTTTGTGCGGTCAACATTTCGGATTCGGGATGCCCTCGGAAGCACGAAAATGGTCAATTTCGTCCGAAAAAAAATTGATTCAGTACGAAACGAATTGCACATCCCTATTGTCTGAATAGACGAATGGCCCCGAAATGTCACCGTATGGGGAAATTCCCTGTTCAGTGCCACATCAGCGCTATCTGAATAACCCCTTTTGTAAATTACCCCTTAAATGTTTGTCTCTCCATCCTTTATAATTATTATTTACATCTCTCGCTCCCCCTTCCGTTCACTATTTGTCTCTTGTTATGATTTGATTATTTTCTTATTATTTTATACAATATTTTGCATCACGGCAACAATTGTCATATGAGGTTTCTTTTCTTATCACACGTTAATCATCATTCGTTAAACCCTTATTATGTGTTTTGTTCTTATGAAACTTTCTCTGTGAAATATTAATAGGGAAAAAAATGCATAAAAATTAGCTTGTCGTGATTTTCAGGTGTTAATACATTCAATAACGGGCATAGTCATCTTCAGTTCCAGACATTATTTGCTATAACAATGTACAATTATGAGAGATACACGGTTTAACCCTTTCACTGCTGAGCCATTTCACCGCAGTGTGCTGAGCTCCTTTTGGCTGATTTGTGCTCATCATGTTTAAACGTGATTAGAAGTCATGTTTTATTGTAGGACCCAGACCATAGGCATCTCTACAGTGGGGCAAGGTTATTCCTAGGTGATTCCTTGCCCCCCATGTGTCTCCCCACCAGAAACCAACATCCAGCTTCCCTCACATATTCGGACCGCTGTATCTCCGTCCATGTGCACCTTATATGGACAATGATATCCAACATGACCATATTCAGTGTAAAGTAAAAGTCATACAAAATTAAATAAAAAGGTGCACGTAAACGTTTGCACAGGGTTGAAATGGTTCAGTAGTGAAGGGGTGAACGTTCAGACTACATATTACATTGTGTATTACTTTAGTTTTTGCCTTGGTTTAATTGTGTATTAAGGGTTAATGGGCAGGCTTCATCTCTCACAGTATACATTTTATTTTTTTCCTTGATTTATGACATTTTCGGGGTTAATGGGTAGGCCACATGCCACGCTGTTTATTATTTTTATTGTATTTTCCTGGGTTTATGGAAGTTAGAATCTAAAGGGTCTATTCATCTTTAGATCCTTTGCTTTTCACTACATTTCGAGGAATTAATTTCACCGAAAATATTGCAAATTCAATAATTAGTGAATGGTCACTGTAATTTCCTAAAATTGGAGTTGCTGAAGCATTTATCGGACATTGGCGAACAACACCGAACTGCGTTGAATAAAATAATGAATTTATGTATCAGGTTAGTACAATATAAGGTATCATTGCATCACATTACTTTGGGTTTTTGGAATCTTATTTACAGTGGCAAGAAAAAGTATGTGAACCCTTTGGGATTACGTGGAGTTTTGCATGAATTGGTCATAAAATGTGCTCTGATCTTCATCTAAGTCACAACAATTTGAAAAACACAGTCTGCTTAAAATAATACAACACAAACATTATATGTTTTCATGTTTTTATTGAACAGAACATGTAAACATTCACAGTGCAGGGTGGAAAAAGTATGTGAACCTTTGGACTTAATAACTGGTTGACCCTCCTTTGGCAGCAATAACCTCAACCAAACGTTTCCTGTAGTTATAGATCAGACCTGCACAACGATCTGGAGTAATTTTGGACCACTCCTCTTCACAAAACTCTTTCAGTGTAGCAATATTCTTGGGATTTCTGGTGTGAATCGCTCTCTTAAGGTCATGCCACAGCATTTCAATCGGGATGAGGTCAGGACTCTGACTGGGCCACTCCAGAAGGTGTATTTTGTTTTGTTGAAGCCATTCTTTTGTTGAATTACTTGTATGCTTTGGGACATTGTCCTGTTGCATCACCCATCCTCTGCGGAGCTTCAGTTGGCAGACAGATGGTCTTACGTTTTCCTGCAAAATGTCTTGATAAACTCTGGAATTCAATTTTCCATCAATGGCAACAATCCGTCCAGGCCCTGAGGCAGCAAAGCAGCCCCAAACCATGATGCTCCCTTCGCCATGTTTTACAGTGGGGATGAGGTTTTGATGTTGGTGTGCTGTGCCTTTTTTTCTCCACACATGCAGGGTTATTCAGAGAGCGTGAAAAGCAGGAGAATGACTGGAGAATTAAAAATTCTAGGTCAAAATAGCCAAACCAGAAAAATTCTCCCTTTCATTTCACTTTCCAAATCGGCTATTTTGACCTAGAATTTTTCATTCTCCATTCATTCTCCAGTCATTCTCCTGCTTTTCACGCTCTCTGAATAACCCTGATAGTGTTGTGTGTTTTTTCCAAACAACTCAATTTTGGTTTCATCTGTCCACAGAATATTTTGCCAGTAGTGCTGTGGAACATCCAGGTGCTCTTTTGCAAACTTCAAATGTGCTGCAATATTCTTTTTGGACAGCAATGGCTTCCTCCGTGGTGTCCTCCCATGTACTCCATTCTTGTTTAATGTTTTCCTTATTGTAGATGTGTCAACAAAAATGTTAGCATGTGCCAGGGATTTCTGTAAGTCTTTAGCTGACACTCTAGGATTCTTCTTTACCTCATTAAGCATTCTGCGCTGTGCTCTTGCAGTCATCTTTACAGGACGACCATGCCTAGGGAGAGTAGCAACAGTGCTGAACTTTCTCCATTTGTAGACAGGCTGTCTTACCATGGACACATGAACATCAAGGCTTTTGGAGATACTTTTGTAACCCTTTCCAGCCGTTGGGAAAAGGTGCCCTTCCAATAAGAGAGACCTGAAGCAGTTTGCAGAGGAAGAGTGGTCCAAAATTCCAGGTGAGAGGTGTAAGAAGCTTATTGATGGTTATAGGAAGCGACTGACTTCAGTTATTTTTTCCAAAGGGTGTGCAACCAAATATTAAGTTAAGGGTGTCAAGAATTTTGTCCAGCCCATTTTTGGAGTTTTGTGTGACATTATATCCAATTCGCTTTTTTTCCTCCCTTTTTTTGTTTTGTTCCAATACACACAAAGGGAATAAACATGTGTATAGCAAAACATGTGTTACTGCAATACTTTTCTGTAAGAAATACTTGATTTTCTGGAAAAATGTCTGGGGTGCCAACAATTTCGGCCATGACTGTATATGAATCCTTTATCCACATATATTCTACATCTAATATATTGCCTAATTTTAAACATTTTATGCTGGGGGTTAGTCATAGTATGTAAGCAGTTGATTATTAGGGTTAGGACCATGTTTAAAGGGATACATGGATAAGTCTTACTCAGAAACATGTATTATTTATATGCTGCAGCAGGGAAATTACTGTTGCTCACCTGGCCTTCCTTTAGATCTATAAAATGCAGGGTAATGATTCTGCATGCTGTTGGGTGGCATTTATCATGCAATACCCATCAGCCTTAATTAATATGTGTGAGTATAAACATGGATTTACGGCCAGATTGGAGGATTTTAATAATGCAGGGTGTGAGGGCGCTGCGCTGGATGGATGTGTTCATACTTATACAAGTTTGTGAGGGCGGGGGATAAGTATGGCCCGGCACTCTGCACTGGAAAAAAACAGTTCTATCCTGTACACAACCGCATTAGCAATTGACCTTGTACACGGACTCCCGCGGACAAGGTGATCTGTTAGTAGGTCGTCAGGCGCTAAGTTTTAGCGACTCAAGTCTCACGCTAAATTTTTCCTTTAGCCATGGCGTTTTTTTCAGTGGAATGATTTAATGGCGAAAATTATTAGTGCTCCCACATTTTTGACTGTGGTACCTTATGGGCCCCCCCTAAATATTGTTCATAGAGTCGCCACTGACACAGACAAATTATATATTTATTGTAGGACCCAGACAAATATATTTATTTTCAGCAGATTCATAATATATCATTATTATGCGTATATATCATGTCTGGTCTGAATGCTATAACAAATTTTTTTAATTAATGTGAATTACCATTAAAATTTCAATCATCTACAATTTGTAAAATAATTTTTTTTCACATTTTTCATCCAAACCTTGTGATTATATATTCTATGGGGTACTCTTGTTAAAAAAAAAAATTGAAATGGGAACCTGGTACTTGGTGATTTTAACTAAAACTGAAAAAACAAAATTTTTCGCTTGTATTTTGGCGCATTGTGTTTTATGAATAAAATGACTATTTATAAAACATTGACCTTGCTCACGGCATGGGAAATGAGAAGGTAAGTAACGGCAGTAGTAATGCTCATTTTATATGAAAAATGCCATTCTTTTAGAACAATGAAATAAGAAAAAAATACTAAAATTCTAATATGTTCGCTTGTGTTTTTTTTTTCTTTTACATTTTAACATGGTCATGTTTGGAATCATTAGAAAGGCCAGACTCTGACTTGTATGATGACACCTAACATGGTCCAAAGCCCCCCCTTTTACGTTTTAGATGGACCATTGTGTAACAACGCTTCGCTCCATCCCCTCCACATTTGATCTCAGGGTGGAATATGAGAAGGTGAGTTAGAGTAGTGGCATTGTTTGCTTTACAAGTATAAGCACATAATGCCACCACCTTAGAAATGAGAAAAGAATTGAAAAAATGAATAATCTAGCATTTTTTTTTTCTTTTTTCTATTTTTACATATTATGTGGTCATATTTATTTGGTATCGTTGGAAAGGCCAGACTCTGACCTTTCCATGACACCTCAATTGATCTTGTGCAGTGTAAAAATCAGAGACGCAGGGTTCTAAAGGACCCTCATGCTTCTTGCAGCAGTGCGGCAGTATAGGTTTTGATGAACCAATGTGTAATAACGCATTGTGCCATCGCCTTCTAACTTGCGGGCATCTTGGGAAATGAGAAGGTGAGTTAGAGCAGCATCATTGTTCACATTATACGTGTAAAGCGCTCAATATTGCTGTATTATAAAATAAATAAATAATTTTTTTAAACTTATTCTTATACTGTACATAAACTGGTCATGTTTGGTATCATGGAAAAGGCCATAGCTGCCAAGGATCAGGAGATATGGGGGTCCCCTATCTCCACTATAGGGAATTCCATGGACAGCTAGGGAGGAATTCCCTTTCTGACATCATTGTACCCACTCGTGATGATGTCAGTGGGTGGGATGAGGCCCTGGAGGTTGGGCTGACATCCAAGATGTCAGCCCCCTCAGGGAGAAGTCTGAGATCCAATGCCTGAAACTTTAATCTAAGGGGTTAATGGAGTTAAGAGAGACATCGCTGGAAAGGTCAGACTGTAGTCATTCCAGCGATGCCTCTCTTTTCTCTGTGCCCCTTACCGATGAGGAGATAGAGGGGTCCACAGGACCCCCTCCCTTTCAGGCACTCTCCCAGCTCTGCGGGGGGAGACGCCTGAAAATGATGTCATCGCCCTGAATGGGGTCCCACGTGACTTCATCTGGTGCGGTTGTGGTCTTCCCTTTCACTGCAGAGACACCGTGACGTGTGGGGTACATCCTCCGCATGTTGTGGGGAATCTCCAGGACGTCCCCCACACGCGTTTTTATTTTATTTTGTTTGTTGATTAAAAGCATTCTTTTTTACCCTATTTGAGAAAACTCATCTACTTGGGAAAAGTGGGATTGGAATACCCTATATTTATACCAGAAGCTCATATACGGAGCCAGTGACCCTTCCACAGGCTCTGGATCACATGAGTTCATGACTATCTGACTGCACGGTTGAAGTTGTATAGCATTTAATCGAATTACGCTATGGCCTTCTTATGTGTTTTATCCGTATGTGGGTTGTCATAATCGGTAGCGGACGTGGGACGGGGTCATCCCTGAAGGGACCCAATGCTGATATACTGAGCCTTAAAATATCCAGGCTCTGACCCACGTGAGTGGCCATTTGACCATTATTAGATACATTAGATCCTATTGTGTCTATATATTGCGCAATTTTGTGTTTTTTCTATTCTGTATTACATGTATCACTATCTGAGAGTACAAGCATCGTGTGACATTCCATTATACAAGCATCGTGTGACATACCATGTGTAATATCATTCTGTGTGTTCACGTGTTGAGGTGTTAGTTTACTGTACTCCTTATACGTTCATGATGTGTGTTTTGTAGAAATTTGCACACCTTTTCTATGGAATGTATACCGGCGCTTTCCCTTTTTCTTGTATTTACGTCCCCCCACACGTCATCCGCAGTGAAAGGGTTAATGCAGAAATTAGAAAACTGGGCATCCCAAAACCTAGTTCTACTAGTCTCTGTTGTCTCACATTTGCTGCAGGATCTCTGAAGGGATGGAGCTGTGATGTAAAAGACTGCCAACCTCCATTTCCACCCTTCTACATGGTCCCACAGCACAACAAAAAGGAACTAAGCAATGTTTAGGCCTCCTCCATCAAACTATTACTGATATACTTCTCCTTTACTGTTCATAAATTCCTATGAATTTAATAGCTGTCAATCCTTAACGTTAAATCATCCATTTCCCAAATTACAGTCAGCTATATTGTTCTGGACCACCATTCAGCACAAGCAAACACTGCTTAGTGTAAATCCCAGGGGCTGAATATAATGTAGAATATATGATATAGTCGTAACCTCAACATTTGAGGGTTGGGATTTAGGGGTTATTATTTGCAGAGGATCTAAGGGTAAGCGGACAATGTAATAGAGCAGCAGGAAATGCTGGCAGAATGCTTGGTTGTGTAGGGAGAGGTATTAGCAGTAGAAAGAGTGAAGTACTCACGCCGTTGTACAGAGCACTGGTGAGACCTCACTTGGTGTATTATGTGCAGTGCTGGAGACCGTATCTCCAGAAGGATATAGACACCTTAGAGAGAGTTCAGAGAAGGGCTACTAAAATGGTGTACGGCTTGAAGGAGAAAAGTTACCAGGAAAGGCTTAATGATCTTAACATGTACAGCTTGGAAAAAAGACGAGACAGAGGAGATATGATAGAAACATTTAAATACGTAAAGGGAATCCACAAGGTAGAGGAAGGGAGTATATTTAAAAGGAAACAAAGTAGCAAAACAAGAGGACTAACAGGGTTATTCAAAGAGAATCGAAAAGTTCGGTGACTTTTCGTTCTCTTCAATTCGATGCAATTCGGCAATCCCATTTCGGCGACCCTGCAGTGTATTCAGCAAGCACCACAGGGCCGTCGTAGTGCAGGGAAAAGCCGCCGAAACACTCACCGCAAAACGAGGGCGAACGCACACCGAAACCCGCAAAAACATCTGGATTAACCCCGCCGGAGACGCCGGAGAAACCCGAGCAGGAGCTGATCACACGCAGCGCAGCCGCCGGAAAAACCCGACACCGCAGACGAAGGAGGTGAAGAAAAAAAAAACAGTACGCTTGAATGTTTGAAAAGTGAAACGCTGTTTGCAAACAAATTACTGAGCGAAAATGTCTGAAATTTACATAAGGTCCAGGGAATGATAATAAAAAGGTCTGTTACAGAAAAAAGAAAAAACGATTTAAAAAAAAAAAAAAAAAAAAATGAAAAAAGTGTTTGCAAAACAAATCTCAAAAAATGCCTAAAAGGTCAAAATAAAGAGACTTTTTACTGCAGAATATTATAATGAACGGTTTATTAGATATTGAATTAAAATAGGAATATTTTTAACATTGAAGCCTATGGGTTTCGCCTGAATAAACCTGCCGAATGAAACCACCGAATGGCAGGGCAATTCGGCAACTTTTCCCTGCTGGGTTTTGTTCTCTGAATAGACAAAGCATTTGCTTCTCTATGGGGAATTCACTGCCCTCAAACAGGCACCGTATGTGCATGCAATTCGCCAGGATTTGGTGAGTTGCCTGCTCTCTGGATAGCCGAATGGCCAGGAAAGGTAACGTTCGGTTACCTTTCGGCCCCAATTCGGAGCTCTTTGAATAACTCTGATAGTCTTATATTAGAGGGGGAAAGGTTTAAAAGTAACATCAGGAAGAATTATTTTACTGAGAGGGTGGTGGATACATGGAACAGTCTTCCAGTTGAAGTGGTAGAGGCCAAAACAGTAATTGAATTTAAGCAGGCAAGGGATAGGCATAAGGCTATCCTAAACAAAAGATAAATCCAGGTAAAGTATCCATGTAATTGGGCAGACTAGTTGGGCCGAAAGGTTCTTCTCTGCGAACATATTCTATGTTTCTATGAATTGTATTGCTATAGAACCCTTTGATACAGTTACACTGCATTTTAATAGTTTGATTGCTGTAAAGCTCTGTATACCATCTCCCTTACTTTCGCTGTCCTCTCCCAGCTTAAAGGGCATCAGTGAGATTGAAATTAGTAACCGCATCACATTAATCTAGTGGAAAAGGTCACTTTGTTGGTTTAAATTATGAATATATTTACATATGCGCAAAAGACTATTTTTTCCTTAGAAAGGCAAAATGTGCAATTGCTCTATTTTTCCTTTTAAATCAACAAGCTAACGATAACATTCATTTGGACCAGCGAATACAACAGATTCTAATGGCAAAGCTCGTGTTTAGAGTTATTAAATTGTCAAGGCTGGCATTTTGATACCATAGATAACAAATCATGAGCCGTGTGTTAAATTAAATTGTAATTCTTCTCTTGATCAACCATTAAGGGGAGATAGTGAATCATGTGGATAAAGTACATTAACTAACTATGTGAGTATTCAACTTACTCCATACATGGAAAAGAGACTTTAACCCAGAGACAGTAAACAAATCATTCATTTTTGCTGCTGTTCCTTTTGCCATGTTTTTTTTTCAACCCCAAATGGGAAGTGCTTGGTGCGTGTATAAATAAAACCCACCATTTTTCTGCCTCTCCGTAGCTGAAAAGCAGCAGGAGGGGCATGTAGTTGCTCAGAGGAGCAGCTTTTGGTACATTGGTTAGGACTCACTCTACCGAGAGGTGCCCTGATGGGACGAGTGAGCTTACGCTTCAATGGCCATTTAAGCAAACTAAAACCTCTGACAGTGTTTTGTTGCACATGGAAATATATAGAAACGAGCGCAGATGACATCTTTTTTTCTTGTTATGTTTTATACATGAACTGAGTTGTTACTCCTGGCTGTTGGTGAGTACAGGCGCGACGCCATTTTTTTCTGTATGTAGGTAAACAAATTATTAAGACCAGGACTGTATCTCTTACAGAATTTTGCAGCTTGCTGCTGGGTTAGGCTCTTATTTATCCCCTTCACTACCTGAATTGTGTATACAGGATCAGCAGCAGGAGACACAGCAGCCCAAGATTGAGTTAACATGTTCTGGAGCTATGCCGTATTATTGCATATGAAATGTATTTGTTACTAACAATTTTCTTCTGCATTTGGGCTTCAGAAAATGCCGCCAAAGTTTAAGTAATATTGACATGATGCCTGAGGTGCTAACACGTTTAAAACCAGCTGAGGAATGTCTCAAATGTACAGCTCCCCAGCTGAGCATGCATGGAGTGTGGAACTGTAGTTACTGCATTTGGCCAAAAGATGGCAACATCTTCCTGCCAAATAGGTTATTACATTAAGGAATACATTGAGAATATTCCCAAATATGTATTACTCTATTACTTATAAAAAAATATTTCCCAAAAAGCCACTAGATCCAGACAATTTTTTTTTTAAATTAAATTACTTGGTAATGAAGGGGTTAAGAGTAAACATACGTTATGGGATATTTCAGTGACTTTTAAATATCATGTATGTGATGTGCAATAGATACATTTAAATATGTGTGTGTTTTTCTATGTATACATAAAGGGTTATTCATCAAACACAGAAATTTCAGTGCACTTCGGCAATTCCATTTTGCCGACCCTATGGTGAATTCATTATTCGACACAGGGTCACCGTAGTGCACCGAAGATGGAGTCGCTGACAACCGCCGCAGCAAAAAAAAAACAAAACGGAACTTTCCTATTGTCTTAAATGTTTTAAAATGTGTCTGAATAATAAAAAAGTCCTCTAAAAAAATAATAACAAGGTATGTTACAGAATAAAAACAAACTTTAAAAAAATTGAGAAAAAAAACATTTTGTTCAAAAAATATAAAAAGGTGTTCTAAAAAATAAATAAATAAAAAGACTTTTGCTGAAAATGAAAAGAATCAATATTTTAAAAAAAGAAAAATTAGCCTCCTTACACCTGGAGGATAGGACTATGGTATTTTTTCGGAATTGGTCGCCCCTAATCGTGACCCTCCCTGAACATACGAAAACCTCACTGCGCCACACTTTTTCTTGCACCTCCTGGTATTCCTTATAAATGCTGAAAGGCTCCAAACCAATTCGTAATACGCCCTCTGACCCTGTATTATCCAATTTCCTAGCCTCCACTGATCCTGCGCCTGTGGCATCTCTTTCTGATCTTACGGGACACAACCCCACATGCCCCACCTGAGCTCTGTCTTCCTTACTGTTCAAACCCTAATTTTATGCGACCCCCGGTGGTCCTGATGCCCACTGTGTTTGGTGTGTTGCCACTTAGTCTAGTTAATTTTGTCTATTTTTAGGTTTCTGTTTTGCCGTGATACTGTTTGATATTTCTCTATTTCTGTATTGCAATTGAACCATCAACAAAAATATTTTTTAAAAAAAGGAAAGAAAAATTATAATATTTTACATTGAAACGTATAGGATTCATCTGTTTAAACCTGTCGAACTAAATCAACGAAAATCTCAGTGCAGTTTGGCGCTCTCTGAATATATTAACCATTACTTCTCTATGGGACAAATTTACTGACGCCGAAGATCGCTGAACTTCACCATATTTCGCTGTCAATTCCCCAGTGTTTGGGCAAGACACCCAACGATACGGATACGCCTACCTCACAAAATAATTCTACATCTCATAGCTTCTAAGTTCCCTTGGGAACAGGGTCCCCCTGAATCAGGTCATCATCCATGTATGGTATTCTAATGTATCATCTTCTTGTACACTGGCCTTGTAACGCGCTGCGGAATTTGTGTCGCTATATAAATAAAGGATAATAATAATAATATTTGGCAAATCGACAGTTTAGTGGAATTCACCGTTTGGTGCCATTCGGTGGCAAGTTCGTTGCTTTGTGAATAACTTTTATACTGTATGTATTTCACCTGACTTCTAGGACACCCAAAATTTATGTCATAGTGGAATTTACCACTTTTGCTCTCCCAATAGAAACGGTAGTAGGGGTTGACAGAAAGGAGGGGTTCAAAGATTCAGAGTCAGGTTTAATAGTAACCAGAGATCTTATAAACTTAACCTTCCTGGTGGTTTTCCCGAGTGTGGCTCGGGGTTAAATTTCAATGCTGAAAGCGGTAACCCCGAGCCACACTCGGGCTGGATACATACCTTTACCTGCGCTCCCTCGCTGACCTCTTGAAGGGTCCCTTAGAAGGGAAGCAGGATTCCGAGATCGCACGAAGGAGAATGCGATCGTGGCATCCTGCTGCCTGGTTCCCTTCTCGCAAGAAGGTTACCAGGAAGCATGACGTTGCGGTTGTCCGGAGTGTGACTGTAGGGGACAGCGAGGGAGCGCAGGGATAGTGTGGCTCAGGGTGTGTAACAATTCTGACATAAAATATGTCAGAATCGTAACGCCAGGGAGGTTAATAATTTCAAATGCCCTAATGGTTCTAGGAAGTTTACAACGGCTCTACATAGGTTTACATCCGACTCAGAAAATACATTTGAGAAAAGCTGGGTGTTCAGCCGGAATGCCACTGTTGTAAATTATTATTATTATTATTATTCTGTATTTATTAAGCGCCAGCATATTCCGCAGCGCTGTACAATGGGGGAGTGCAGACATGAGACATACAAAAACACATAAGGAACAGATGGCCCTGCCCATAGGATAATTGTCCTACTGATACAGCACTTTACACAAGTGCTCAGCTAGACATCCCATGAGCTTACAATCTAAAGGACAGGGGGAAGTGAAACAGAAGGGGAGCAGGGGGAGTGTGGATTTGGTGGCTAGAGAGAGAATAGCAAGCCACAGGTTGATTAGAATAAAGTGGCTACAGGTGGAGGGGAATGAATATGTTTGGACCAAGGACTGGGTGGAAGGGTAGATGGGCACTGCAGAGTGCAGAATCTGGAGTGGTGGCTGTGAGTGTTGAGCTGTGGTGAAGAAAGAGGCAGAGAGTTAGCAGAGGGCTCTGTATGCAAGCAGGTAATGAGATGCAAGCAGGAAATGAGATGCGAGGGGGAGGAAGTGGGGGAGGGGAGCAGAAGCATGGTGGAACAGCAAGTTTTTTGTAATATAAAATTCTATCGAAAATTGGAGGGAAGGCATTAAAGGGAAAAGTTATCAGGCAGACTATGAAAACGACAGAAATAAAGCAGAGGAGTGACTTGAATGACGTCATGGCTGAATCGTGGATACCTTGGGAGTCCTTCAGGGTGTAGAATCTGGAGTGGTGGCTGTGAGTGTTGAGCTTGGGAGTCCTTGGGAGTCCGAAATAAAATACATCCATACTTCTAGAGTCCCGTGTCCCTGCTTGCTAGTTTTTTGTTTACATAGGGACGTCTTCCCTGGGCGCCCAATTCCCACTGGCGCTCTGTAGCACCATTGCATTGTCCCTGAGCACCATCATCCCCTTACTGCTTCTCAGAATATACATTAGCACAAGGAATGGAAAGCTTGCACTAATTATTTTCTGCTTATACCAACTTATAGCGTTATAGTACTCATCTCGGTAAATATAGAAGGACAATTTGAAAAGAAATGCAAAAAGCCCTCTGATTTTTCTTCATTTATTTTATTATTACGAATTACTGAGAATGATAATCACAGTAAATTCATTATCTTGCATATAAGTCAATATTGCTGATAAACCTGCAGCCTGTATTCCCAAATCATTACCTCTCAGAAAAGCACCATTGCTCCCACCTGGGTAAGGTGCGATTTCTGATAGTCTCTTTCCAAGGAGATAAAAATAAATTGAAAAGCTGTGAATTACTTAAATTGCCCAGCCTCCTCTGATTAATTTCTCTGTGAAACCGTCAAGGATCTGCACTAATGTTATATTAAAGAAAATACAAATGCTTTAAACTTTTATTTTAGTTAGAAATATTTTGGATAATGCAAAATGGTTTGTTTTACAAACTATGCATCATTGTGGTGATGCCTTTGGAGCAAAACATCCAACATATTATATCAAATAAAATCATGATTAGAATAATTATTGGACATAAGCAAACTGAGCTCTCAGGGATCAAACCTTTTCCTGCCACAAATACAGTGATAATATGCAATAGCGATCTTTAGATCCACCTTACAACCAGTGGGGTTCTGAAATATGCACCAAAAAATTAGAAGTGTGTAATAAATAGTTTGCCCCATTACTCCAGAGATCGAGAAAACTTGGAACTTCAAAGGCACCATGCGTTGCATGATATTGAGTTATCTTGATTTCCAGTTGCACAAGAAACATGCAAGTGAAGTTGTTGCAAAAAAAATAGCTTTTGCTCCAGAATGTGCCCAAAAAGGTTTTAGCACCTTGGCCATGACATCTGGAGTACTAAAACATTTTGAACCACTGTTAATCTGCGTCTACAGCACATATACTGGACCAGCACAGAGCCCGATGCTGCAGTAGCTACTTTTGGGCAGCAGATAGCGACATATGCCTTTCAAATAGGTTATTACAGTGAGGAATACATTGAGAATATTCCTAAATATTTCTAACTGTAAACTTCAATAAAAGTGACTTTCCGAAACACCATTGGATCCGGACAGTGGTTTTCTGGAAATTCACTTGCTAGTGGAGGGTTTAACTAAAGTATAGGACGTAACTTCCAGGAGGTACCGTATTTTTCGCTCCATAAGACACACCTGACCATAAGACGCACCTAGTTTTTAGAGGAGGAAAACAGGAAAATAAATATTCTGAAATCAAATAGTGTAATAATGGATATACTGCCCCAGCTCATGGATACTGCCCCCAGCTCATGGATACTGTCCCCCAGCTCATGGATACTGTCCCCCAGCTCATGGATACTGTCCCCAGCTCATGGATACTGTCCCCAGCTCATGGATACTGTCCCCCAGCTCATGGATACTGTCCCCCAGCTCATGGATATGCCCCAGCACATGGATACTGTCCCCCAGCTCATGGATATGCCCCAGCACATGGATACTGTCCCCCAGCTCATGGATATGCCCCAGCACATGGATACTGTCCCCCAGCTCATGGATACTGTCCCCCAGCTCATGGATATGCCCCAGCACATGGATACTGTCCCCCAGCTCATGGATATGCCCCCTAGCACATGGATATGCCCCAGCACATGGATATGCCCCAGCTCATGGATACTGTCCCCCAGCTCATGGATATTGCCCCAGCACATGGATTTGCCCCAGCTCGCTCATGGATGTGCCCCAGCTCGCTCATGGATGTGCCCCAGCTCGCTCATGGATATGCCTCCGCTCACCTGCTGCGAGATCGCGGTCACGTGGCTCCCCTAGGCAAGTGCCCAAGCTTCCTGCCGCCGGACGCATGCTCAGAGGGAGCCTAACGCGGCGGCGACAGGTGAGCGGAGGCATATCATGGGGCATTCGCTCCATAAGACGCACCCACTTTTCCCCACACTTTTTGGGGGGAGAAAAGTGCGTCTTATGGAGCGAAAAATACGGTAATTCCAAAACTCTAATATGAATACCAGATAAACAAAAAGGAAGTACGTGATCCTATAATGAATGGAAATCACTCTGTTAGTGTCATACTGTGCAGCAGAACATTGCTGATACTCTTGTCCCTCATGTACCCTCTTGGCCGTAAGATGTACAGTATCTCACAGAAGTGAGTACACCCAGGCCCGGACTGGCCATCGGGCAAACCGGGCGTTTGCCTGGTAGGCTGCCAGCCTCCTGGGCCAGTCGGCCACTAGCCTCTCTTGCCGGGCAGCCGGCCGACATAGCCAGTGGCCCGGCAAGGTAGCATGGGCCGACTGAAAAAAGAGGGATGGGGGCGGCCGGCCATCTGGCAAGCCCTGTGAGTCAGACTCTTTACTACATAATCAGCGAGTGCTGGCTAGCCTTCGGCCCCGGCTGATTAGGTCACACGACGCGCCGCGTGATGTCATCAGCAGGGGTTGACGGCCAGTGTATTTGCCAGAACACTGGCCGGCTCCCTTACAGGGCCTGGCACACATGGCAGGTGTGGGCTGGATCCTTCCTGCGCACGCGACAGGACATCTCGCCACCAGCACGCACCACCACTGGGTTAGCCACCCAGTATGGGGGGGAGACTTGATATGCCGGGAGAGGGCTGAAATTTATATGCTTGGGGAGGGGGATGAAATTGATATGCTTGGGGGGGCTGAAATTGATATGCTTGGGGGGATTGATGTGCTGGGGGAAATTGATGTGCTGGGGGTGAAATTGATATGCAGGGGGAATTGATATGCTGGGAGAGAATTGATATGCCGGGGGGTGAAATTGATATGCCAGGAGATGAAATTGATATGTGGGGGGGTGAAATTGATATGCCGGGGGTGGGAATGCTATGGATTGATATGCTGAGGGAGGGGGGTTGAATAAATTTATATTGTTACATTGCATTGAATTTTATTACTGTGGAGCTCTGTGACACCCCCATAATGTGTAGTGTTTATGGGGGTGCCACAGAGCTCCACAGTAATGTGTGCAGTGTATGAGCGTATCACAGAGCTCCACAGCAATAAAACTCACAGTAATGTGCGCTGTGTAGAAAAAAAAATGTGGGCTGCTCAGTCCAAAATGCCCGGGCCTATATTTTGTCCCAGTCCGGGCCTGAGTACACCACTCACATTTTTGTAAATATTTTATTATATTTTTTCATGTGACAACACTGAAGAAATGACACTCCTGTTCTGAGTGGAACCTGGAACCGCTGTATGGTCTTGGCCGCCGTGCTGCAGCTCAGTTTCAGGGTCTTGACAATCTTCTTATAGCCCAGGCCATCAGCGATTTAGACAATAATGGCTGTGTGTTGAGTTATTTTGAGGGGACAGCAAATTTACACTGTTATACAAACTGCACACTCACTACTTTACATTGTAGCAAAGTGTCATTTCTTCAGTGTTGTCACATTAAAAGATATAATAAAATATTTACAAAAATGTGAGGGGTGTATTCACTTCTGTGAGATACTGTATATACGCTGCAACGGATCAAAACAGCAACGCAGTTAGGTAAAGTAGGAATTTATTAATAATAAAATTTAAAAAAAATAAAAAACAACCTGATGCATTTCATAATTTTATATAATATATATACACATATATATATATATATATATATTAAAAAAATACTTTTTCAAGACGCATAAAGGCCTACAAGTCCTGTGTAACAGGAGGAAGGGACATATCAGAAAAACCGGAGGTAGCATGGAAGAGGACATGAATCATGGCAGCAATAACCGGAAGAACCATATATGGAAGATGACAGGATCGGTATTGGAACCAATGGACTAGGGTTATGGACTATTTAAGGAGACCCTTTGTGCAGGGGGGTGATAGGGATTTGATATATGGACGTTTAAGCTTTTATTGCTTATGGGGATCCTTTGAGGAAGGGGGCAGAAGGACTTGATATATGGATTTTTAAGCTTTTATTGCCCTTCAAAAACTCTGTTTATAGACAAAATGCGTCAAGCTATTTTTTTTATTATTGCATTAAATAAATCTCTATTTTTCCAACTTGTGTTGCTGCTGGGATTCCTTGCAGCTGAGATACATCTTGGGGCCGAGAGGATACACCAGGCAGATGGAATATAAGCAAGCTCTTCATATTGATTTTATCCTGTGAGGTTTTTTCCACTTAAGGTCTATGTTGTGCTGCACAGTGTCACAATATCACACAATCAGCGAGCTTTCTTGTCATTGTAGAATCACTAAGTTCCATTTCTTTATCAGGTTCTGAGATACAGTAGGTTTCTACATGGAAATACATGAGGTTTTGTCAACCAGGGAAGTAATGAAGTCATTGTGGGTTATTTACAAACGGAGTAGCTGAATAACTTTGACAGCTTGACAAGGCAACACAACACTATCACAAGTGTATGGACTCGACTCCCTATTTGTAACATATGGCCTAAGAACCATAAGTTCATTGTACATAAAATTCAATGGAAGAATCGCTACTATGTGAAATATTAATATTTGAATATGTTAGAAGACATGAAAGCCCAAATGAAAAGAAAGGTGAAAGGTTCCCATTAGACACCAAAAGCGTATTTTTTTTATAGATTACTGGTGTTTGGTTTTTTATTTGTTTTAAGCAATCTTCCAAACAAAGACAAAGAGCCCTTTTCGAACCTGAGATATTTAAGATAATGGCTCAAGCCATTATCCGTAACAGCTCTTGTTGATAGCTGAAAGGGACACTACCACTTACATAAACTGTAACTAGATTACTTGTGCTTTAATAAAACCACTTTATAAAACACAACCTACTAATTGTTTTCTTTGAAGTGATTGCATGTAAAAAGGAAAAATAAACAAAAAGTTTTGATCTCTTGTTAAATGTGTATCATGGTAAAAATACACAAAATGAAAACAAAAGATTTGCTTTTGTGGTTCTTATTTAATCTACATTATTTAACATTTAATGAGGTGGAGGAGGGAATGTTTAGATAAGGCAGCAGGAGGGTGTTGTTCTGCAGGCTAACCGAGATAAGAAATGAAAGCTTAAAGGGATATGACAGGGACCTTAAAATACTTCTAATCTACTGCCTGGCAGGCCCAAACTGACCATCGGGCATACTTGGCTTTTGCTCAGTAGGCTGCTGGCCTTCCGGGCCAGTCGGCTGTTTGAGAGCAGGCCTTGGTAATCATGCCTGTCCGGTGAACACAGCCTAGCCCTGGCGGGGATTTCAAGATTCTGGCCATCGTGGGCGTGACTGCGACTGGCCGTGGCCATTGGTGTGTTTTCATTGTCTCTCCTGCTTGTCCATCAATGTCTTGGTGTGGACGTGGCTAAATAGTCAGCCCAGCATCTGTTTGCAGATTGCCGTAGTAAGGCAGAGTAGTCAGATGAAATCACAACATCGTGCGACTGCAGCGCAGGGTTTCTTGCAGCGGGGGATCTGTGTTGCCCTGCGTTTGCTGAGCTTTAGTGCTACAATCATGGCTAATACAGGCAAGGCTGTGGAGACGCACTTATCCACTTCCTAAGCGCCCTGTTCAGCATGTACTGCTCAGTAACTTAATATGGAAGAATTAGCCCTTTCTTCAGTCACAAGTTTATGAGTTTTGCTGTAGAACTACAACTCCTGTGATTCCCTGTCACCCCCAGCCCTAGTGAAGCATCACAGGAGTTGAAGGTCTACAGCAGCCAGGGCAGGGATCAGCTCTTTAGTCACATTTGCTAAACACAAAAACTTCTTTCTCCCATTGGGAAACTGATGGGAGCGGATCCATGCATTGCAGGAAGCTATGAGGGCAGAGGAGGAATTCTGCTCACCCCCAGGGGTTCTCTGTATTGGAACAATGCACACTCACAGTACCAAGGGGTGGCTCCCTCCCAATGTCTCACTGGCTTACAAACCTAAAAGACTGGACTCAATACCCCCAGAAGAAACTATAGGGGAACACTCCCACTGGTACTGTATGTATGGGGGAATAACTCCCTCTTGCAGGTGCTCTCTGTTATGTATGAGCGTATCACAGAGCTCCACAGCAATAAAACTCACAGTAATGTACGGTGTGTATGAGCATATCACAGAGCTCCACAGCAATAAAACTCACAGGAACGTGCGCTGTGAAGTATTGAAAAAAAAAGTGGGCTGCTCAGTCCAAAATGCCCAGGCCTATCTTTTGTCCCAGTCCGGGCCTGCCCCCTGGTGATGTCCTTTGGAATACATCCCTCACCAGACAATGATTTGAATCAGTGATCGACCTATAGACTCCATTATATGGCCAATGCCACACAGTGAGGACCAAGTGAAGTATTCAGCGCTGCGGAATATGCTGGTGCTTTATAAATAAAGAATAATAATAATAATAAAGTAAAGATACTGGGGGGGGGGCATTTTACAACCCAAAAATCATAAAATTAATTGGTGACACAATCGATTTCACTGAAGAACGTATTCCCTGGTGGGCATTTCCTCCAAACATGACCAGCTGGAGAAACCCAAGTTCAAGCTTGAACAATGTGTAATGGCATGTGCTGGATGATGCCATGTTCTTCCTCCATGGGCATCTCTCAGTGCAATCAGTTCTCTGCAATAACGTTGGAACACTGACTGACCAGTCAGAAAGTCTGTAGTCAACTGGCTGCCTGGATTGAGCAGACCACTGTCCTAGAGGATGTCTCTTCCACTCAAAGGCAGTAGCACGTAAATTTTGGATAGGGAAAACGTGCTGTATATCGTGTTAATGAAGAACATTTAAAGAATTTTCCAAACAGAAACTTTGATGAGATGTAATAAAAAAATGAACAATGTGATTGCCACTTATCAACATACACAAAAGTATTGTACAAGATTTCTCTGTGGTTGAATTAAATCTTGGACCTCAGTTTACGCTTTTCACCAAAAGCTGACAGGTACCTTGAGAATTCCTAGTGCCACATTCTCTTCTGGCACCTCAATTTTTCACTGCCTAAAAAAATTAATCTGTTTATACTTGAGTCTATTCCTTGGTATAACAATGATGAATTAGCCAAGGAGCCTAGATGACTTTCAAAACGCTATTTATCTTGACAAAATAACAATAAATTCAATTAGATGCAGGTAGTGATACTGAATTCAACTAATTGCTTGGCAACTGATTAAAGATGCCACTGGCTCTTTTGACAATTCTAATGAAGAAATTTATAGCAACTGATTAATACCACACTAAGAAGATGCTCGGGAACAATTTGCAGTCAGATAGTTTTGATTTAGGATGCACACTGGCGACAGAAGGTCCTTCGGAATAGTCTTCTTTTATTACAATAAATTTGGAGACATTTAGGCTGCTGGTTAATATTTAATCTAGGTATTTCAGAAAGAATAATCTTCCAAGCAATGCAAGCACGCTGAGAAATAAATGCAATGTGTCTGAAAATCCCTCACTCGTATTGCTTTTCGCAGAGATCAATTTCACAAGAGAATAAATAGAAATTAAATATATATTTATATATATATATAAATTTTTATATAAAGCATTAAATGTCCACGGATAATTCGCCCAACAATAAAAAAAAAATCAAGATTTGTAAAATTACTCTGGATAACAGGAATTACATCTTGCATGATCATTAAAATTGTTGCCTCTAGAATCCATTTAAGCGTTGAAAAGAAAATGACAAGGCCGTGTGCGCAGGTATAAATGTAATACTTAAGCATTCAACATTATAAATAATGTGCTCGCTGTAACATCCATTTGTCATGCTGAAGCTATGGGTAACATTAAGCATTGATCCCATTAGCTATTCAGGTATGCTGACTTGAATGTAAGAAACTTGTTAACTGATTTTTTCCCTGACACCAATTTATTAACCATTAACATTTCATTCCCCTCGAGAATAACAGGAATTTTGCCTCTTTTGGATGAGTCGATAGTCGTCGTAACCTCTGCATTAATGCTTTACGTGTCGGACTTCTTAGAAGCACCTTCCGTTTTGTAATCTGTAAACGGCAGGGTTCACAAATGTAAATGGAAAGCCTCGAAAGTCCCCAATTACTTTGGAGGTGAACTGTAATCACGAAGGTGCCCCAAAGACAAACATAAGGTAATGGCTTCCTCTAACCTGTAGCTGGGTAGTGGCTTGTTTAGGTAGGAATCCAAAATGCCATAATGCCCTTTAAATGAAAGTCGAAGAAAATAAAGTCCACCAAGCACAAATGGCAAAGACAATGCACAAGTGCAGAGAGCACACGCACAATCTAGCTGAGAACAATGCCGTAGATCAAAGCACAGCTGGGTGGAGTAGAGGTAACATCACTGCTCTGCATGGAGAGAGCCTGTGGAGTCATGGATTCAATCCCGACGAGCACCTCTCCAGTAAGTGTCCTTGGCAAGACACCTAATGGTACATACTCGCCACCCAGGACATACTTGAAAACGAGAGAAATCTCAATGTATCCTTCCTGGTAAAACAAAAAGGATGGGCATCATAAAGAGGTCATACTAATCCGTCTAGTGGCTCGATTTAATTTGGCTCGATGGCTGAAATATGGACCTTTTTTGGCCGAACTTCAGCCATTTTTTTGTTCAGGAGATTCGAATGTGGGTTTACCAGCATTTTTACTCCCATTTATAAAAATTCGGATCGAACGTCGGCTCTCACAGCTCTCGCCGGCTATACTTTTCAACAGAAATATCAGCTTTAGCGATTCAATTTGAATTTATCAGAATGCCGATTTCCGAAAAAAAATTAAAATGCTAAAAGGTGTTGATAAATGGATTTTCAGGCAAGGAAATGGAAGGAATTAGAGTGAAACCTTTGATTAAACATCAGATATTTGAAATAGGTATGTTTAAAAGTGTCACGGCGCCCCGCTCACCTATCCCCTCTGACCCATGGTGTCCCAGCAGCTCGGCAGCATGCCGTGGCTCGGCTGCATGCAGTGAGGCCTGGTCCGGGCACTCAACCTGGCCTCCTGTTCCCCGGCCAGGGCTTGGGTCTCACCTCTGCTTGTGGTCTCCCTCCTGCTCGGCCACCTCTTGCGTTGCCACAGCAGACTCTGGCTTTGTGGCAGGCTCGAGTCCGGTGGGGTGCCCTGATGACTTGACAGGCCCGAGGCCTAAAGTGTGTCCCCACTCAGCTTGGCTCTGCTCTGCCCTCCGTGGTGCTGGAGAGCTACGTGTACTTGCGAGTGTGCACGCCGGGTCTGTTCTATAAGAGACAATGACCAGGAACGTTAACCAAGTATGTGCTCCACCTGAAATCAAGGGGTGTGTGTCTAAGAAGTATTTCCATATAAAAGATCTGTCTTGCCCCGACTCGCTTGCTCGGTTAGTTGTGTTTCCTATACCTCCTGCAATTCCAGTGCGTTCATTTTCTATTGTTCCTGTTGCTGACTAGGGATTAGCTGTTCCGTTCGATCAGTCCGGAGTTCGATTCGAACTTTGGCCATTCGCAAGTTCGTGAACTTCAAACTTTTTGGCGTGTTCGGTTCGAGTTAAAAAAAAGATTGTGAAAAAAGTATAAAAAATGCTTAAAAAATACCAAAAAATCTAGAAATGAAGAGACTGTTTACTGCAGAATATTATAAGCAATGGTTTATTAGATATTGAATTAAAAAATAATGTCTACGTGCAAAGATTCTCACCTCTAAATGACCTGTGCTCTCAAAAGGCGTAAACAACAGGTGTTTAATTAGTGTTTGGAAATAACATGTGCTTCTAATTAGCGGCTCATGAATATTGATACATTGTATGCAGACTGGAGGTGCCAGGTGTCGTGTGTGGGTCTGTGCTGTGATATAGACATCTTGGAGAGAGTTCAGAGAAGGGCTACTAAAATGGTGTACGGCTTGAAGGAGAAAAGTTACCAAGAAAGGCTTAATGATCTTAACATGTACAGCTTGGAAAAAAGACGAGACAGAGGAGATATGATAGAAACATTTAAATACGTAAAGGGAATCCACAAGGTAGAGGAAGGGAGTATATTTAAAAGGAAACAAAATAGCAAAACAAGAGGACATAGTCTTAGATTAGAGGGGCAAAGGTTTAAAAGTAACATCAGGAAGCATTATTTTACTGAGCGGGTGGTGGATACATGGAACAGTCTTCCAGTAGAAGTGGTAGAGGCCAAAACAGTAATTGAATTTAAGCAAGCATGGGATAGGCATAAGGCTATCCTAAACAAAAGATAAATCCAGGTAAAGTATCCATGTAATTGGGCAGACTAGATGGGCCGAAAGGTTCTTATCTGCCGAAATTTTTTCTATGTTTTCTATGTTTCTATGTGATGGCGATGTTTCCATACATCCTACAAATCCGCCACTTCACGGGCAGGTTATGGGGACCTCCTAGGCATGATATTTGAAGGAATTTTTCGTTTTTATTTTTAACCCATATTTTATGGAAAACTCACTGTTCCTTTAACCCTTTCACTGCGGAGGCATTTCACCGCTGTGTGCTGAGCTAATTTTTACCGCTTTCGCTCATCATGTTTAAACGCGATTTGAAGCCACATTTTATTATACGACCCAGACATATTATATATCGTTCTTTTCGGCAGACTCGGTAGATTCATAATATATCATTTGTATATGTATACGTCATGTTCTGCCTGTATATTATAACAAAAAATGCAATAAAACTTGAATTTTTAATCATCTGCAGCGTGTAAAGTGTTTTTTTTCACCTTTTATCACATGAACATTTGCGGTTATATTTTCTATGGGGTGCGCTTGTACAAAAATTAGAAATGGGGACTTATTAAATTTTTGGAGGGGAATTATGTGATTTTTAGCAAACGCACACCATAGAAAAAACCATTAGTGCAGCATCATTGTTCCCATTATAATTGAAATGTGAACAATATTGCTGCATTAATAAAAATAACATACAAAAAAAAATACATGTTTTTTTTTCTACTTTATACCTGGTCATGTTGGATATCATTCGAAAGGCCCACCAGGGGATTCCGGGCAGCTAGGGGTTCCCCGGCTATCTGACGTCATCACGCTATGCGTGAGGACATCAGGCAGTGAGAGGGGACCCAGGGGTGGAGCCGCCATCCAAGATGGCGGCCCCCACCGGAGCTAGGCCGCACTTCGGCGCTGCAAGGCACTGAAGTGCGACCCGGTGCCTAAGGGGTTAAAGCCAGGCACCGCTTAAAAGGAGATACTCTCCCCTTTTAAGCGGTGACTGCCTTTATTTTGTGGGACCTCCCTATCGGGAGGGAGAGGGAACCGAACGGATCCCCCCTCCCTTCCAGGCGATCTCCCGGCATCGCCGGGGGCAGGGCTGGCGCTAGCGTAAGGTGGCACAGGCGGCCGCCTTACTATCTGGCTTCCTGCCAGTTTGTGGGGGCGCTAGGGGCCGAACCACCTGAACAGCGCCGCACGCGATCTCGTGAGAACGCGGCTGCGCTGGTCATGTGGTTCCCGCCCGGCGAGCGGCAAAGCTGCATCATGTCAGTGGCCGCTCACCACCATGAGGAATGCCGGCGGAGCCTGGGGGGCCTGGCAGCAGGTGAGAGCTGGGGGCAGATATATCCATATGTGAGCTGGGGGCAAATATCTCCATATCAGCTGGGGCAATATATACCCATGTAATCTGGGGGCAAATATATCTATGAGTTGGGGACAAATATATCCACATGTGATCTGGGGGCAAATATATCCATGAGTTGGGGAAAATATATCCACATGTGATCTGGGGGCAAATATATATATATCCATGAGCTGGGGCAAATATATCCATGAGCTAGGGGGGAAAATATATCCACATGTGATCTGGGGGCAAATATATCCACATGTGATCTGGGGCAAATATATCCATGTGTTATGGGGCAAATATATATATATCCATGAGCTGGGGGCAAATATATCCATGAGCTGGGGGCAAATATATCCATGAGTTGGGGGCAAATATAAATATATCCATGAGCTGGGGACAAATATATCCATGAGTTGGGGGCAAATATATCCACATGTGATCTGGGGGCAAATATATCCATGAGTTGGGGGCAAATATATCCATGAGCTGGGGGCAAATATATATGTTTATATTTAGTATTTTGAAATACTAGGACTAAATATTGTTTTCAATACTTTTGGCTGTCAAATCACTGGATGGTACTCAAGGCTATCAAGGTCATCTCTCTCTCTGTTTTGTGGAATACAGGGGGATCGCCTCAAATCAAATCTATTATTTTGATATCAAGAACTGATAGAAAACAATATTTTAAGATGGGAATGGGACATGGAAGGTGGCCTGAAGGAATTTCATTGGAAGAATATGTGGAATAAGCTGAATGATGACCAGCAGAAGCAACACTTCAAGTTATTTATACTCTAGTAAACTACTCTACCTAGACCAGGAAATACCAAAAGGTGGATCTCCAGGTTGTAGATGTAGAACTCCCACAATGCTTGCGAACCTTGTATATCTGCATCAAGATATTTATAATTGTGTCAGCCTTTGCCTTTTCTATGATCATATTATCATATAGGTCTTTTACTGACTACTAATATGTGTTGGATATGGTAGGCGAGAGCGAAGATGTTTTCATTCTTCAATAATAAAATAGACCTAATGATTATTCATTTCTAGACACAACAGAGCATGGATCTATATGTTATTTGACTAATCAATGACCCCCGGACCTCCGCCATTCTCCTTACAATAACGGGTAACATGAGATAATTACACTTTAGGCATTTTCGATGACATTCGGTCCCCATGGTGGTCATATGTTGAATAGGTCATAGATAATGATACTCTGTCTATAATGTCTACTGAGCACAATGCATTTATTCAGCTCTCATCTCCCCCTCCGGCATTGCTGTGTGTGTACAGACAAATGTGGTCATGTCCTGTTAATGCTAAAATCTGGTCGCTTTATCTGGTTAATTGCTAATCAGAGCTAGCATTGGAACAAATCAGATTTTATCCAAATGTAAATTAATGACCCATTTGGGCTGTTTACGGAAACGGCTAAGACTGCACAGTGTCGCTCTGACTGCTGCCAATTTACAAACTGCAGTGAGTATTTGCAGAGGTCACAAAAATCCTTTATGTTTCCAATATATGTGTACAGTCCATTTTCCATGCAGGGTTTCAGTTTACCTGTCCACTACAAAAATCAATTCTGCTAGAAAATGCCTGGGTCAACTGGAAGAGATGCATCCAACACCCCTACTATGTGTGAATAAAAGAAGTTAGCCGCGGGTGAGGATGTCAGAAATGCTTCACACATTGTTTTCTATTTTTGTAAGCGAATTGAAAGCTTTTTTGCTACACTCTACCAATTTAAACAACTGCAATTGTGTTCAATGTTACACTGCAATTCACTTTTATCATGCAATAAAATGCTTTTACTTATTGCGCATCGCAAAAAGTAGTAATGTGTTTTCATTTACAGACAAACCACTTATTCCCTTAGTTTGTGGATAACCAGGCTTAAACTATATAGAACAATATCATGTAGGAATCAGCCAATTACAGCGCAGGAACATTAAAAATCAGCTAGGATCTCATAGTGGCATTGATTGTAGCAAAGTCATATTGCCCCTGTGATTACTAAGAAGAACTGTTTTAAAACATTTGAGAGAAAAAAATAGAGGCAATCACTAATCATTTAACCCTTTCACAAATAGAAATGGGTTAACTCAATTTTGCATTGTAATATATTGAAAGGCATATATTTTTAATGCAAGATTAGTGTGCCCTCGTGGAAAAACCAAATTCAACATGTGATTCTTCTCCTTTCATGAAGAGCAGCCTCCACCCTCACTGTAACAAAAAGCTCAATAAACTTTACTGCTGCATTAAACAGCCAGAGAGAGGGCATGAATATAGGGAGAGCTCGAGTGTCACTATAAAGGGATAAGATTCAGGGGACTATAATTGCTGAACATCCCTGTACAGTACAGATACAGTACAAAGTATACATACAGAAAAAATGGCCTTGCGCCAATACTCACCAGAGCGGCTGCAACAACCAGGAGTAACAACCCAGTTCACGTATAAAACATAACAAGAAAAAAAGGTGTCATCTGCGTCGTTTCTATATTATTCCATGTGCAACAAAACACAGTTAGAGGTTTTAGTTTGCTCGAATGGCCATTGAAGCGTAAACTCACTCGCCTCATCAAGGCACCTCTTTGACCTAGCCAATGTAACCATAAGCTGCTCCTCTGAGTAACTACATGCCCCTCCTGCTGCTTTTCAGCTAAGAGGCAGAAAGATGGTGGGTTTTATTTATACACGCACCAAGCACTTCCCGTTTGGGGTTGAAAACAAAAACATGGAAAAAGGAACAAGCACAGTACAAAGTGTTACTGTACTTTCCATATACAGGCATTATAGCACATGCAGATATTATTTTCTATTGGTACTTTTCGGAAGCTGATTTGCTAGTAATCTCATTATGATCACATTTACCATATTTGACAGAAAGGCCATTTCTGTCTGTATGCTGATAATGCAGACCCTGTGGGATATTGTATAATATATAGAGTTTAAAATCCTTTATCCCAGAAATATTCCGTATAGGATAAACGAGCAAAGAGAAATAAAAAAAAATTGCAGAATTATATTATTTTCATTTTTTACCTATCGCAAAACAACAATTTATGTGCAACATTTGTATTTTATCCTATATTTAAGTGATAACTTTACATCCCATGTTTCAAATAAATGTTATAATAATTTTTCAACAAAAAGGACTTGGTAGTGAAGAGGTTAAATCACTTATCTTCCCAACACTATTCACTAAATAATGACTAGCAGTTGATAGCACACCTTGGTTGCAATAGCCGAGTTGTACGTGTCAGCTCGGGGAATCTGTTGACAAACAGATCTGAACTAAAAGCTGTTTCTTTTCGAGTTTCCCCAAACCAAGCTGCACTAATCAGATGTACGTTTCCCGGAACTTTGTTTGATTTCCTTTGCATGGGCTACCCACCTGCCGAATAACTTTTGGTGTCCATCGTTTGCTAAGCACCCCACCAGAAAATATAAAATTAGCAAAGTCTTCATTATAAAATCAGCTGAAAGATTTTAATGTGATGGTGTTTCTTATATTTATACCCCAAGCTTACTTTATTAAAGCCAAGCGCATGCTGAAACATTTCACAATTTGTAACCAAGAGGGTGATTAATTACAAATATACCCTTGAGTATCCTCCAAATCGATAGCTATTGAAAGTGGAGAGATATGCCACATGGGAAAATAAACAGCAAGACTCTAACTGCAAGATTCTTTTACTTACAGTGAGTATAGTACTAAAAAGAGCTAAAAAAATACTAGCGATTAACCAGTAAATCAAGGGACTTCCAGATGTTTTGAAATGGCATCTCCCAAGATGCACAGGGACTTATTAACTTGATTGAACTTCATGGGCAATAAAAAAATGAAATAACGCATAACAAACGAAAAACCAACTGATCCGAATCACCCGAAATGATACGAATCGCCGAAACGATCCAAATCACCAAAATAATCCGAATCACCGAATCGCGCCGAAATGTCAGATCGATCCGAAAGTTTCGGATGGTCGATGTTTTTTTTGAGAAATGCTCCCGAAATACGAAAATGGTGAATTTCGTCCGAATTTCGATTTGGAACGAAACGAACTGCACATATATAGTTCTGAAACATCTGGAGGGCCAAGCTTGCTGATCTCTGCAATATATGATACTTCCCATGTGTTTCAGATTAATGGAACACTAAATGAATTTTACCAGACTATCAGCTCACTCAATAAAACCCCCATGCATCCCATTACTTATCATACTCTGCTATTTACTCATACTTCAGTTTGTTACCCCACTCCTCAAAGATTAGAAGCTGTTGAGGAGGGTCCTCTTTTCTTATCATTCTACATATATCAAAGTTACTTGTTAATTATATAATTGTTTGTCCTACCCACTGTACAGCGCTACAGAATCAGTTGGTGCTTTATAACTAATTGAAATTGAACTAATTGGATGGTGATTAAATTTCACCCTTGTATAAATATGTTTACAGATAAAATTATTCTGACACAAGGAATGACATCAAATAAAAAAATGAACAGAAATGTGACTTAATGTTCTTGTTTGCAAAAGATATTGTGTCATCACAGTTAACCTCACCATAGAGTTCGGGGAAATTATTATATAGGATGTATACATTTATGAAGATATACATCCTAATAGTACAGAAGTAATCGGAGTCTGATTGAGCCGGGACATCACCATACAGCAGGTGGCGGCTAGATTTGATAAAGCACCACAAGCAGGAATGGTCAGCAGATGGCTACTAACAACCCCACTTGGGAAGGAAGAATTCATCTGGAAGGCACAGAATAGAGTACAAATAATCACGGTTTTGATTGGCTTCTTATTTTTTGCAGCAGATTAGGCAATTGGGTCCAAAAATGTTTGCCGTCAATACCGTAAGCTATTTAAAGCAGTGAAGCTTTAAACCACACACTACACATTGATTCTTTAATTTAAAAGCCAAAATATCCATAATCTATGTAATTATCAAACCACTGAAGTGGATTTCCAACTGCAGTTCAATACTTCTTCCTGGAGCAAGCTACAACTCTGATGTTATGAAAGCCTGTGTAAACATATATATATATATATATATATATATTAATGAGCAGAATTTAAAAAAAAAATACACATCTCTAGACTGTAAGCTCCTATGAGCAGGGCCCTCTTCACCTCGTCTCCATCCTATGTTTTTTATTTGTGTCTTGTACCCTTTGGTTATTGTAAAGCGCTGCGGAAACTGTTGGTGCTATATAAATAATAATAACATCTAACAAATCAGAGAACTACTTTATCCTCAGATCGCATTTGCTACACTACATTTATGCAGTGAGTACCTCTGGGACATGCAAATGAAAACCAGGATTTCTCACGTATATGCAGCGAAAGTCTGCTTTATCACAAACACCCTCCTTGCCCATGCCATGTTAGATTGCTTCAAGCATAGGACAGGATATATGGCACTCCATTGGCAAGGAGTGTGCACTAAGGCAGATTTTCACTACATAAAAAGTTAGAAATTGTGGATTTCATTTGCATGTCTTACCCTGAGTTACTTGCTGCATAGAGGGAGCGGAGCAAATTAGCACTGTGGGCAAAGCCATTCTCAGATTTGCTTGTATGTGTAGATGCTTTTCTCAATAATTAACCCCTTAGTGACCGGGCGGATTTATAAAAAGTCTGTCCGAAAGTGCCCGCTGCTGTTTTTACGTTTCTGCGCTGTTTGTGTTTAGGTCAAATTTTTACTCTTACCCGTTTATGCAACCCAGATATATTATATACCGTTTTTGTCACCATTAAATGAACGTTCTATAGATACCATTATTTCCATCATATCGCATTATTTACTATAACAAAAAATATGAAATATGATGAAAAAATGGAAAAAAATAATTTTTTCAAAACTTAATCCCCAAAATCTACAACCACCTAAAAAGACCCCAACTAAATAGTTTTGAAATTTTGTTCTGAGATTAGAAATACCCAATTTTTACATGTTTTTGCTTTTAACCACTTCACTGCTGAGCAAGTACACCTGTGCTCTGAGCTCATTTTGACCGTTTTATGCTAATCATTTTTAGATGCCAACTTAAGTCCTATTTAATTAAACCCCCAATTTTTTTAAAAAAACAAACAAATTTTTTTGTTTTTTTGTTTTTAAACAAACCTGGTCAAGTTTGGTATCACTGGAAAGGCCTCTCCAATGATATAAAACATGACCCTCTAGCTGCCACGGATCGGGAGATACGAGGATCCAAAGGATCCTCCTATCTCCACTTGGCAGCTAAAGGGTTAATTGGCCCACTGACGTCCTCACACATATGGTGAGGATGTCAGTGGGTGGGGTGTGACCTGGAGGCTTGGCTGACATCCAAGAGGTCAGCCACCTCCAGATTTGAATTGTGATACGGCAGCGAAATGGTTAATGCTATACACTGCTGAAAAGGGGAGACTCTCCTCTTTCCAGCAGTGCAATTTGTTTTTCGGTAGCATTAACTGTTGGGGAGATAGAGGGCTCCAAAAGAGCCCCCCTCCCCTTCCTGATTGTCACTGCAGGCGCCGGGGGGGGCGCCTGGAGATTACGTAATCATGCACCGTGATGTCATCACGCCTGCTGGGCCCCTGAAAAGCCCAACGAAGAAGATGAGTATCAGGAGGGAGGTTAGGAGACCCTGAAGTACCATGTACATCCGCGGGACTAAGGGAGACTTCCCAATCAGACGTACAGTTGTGTTCAAAATTATTCAACCCCCACTGAAATTGAGTGTTTTGGCCAGTTTGACATTGATTTTGATCATTCAGTCATCTTGCTTACAATTAAATCAAAGAGGCACGTGTAGGTCAGACAAATATAACATAACATTTATAATGAAATAACCACAAATGTCTTTTCTGTGCTCACATCATTATCAGTTTTATTCAACTTTTAGTACTTAGTACAACATCCTTTTACAGTTATAACAGCTTTTAAACGTGAAGCATAGCTTGACACAAGTGTCTTGCAGCGATCTACGGGTATCTTCGCCCATTCGTCATGGGCAAAAGCCTCCAGTTCAGTCACATTCTTAGGCTTGCGCACTGCAACTGCTTTCTTTAAGTCCCACCAGAGGTTCTCAATCGGATTTAAGTCAGGAGACTGCGATGGCCACTCCAAAATGTTCCAGCCTTTAATCTGCAACCATGCTCTAGTGAACTTGGAGGTATGCTTGGGATCATTGTCCTGTTGAAAGGTCCAACGTCTCCCAAGCCTCAGGTTTGTGACGGACTGCATCACATTGTCATCCAATATCTCCTGGTACTAAAGAGAATTCATGGTACCTTTCACACGCTGAAGCTTCCCTGTACCTGCAGAAGCAAAACAGCCCCAAAGCATGATTGACCCCCCGCCATGCTTCACAGTAGGCAAGGTGTTCTTTTCTTCATAGGCCTTGTTCTTCCTCCTCCAAACATAGCATTTATCCAGGGGCCCAAACAGTTCTAATTTTGTTTCATCAGTCCACAGAACACTATCCCAAAACTTCTGTGGTTTGTCCACATGACTTTTGGCATACTGCAGTCGACTCTTCTTATTCTTTGGAGACAGCAAGGGGGTGCGCCTGGGAGTTCTGGCATGGAGGCCTTCATTACGCAGTGTGCGCCGTATTGTCTGAGCTGAAACTTCAGTACCCACATCTGACAAATCTTTTCTCAGTTCCTCAGCAGTCACACGGGGACTTTTCTCCACTCTACGCTTCAGGTAGCGCACAGCAGTCGAAGTCAGCATCTTCTTTCTGCCACGACCAGGTAGCGTTTCAACAGTGCCCTTTGCCTTGAATTTGCGAATGATGCTTCCTATGGTCTCTCTTGGTATGTTTAACATCTTTGCAATCTTCTTATAGCCATTGCCCTTCCTGTGAAGTGTAATCACCTCTACTCTTGTCTTCCTGGACCATTCTCTTGACTTCACCATGTTTGTAACCACACCAGTAAATGTCTAGAAGGAGCTGAGTATCACAGTCATTTTAAAGCTGCCTAATTGGTGCTTATTATGCTTTATTGCTGCTCCGTGACATCCACAGGTGTTTTCAATACCTGATTGAAAATACTTGAATGAACCTCTGTTCTTCAGAGTGGTAGTCTTTAAGGGGTTGAATAATTGTGTCAATGAAGAATTCACAAAAGAAACATTTACTACTGTATTACAAAACCAATTGATGTCATTTTAGTTGCATATGGTTCTTTAAAAAGTCCTTGTAGGATTTCATTCTGAATACAATTACAAATGTACACTAAATTCCCTAAAACCCTTTACAGCATTGGGGGTTGAATAATTTTGAACACAACTGTACATACATGGTACGTCAGCGGTCGGGAAGGGGTTAATATTATTTCATGTAAATTTGCAGTATGGAGGATTTTAGTCTCACTTTTTGTACTCCACCTTAACTTTAATATATATATTGTGATATAATGCATGGATCGGTCTGTGTATTCCCCCTGTATTTTTGTTTTAAGTTGAAGGCATTAACCCCCAGAAGGGAATGGATTTGTTTTTTGCTGCAGGTGTCCCACCTGGCAATTAAGGGGATAAATGGCTCCTGCTTGAGGGGAATAATGAAACACAGAGAGCTTGAGAGACACAGATAGGATGGTGCTACTGCTGAGGTGGGAGAGTCTGCAGTTGGTGCAGGATGTTAAACCAAAGGTTGGTTTAAATGTTATGTAGAGTCCCTGATATAGAGATGGTTGATCAGTATGTTAGTGCTCAGACGAGCCAGGTTTTTATTTTGTATTATGATTTCTTTGTTGCTCCAATAAAGTCTAGAATCTTCCCCCCGTTAAAGTGACTGTGCTGTAATTGCCCTAGAGGACCATGCTATGGTGCCCTACGACGGTGCTGCATCACAATATATATAACCTATCCCTTACAAAGATAAATTATTTAATGTACAAAATCTGAGACAACATTCAGTAAAAAAAAAAAGGAAATCTACTTATCTTATACATCCCATTCTCAAAACTCAGATTTTCCTGTGTTTTCATAAATAAATCGATGCAGAGATTGCGTGATTCTGCAGAGATCTCTTAGTACGTGTACAGATATGAGATATGACAAATAAACAAATAATAATAATGCTCCATTTTTCAGGCTATTAACCTTAAAAATAAAACGTGGCAGTGTTTCTAAAGGACAACAATAGTACACTATGTAGACACCTGAAGATAATGTAGCTGTATGTAATCCCATACAGATGTTCTTCATTTAAAATCAGCCACTTTCACTTTTTTGAAAGCTTAACAGTTTTTAACATTATTATCATTTGTTCTCCCCTCACAGCATCTTTATTTTTTGCCATGGCTACAAAGGTATAGTATCACCGGAGACTAATCATGTACATGACAGAAAGGTATCCCCGGGCAATTATGTCCATCCCATGTGTGTGTGAAACACAATGTGAGAAAGTGCTGCACCTGAACAAACATAGTTAGATAGCTGTACTGCCACATTATGTTATCAGTCAAGGTGAAGTGAAGGTCAGGTATCTTGCCAGGCGGCCTTGGTAAACACATGAAAAGGTTTGTAGCAAAGTTGCTGCCAGGAAGTCTCTGTAACAAGGGTAATCATAACTGAGAAAAAGCCCACTGAGATATCATATGGTTCTATAAAACGCAGAATATGAAAAAAAAGCAAACTTCAAGATTTCTAAAAATATTTTCCAACCACAAGAAAGGTATTTGTAGTTCTCATAAATATACATCCATATGAGACATAAAATGGCATGCTTGCGTCTTCCAATTGCTTTGACCGTTATTAAATCCACATATATACGCTGCATCCAGAGATTATTCAGACCCCTTTATTTATTACATTTTTATGGCCCAGCCCTATGCTGCAAATATTTTAGATTTTATCACATTACTGCAAATGTATTTAAAAGAAAAACTGTCAAATTCAATATTTAGTTGAGGAATCAATGGCAGCATTTAAGCCTCAAGTCTTTTTGGGTATGCAGCAACAAGCTTTGCACATCTAGATTTGGGTACTTTATGCCATTTAACTCTGCAGAGCCTCTTGAGCATTGTCAGGTTGGATGGGGGGCATCTAAAGACCATTGAGAGAGCTATCACTAAGCCACTTTTGTGTTGTCACGTCAAGGGAGAACACATGGGAACGCAGTACTATTTTTGCAGGGGGAACTCCGTTCCATACCCTATAAAGCTTCATTCCGGTATTCTATCATAGGTTTTCCTGTTAAGTCATAATAAATATATCATTTATCAAAAAATTTCACAATAATTCTCATATATATATATATATATCACATTTGAGCATGTGTTTGTGTTAAGTGCAAGATGAATCTTGAGGAGTTCCCACACTTAATTTTTTAGGACTTGATCTGTGGTTTAGGTTTATTGTTCTGTTGTAAGGTTTGAAGGTATTGTTCTGTTGTAAGGAAGTCTTTGAAGGCTTCACAAAGGCCCATATACTGTATGCCTGAAACCTTGCCAGCCATTTTTTTCCAATAAATCTGTCATTATTAGAAGACTGAGTCCTTCTTTGCCAGCAGATTGTGTATGGCGAACCCTTGCCACACAGTTTCTGAGTGCTCGGGGCCGGTACTTCATTAAGCACATCTCTGAATTTTGTTTCACTATTATTCCCTCATCCTTGACCAGTCTTCCAATTCCTGATGCTCCACCAAAACATGATGCTACCGCCACCATGCTTCAGTGTTGTGATGGTATAGCACAGGTGATAAGCGTTACTTGGCTTCCTCCAAACATGAAGCTTTGAATTAAGGCTAATCAATTCAATCTTAGTTTCATCAGACCAGAACATTGTGTTTCTTACTGTATGAGAGTCCTTAAGGGTGCTATTGAGTTGTTGCTGGATCTTGAATAGAGGAAAGACTTATGTCTGCCCAGACTACCATTTGAAAGGCAGACGTTGCATCTGCTGGCCAAAAGTAACTATTGCAGCTGGGACTCTGTGCTGCGGCAGGTGAGTATCTCCGTGTTACACACAGATATTCATTTGTAAAACTATTGTAGCGCTGAGCGCACTAACTGCGCTCAGTGAGGTGGCCACTTTCACAGACGTTCCTTCCACTCTGAAAAACGCTCGTGTGACACTGGCCTAAAACAATTTTGGCGTAAGACTGCAACATAAAAACAAGAGGCCTGAATACTTTCTGAATGCACTGTACGTGTAATTACTTGCAAATTATAGTATAAATTACCCCCAATACAATAAAATGGGAAGGAGGTCAGCAGATTCGAACTTGATTTGTCCCTTACTGTGCCTCTTCAGAATGTCTGACATATTATGTTTACTTTTCTGTGGCGTTTATATTTATTATTCATGGGCTAAAATTTTGATACACACAAAATTTTCACATGTTTTCAAACCTCGAGTGACTTTACATTTCGTCTTCAGGCTCATCTCTAGATGGATTCCTATGGGTACTTATTTCTTGGTGCTTTTTAACTTATACAGTAATTTCTCATTCCATTAAAAAACAAAATGCTTTTGTTTCTTGTCAGTCATTTTCCAGTTTGTCATTTACTCCCAAGATGACTTGCACCATTTCTCTCTGTTCTTCCTATTTCTGCCAGTATAATGGAAAAAGATGGCTTAGGGCATTGGTCATACTCACTGTATTTCCAACTCAGTGATTAAAGGATACCATACCTAACGGTGGAAAATGCATTACTTGGTTTGTCTGCAAACTGGCCCATGACAGGTTTGATTATCACAACAACGAAGAAAAGAAAAAAATACAGTTGTATAACAAGGTTCTCATTTGTCTTCGTTATGCAAATATTCTTAAATATCACGGCTGCCCATCTATTTATACTCAGGTAAAAGACGGTGCACATTATTATCATAATGCTGATTTTCTTGAAAATGAATAGGAAATTAGAAGATGTCAAAAGGTACACGTTATAAAATTCATGATCTGGAAAAAAAAATTAAAAATGCATAAGAAAGCAAAAACAGAAAGTAAAAAAAAGCACAAAGACACAGATTTGGATTGTTTAATGTCGTTTTAACACAAACCAAAGGGCATTTGTTCAAAATGGAAAATTCTGCTTACTTGCAACTCAATTTAAATATGCAAAACAAATGCACGGAAGAAAAATAAAGTAGCTGGCGTATGGAATGTTAAATATTATGTAGATTGCACAGGCTTGATTAATCAATTCCACAGTGGTCACCTGCCATGTCGACGGCGCGAGAGATCCCCTCCCGTACTGAACTCCTCCTTATAATGAGCTGAATAGAGCGAGACCTTTTTATAAATCAGCCATTTGACTTGAAAAATAGCAATACGAACCTGAAGCATATCTGATGAATCAAATTCTTTATGTGTCGAACACATCACATCTCTTCCAAGCCTTCATTAATCAAGGCTAGAATAGCCAAAAACAAAACCTCAAAAATGAAAATTCTTTATTTAAATCCCCCACCCATAAGAAATAACTTTAACATTCCATAAATAAACATTTACTTGAACATACAATAGCGTCATTAACATCAAAAATTAAGTTGTCAATCCAATGTACTTCTGTCAACCGCCGCATTGCTTTCTTTTATTTTTTCCCCCTAAGTTTGCGCATAATGAATATAATTGCAAGCGAATTGAAAATGAGGATGCAAGGCCGTTGAAAAGATCATGATTGCTTTGAATAAATTGACAGAGAATAGCACCTGAAATTACGTATGTTGATAGATATATGCTCTTTTTCAAGGAAGACGACAAAGAAAAAAATCCATTTAATGCTATAAAAGCTTCCTTGCGTATGCGTATGCCTCGCTCCAGAGCAGAGGAGAAATGGATGTTTTAAAACAACAACAAGAAAAATAGTCATATATCGGCATTGCGATACTGCTAGGGAAAGAAATTAGTTTTTCAGCAGTATTTTACTCTGGGGTGTATTTTTGCAGGCTTCCCGACTTCTTAAAAAACTTAATGGGAAAATTGAGAATTACATCTTACCTTTATAAAGCATTAATAATCAGCTTCAGGCTGGATGGCCTGGTCAGTGTTGCCTAACCTCGGTACCCCGAAGTTTGACACCTACATGGCCCTATAGAAAGTAATCAATGCCCTAAGCTCAGAGACGGGTGAGGAGCAATATGGTGATGTGGAATCAACAGTTGCTCATTATTAGAGCAAAGTGAAACTCTCATAGCTCTTTATGGGGGGCTCTTTTTGATTTCAATGGAATACATATAAGTGGGTCTCTTGCTCTCGTGCGTTATGAAACATGCCTAACTCAACAGGATTAATGTTGAAGATGAGTAGATCAGATCTGCTTGGCATTTCAGTATTGGATGCATGTTGAAGGTAGGTTTATCTTGATTTATTAAAATTTATTTATAAAGGATTTTACCAGGAAGGATACATTGAGATTTCTCTCGTTTTCAAGTATGTCCTGGGTTCAAGAACATTGAAGTGTTACAGTTACAGAAATACAAAGTAATACAATGCAAGATATTAAAAAACAACACAAATATACAGATTAACAGAAAATAAATATGTAGGAAAGTCATTATGTTACATGTTTACAGGTGCATTCTGTATTGAGGTGTTAGTAAGGAGCTCTTGAGTGACTGAAGACTGGGGGAAGATTTGATGGTGTCTGGGAGGTTATTCCATAATTGCGGTGCTCTGTAGGAAAATGAGGACCGAGCAACTGTCTTTTTGTATTGTGGTATTGCAAGTAAGGTGCTGGTCCTGGATCGGAGGTTATAGGATGAGGGAGCTGCTGGGGGAAGCAGTCTATTCAGGTAGGGTGGCAGCTTCCCAGAAAAGCTCTTAAACACCAGGCTGGAAAGGTGAAGAGTGCGTCTAGATTCCAGCGATGGCCAGTTTAGCTCTTTTAACATGTCACAATGGTGGGTCATGTAGTTACATTGTAGAACTCATTCTGCCGCTTTGCATTACAATGTAGTAAGTTTCTGAAGATGTGTTTGCGGGGCGGCTGCGTATACTACATCTCCGTATTCAATAGCCGGCATAAGCATTTGTTGTACAATCTGCTTTCTTACCGCGGGGCTCAGGCAGGATTTGTTTCTGTACAGGGCACCTAGTTTGGGGTAAAGTTTAGATGAGAGTTTTTCGATGTGGGGGCCAAAGGATTAACCCTTTCGCTGCGGTGGACGCGCTCAGCGCATCCAAACGCATGTCACGTTGCGTGCGGAGGATGCGCTGAGCGCGTCCAGCCTTTGGGGTCAGCGTTCGGCCGGGATCCGGCCGATCGCTGGCACCCCCGGTGCGGGCTGACATCCTCGATGTCAGCCCAGCATCCGGAACCGCCGCCGGGCTAATTAGGTGTCATCGCGGCGGCACGATGACACCTAATTCAGGCGCCCCCCCCCCGCATGTGCGGAGGAGGCGCCTGAAAGGGAGGGGGGGAGGTCCTTTGGACCTCTCTCCCTCCCGATCGGCGGCATTGCGGGGGTTAACCCAGGCACCATTTGGAAGGGCACAGCCTGCCCTTCCAAATGGTACCTGGCATTAACCCCTGGGGAGCCGGATCACGAATCGGCGCTGAAAAGCGCAGGTTCGTGATCCTTTCCCGGAGCTGGCCGACATCTTGGATGTCGGCCAAGCCTCCGGGAACTCCCCCGAGGACTGGCGTCATCGTGCATAGCACGATGACGCCAGTCCTGGAGTTAACCCCTAGCTGCCACCATTGGTGGCAGCTAGGGGGTTCCAATGAAC
The DNA here is from genome assembly GCA_009667805.1 of Leptobrachium leishanense. Taxonomy (NCBI): domain Eukaryota; kingdom Metazoa; phylum Chordata; class Amphibia; order Anura; family Megophryidae; genus Leptobrachium; species Leptobrachium leishanense. Next base: position 384,702,111 of record CM019063.1, on the reverse strand, counting down.
CCCCTATCTCCCGATCCGTGGCAGCTAGGGGTTAAAGTTTGGTATTGTTGGATCGGCCAGAGCATGGCCGTTCCAACGATACCAAACTCGAATGTGAAAAAAGTTAGTAAAAAAAATAATAATTTAAAATAAAAATAAAAAAATATTTTAAAAAAATTATAAAAAAAAAAAACAAGTTTTTTTTCTTTTTTTTGGTTTGTTAATGCAGCAATATTGTTCCCATTTCAATTATAATGTGAACAATGATGCTGCACTAACGATTTTTGTATGCGGTGCGTTTTTTAAAAATCGTGTAATTTTCCCCAAAAAAAAATGTAACGAGACCCCATCTCTAATTTTTTTAACAAGCGCACCCCATACAAAATATAACTGCAATTGCTCGCATGTTAAAATGTGAAAAAAAACACTTTACACATTGTAAATTATTGAAAAATCATATTGTATTGCATTTTTTGTTATAATATGCATACAGGTCATGACGTATACATATAATAATGACATATTATGAATCTGCCGAGTCTGACGGAAAGAACGATATATAATATGTCTGGGTCATATACTAAAATAAGCCTTCAAAACACGTTTAAACATGATGAGCAAAACCGGTAAAAATGACCTCAGCACAGAGGCGGGAAAAGCCTCAGCAGCGAAAGGGTTAAGGTCCAACCACATACCTAGATATTTGAGAGAAGTGACCGTGGTCAGCGTGCCATTTGATTTTGTCCCAACACATAAGTGGGGATTTTGCAATTTGTGTAGTTTAGGTTTTGTTCCAAAGAGCATCGTTACAGTTTTGTCATAATAATCGTTGTTCTGTATAATTAAATAAGCAATCTGATGCATTCTTTAGATGCGCTTTGAAGGTAATACCACCAATGTATGATATTCAGCTTTTGTCCATTCTTGATTTAATTTGATGGTGCCAAGGTGATAGTAATAACTGAAAAACCAAAGACAAACAGACCAGAAGTCTCTTCCTTACATGCACATATATTGAGTGACATAACAACTTAACAGAACCAATGACATCGCATTTTCCGCAACCCAGGCATGAAAGATTATATTTTAGTGTCAAAGGACCAATTAAAATGATCACATTTCAGTCTAATAATATTTTTTTTACTGTCATTGCCATGAAGGGGTGTTCAATTTCTAGATACATGGTACGTGTCAGTTGTGTTCTGATACCTTTCTATCATGGCCAGCATTAAGTTTTTTCAGCAATTTCAGCTACAGAAACGTCTCTGTGTGATTGGACCAGTTGGTCTAGCCTTCACACCCCAAGTGCATCGATGAGCCCTGGGCGACCATGACTTTTACTGTCCTTCTTTGCACCACTTTTGGTAGGTACTAAAACACCCACAAGATTTGCCGTTTTGGAGATGCTCTAACCCAGTCATATAGCCTTCAATATTTGACCTTTGTGATTGTGGCTCTTTTTTTCTTATTCAGTTTCATTTTAAGTGCAGATGTCGCTTGAACATTTTGTTGTTCATTTTACAGATACTTTGGAATTCTTGTGATCATAGAAATCTAAAATATATGTATTTAGATCCTTTGTTTCCTAGTGTGATGGGTCATTTCACAGGTATCTTCGCATTGTGTGTACTAGTGTGTGTTTTAACACTTGTTAACTAAGGGTTTGGGTCTAAATCCCTACAACCAGGTTCCCTAATGGAAAAATTCCGACGGCCAACTTCCCTATACAGACAACTCCCTGACGGCCAACTTCCCTATACAGACAACTCCCTGACGGCCAACTTCCAGACATCCAGAATCCCAGCGGCTAACATTAACCCTACTCCCTAAATATAGCCCTAAACCCCCCTAAACCTAGCCCTAACCCCCTTAAACCTAGCTCTAACCCTAACTCCCCTAAACCTAGCCCTAACCCTCTAAACCTAGCCCTAACCCCCACAAACCTAGCCCTAACCCCCACTAAACCTAGCCCTAACCCCCACTAAACCTAGCCCTAACCCCAACCCCCTAAACCTAGCCCTAACCCTAACTATAACCCCTAAACCTAACTCCCTAAGGGTTAGGGTGTTAGTATTAGGGTTAGCCACTGGGATTTTGGATGTCTGGAAATTGGCCGTGTAGGGAACTTGGTATATCCGGCACTTGTTATTATTTTATTATTCTTTATTTATAAAGCGCCAGCATATTCCGCAGCGCTGTACAATAGGCACAGTATAGACAGGGTTACAATACATTGAACAACATTTGACAAACAGTACAGGAGGAGATGAGGGCCCTATTCCCGTAGGAACTCACAATCTGGGAGGGTTGGGGTTGGAAACAGGAGGAGAGGACTGTAAGGTGAGAGTGATTGATGGTTGCGTCAGTGAGTTGGGTGGTAGGCTTCCGTAAATAGGAACGTTTTAGGCCCCCGGCACACGAGCGTATAGGTACTGCGCACAGTGAGTCCGTTACGGACGTAATTTTTGACGGGAGATATTGTGTGTACTGAAAATGTGCGTCCGCAACGGACGCAAATTTTCACGGGAGATAAATGTGTTCAAACAGACCAAGTTAATAATTGTGTTAATAAGTTAATAAGCGTGTCGGCCTTCGCACTTGCGTAATTGTTAACGCCCACAGGAAGCAGCACGTATTTCCCACGTCCGTCTAGCTTTTTTACGTCCATGCCATTTTGACGTCCGTTGCAGTACGCGAATGCAGTGCGTGAAACAGTGTACAGGTGCATCGTGTGGTGTTCAGATTAACTTCTTTGCAAATCTATAACGGACGTCAAATTTTGCGCACAGACGGACGCAAAAATAACGCTCGTGTGCCGGGGGCCTTAAGGGAGCGTTTGAAGGAAGAGAAGTTAGGGGAAAGTCTGACAGTACGAGGGAGAGCGTTCCAGAGAGTGGGGGCTGCGCGTGTTCTGTCTGGAAGTTGGCCGTTGGGATGTTGGCATTAGGGAACCTGGCTGTAGGGATTTTATCCGGCACCCGTTAACTAAATATGCTGCACTGTATGCTGGATTGACAGATGCTTGACACTGGAGTACCTTAAACTGAGCAAATACTGAGTAACTAGTATTCTTATTTTTCATTATATATTTATTAAAAAGAAGGAAATAATAATGTATTTAAGTTATAACAACCAGTACAATATGTTGATTTTACTAAGGTAGCACGGAAAACAAGTATTCTGGTCTAAGATATCTAACTATTCAGTCTGTACTTAACATTTGTAATAAATTGTTTATACTCTAACAGCATTCATGAGTAGAGCTTCATAATGAATGCTGAGAAGCCTTTGCACAATAATATATATTAAACCAATGCAGACTCCCAATGGGGTGGGGTTGCACAGTTCTTGGAAAGCAGTAGCAGCCAAAACATTCTTGTACATTTACTGTCCTCCATACAGTTATTTATACACCCCATTTATTTGTTTTATTGCAATGCGGCCTGTCATAAAAGAGATTGCTTTGCAGCTATTTTCAGCAGGAAGAACATTCAGCTTCCCGTAGGGCACAGGTCAGTTTTTTTCAGCAGCTATCTTGTTTATCAGACATATGGCTCTTAAATTATGCCTTCTGCATACCCTCATACCTGTAAGTAACTAATTACTTGTCAGCCTGTTATAATCCTGTTTAATTGGATTATCTTGTATTCCTGCCTATTATTATGTCCTTAATTCAGACGTCTGTATCAGAGATGTTAATTTCTGCTGCACCATACTGAACATGTGCTCATTTTAATTCCAGTCTACTCTATTTGTATTTGCAGTTTTTACAGAGTTTACAGAGGAATAATCCACTGTTTATGTCAAATTTGTTAAACTAGCTCTTTAGTTTCACTGTTACTGAAGCAAGGATCACAATGACGTCCTTTATCCCTTTCTTTAAACCAGTGGCAATTTTGCAACAGGTCACATATACTAAAATAACGAGGGCCATATTACAGTCCTAACGCCAAAGTTAGCGCTCACCTGTGTCAGCGCGGGCCGACCATATTACAATCCGAGAGCTGACGGGTAAAAAAAACTCGTTAGCGATTCAGATCTTGTGCTTTTCGGCGCGAGCTTATTGTACTTTGCCCTCCCTATGCTTAACATGGGGAGCGCAAAGTGTTAATTAACGTTAGGATTACAAAATCCTAAGGGTAATCACCGTTCTGCTGCAGTTAACTGGAAAGTTAACCACAGCTAGACGCTGGTGCTAACTGATTCCGCTTCTGCAGAGTCAGTCAGCACCAGCTGAAACACCCCCCCAAAAATCACATACTCACCTCCCATTCCGTGGCGAGAACGGCGGCTCTGCTTTTCTTGCTCCCAGGAGCAGAGAGAGACTGGAGGAAAAAGTCCATCAGTCTCCCTCTGTGAATCACTACGCAGACCTGCCGTATCTCGCGAGGTGAGATCCTGCAGGTCATGTGACCGGCAGTGGAAACCTCAATAGAGTCCTAAGCACCGCCGCAAGCATCCTGAGGATTAGCGCCATGTTACGGTGCAGGCTACTGGATTAGCGCCTGCACTGTAATATCACGCTAAAACGGGGATGCTAAGGAGAAACCTGATTGTAATAGTGCCCCATGAGATTGAATGCAGTCTACAATATACAAGTCTGTTGAGTGTTGATGAAGGCTGATAAAAATCCAAAAATTGCACAGTTTTCAGTCCTTTGGAAAAAGAGATTGGAGAGTCCCCAAAACAAGCAATTACTATAGGAAATATAAGATTTCCTTTATATATGTGTAATTTGTCATTTTTTTCATATTTACCCACACCTCACCTCAAATGATCCCTGCATGCTTTTGCTGGTAGGACCCCCATCACCCAGTATTTGCAGGCACCCACATTGTAACGTTACCTTGGTTTTTTTTAATTTATTTTTTGTCTCCTTTCTCCACCTTTTGCTTTGCTAATTAGCATGTGAATCTCCTGCCCTATTGACACAGCCCATCCAGCATCAGGTGTTTACCTTTTAACTGCCTGAATGCAATTAGTTTGCCCTATATAACAGCTAAGACTGGCTCCAGTGAGCCTTGGCTCTTGTGACATCCCCAAGTGGCATCCTAAGTGGACGTTTAGAGTTGATTTCCTGGAGTTGGGACTGGAGGAAGGAACTGCAAGGCCCACTTTTTACTCTGGGTAAACGCACATCTAGATTATGCTTTCTCTCACGCTTCTACTCTTTACTTCTACCTTTCTCCTTAAATGGAACTCCTGCCCCTCTACCACTGACCCCTACACTATCTGCATCTCTCCCTCCCTCCTCTCGTCCCACATGATGGCCTCGCATGAGCTCCTTTGTTTCCTCAGAACATGGTCTCCCTCTATCTCTCGTGCTGCCAATCACTCCCACTCACACAAATCCCATTCCCACTTTCTCTTTCTCACCCTCCTGCTGTTACTCTATGCAGGTGACATATCCCCTAACCCTGGCCCCACAACACATCCAATACTTCCCTCTCATCCTATCTCCATCGCACATAAATCACCTCCCTGCAAGCCCAGCAACCTCATTCCCATAAACCCTCAGTGCCTGTTCTCTTTCTCCTGCGCCCTCTGGAACGCTCGCTCTGTGTGCAACAAACTCACAGCAATCCATGACCTCTTCCTTTCAAACTCCTTCAACCTCCTAGCTTTAACTGAAACCTGGCTAACTCCCTCTGACACGGCCTCCGTTGCTGCTCTCTCACATGGCGGTCTACACTTGAGCCATACCCCCAGACCGGGTGAGAGAAATGGTGGCGGGGTCGGAATCCTGCTCTCTCCCACCTGCACCTACCAGCATCTCCCTCCACCCCCATACCTCTCCTTCTCCTCCTTCGGGACACACTGCATCCGCCTGTTCTCTCCTCTGGCCCTCAGGGTGGCAGTCATCTACCGCCCACCGGGACCAACCTCTCAGTTCTTTGACCACTTTGCTACCTGGCTTTCTCACTTCCTGTCTTCTAATCTTCCATGCCTAATTCTCGGGGACTTCAACATTCCCATTGACGATCCTTCCGCCCCAGCTGCCTCCAAACTTCTTTCACACATGTCCTCCCTTGGACTCACACAATCCTCCCTACCCACCGCGATGGTCACGCTATTGACCTTGTCTTTTCCAACCTCTGCTCCATTTCTGAGTTCAACTGTCGCCCTTTCCCCATCTCTGACCACCACCTTCTCTCTTTCAACCTATCTGGACTTCCTAAACACCCTGCTCCCCCACCCCGCACACACACTCGCAGAAATCTACATACTGTGGATCCCCATCAATTCTCCAATCTACTTCACCACCTCCCTCACACCTCATCCTTCACCTGGCCTGATGCTGCCACTAATCACTACAACACTACTCTTATCCCTGCTCTAGACACTCTTGCTCCTCTTCGACTCTGTAAGGCCCCACGCCGCCAGCTTCAGCCCTGGCACACCCTCCAGACTAGCTACCTGCAAAGATGCTCCCGCACTGCAGAGCGTGCCTGGAGGAAATCCCGCTCTGAAGCTGATTTTGTTCACTTCAAGTTTATTCTCCGGTCATACACCTCTGCCCTCCACTTGGCCAAACAATCCTTCTTCTCATCTCTTACATCTACGCTGTCCTCCAACCCTAAACGGCTCTGGTCCACCTTCAACACCCTCCTCTACCCACCTGCACCTCCCCCCACAGCTGCCTTCAGCGCTCAAGACCTGGCAGACTACTTCCTCAGTAAAACTCTAACTATCAGAAGCAACATCCCAACACAAGATAGTTATCTGCCACCTCCACTCCCAGAGGTCCCCTCTGTCACCCTCTGCTGCTTCCTCCCAGCCAGAGGAGGAAGTCAATTCCTTATTGTCCTCCTCACATCTCACCACGTGCCCACTCGACCCCATTCCTTCACATCTAATTCCTCCCGTCCTCCCTCACCCCTGCTCTCACACACATCTCAACCTATCTCTCTCCACTGGCTCCTTTCCATCCGCCTTCAAACACGCGCTAGTTACCCCTTTACTAAAGAAACCATCAATAGATCCCAACTCTCCATCCAACTACCGCCCTGTATCCCTGCTTCCCTTTACCTCTAAGCTTAGAAAAACTAGTCTTCAACCGCCTCTCCCTCGTCCTGTCCTCCAATTCCCTACTTGACCCCCTGCAATCTGGCTTCCGTCCCCTACACTCAACTGAAACTGCCCTCACCAAAGTCACCAACGACCTCCTAACTGCTAAAAAACACAGCCACTATTCTATTCTCATCCTGCTTGACCTCTCGGCTGCTTTTGACACTGTTGACCACCCCCTCCTTCTACAGACCCTCAACTCTCTGGGTCTCGGTGACACTGCACTCGCTTGGGTTGACTCCTATTTATCCAACAGGTCCTTCTGTGTGTCCTTTGCTGGTAACTCCTCCTCTTCATTGCCTCTATCTGTTGGTGTACCTCAAGGCTCTGTCCTTGGTCCTCTGCTCTTTTCCATCTACACCTCCTCCCTGGGCAAAATCATCAACAGTTTTGGCTTTAATTACCACCTCTACGCTGATGACACTCAGATCTACCTCTCTACCCCTGATCTCTCTCCCCGTCCTTTCAAAAGTCAGTGACTGTTTATCTGGCATCTCCTCCTGGATGGCCTCCCACCACCTAAAGATCAACATGTCAAAGACTGAGCTCCTACTTATTCCTCCCTCCAATGCCTCCCCACCTCCTGACTTCTCTATCACCATCTCCCCATCAAACCAAGTTCGCTGTCTTGGAGTTACACTTGACTCTGCTCTTTCCTTCATCCCCCACATCAAGTCTCTTTCCTCCTCCTGCTGATACCAACTGCGTAATATTTCCAGAATTCAGCCATTTCTTACCGCTGTCACCACAAAACAACTCATACACGCCCTGGTAATCTCCCGACTCGACTATTGCAATAATCTCTTATCTGGCTTCCCTCTGTCCCGCCTCTCCCCCCTAAAATCCATCCTGAGCGCCTCCGCCAGGCTAATTCACCTCACCCGCCGCTCTGTCTCTGCCGCTCCCCTCTGCGAGTCCCTTCACTGGCTCCCCATCCACTGCAGAATTAAGTTCAAAATCCTTATCCTTACCTATAAAACCCTCACCAACTCAGCTCCCCACTACCTGTCCTCACTAATCACCAAATACACCCCAGCCCGCTCCCTAAGGTCAAACAGTGACCTGCGCCTAGCTTCTCCCCGCATCACCTCTTCCCATGATAGACTGCAGGATTTCTCACGCGCAGCCCCCACTCTCTGGAACGCTCTCCCTCGTACTGTCAGACTTTCCCCTAACTTCTCTTCCCTCAAACGCTCCCTTAAAACGTTCCTATTTACGGAAGCCTACCACCCAACTCACTGACGCAACCATCAATCACTCTCACCTTACAGTCCTCTCCTCCTGTTTCCAACCCCAACCCTCCTAGATTGTGAGTTCCTACGGGAATAGGGCTCTCATCTCCTCCTGTACTGTTTGTCAAATGTTGTTCAATGTATTGTAACCCTGTCTATACTGTGCCTATTGTACAGCGCTGCGGAATATGCTGGCGCTTTTATAAATAAAGAATAATAATAAATAATAATAATATTTATTGATAAGGACTTTTTATTTTTATTATTTTAGAAGCTGGAATTCTCACAACTTCTATCCTTCGCTGCTGACAGAGGAGTCCTTTTCATAATGAACGTGTCCTTCAACGAAGGTCATCGGGTGCCGATATTGAAGGTACAGCATTGCCAGTATTTCTTAATTTTATATTTATTGCTAGATGCTCTTATTATTATTGAAAATGCATTATTTATTTCCTCTATACATTCAAAGAGTAATTCTTTACCCTCCAGCTATGGATCATCACCACTTCAGGTGATCATTTGTTTATAATACCACTTTGCATAACCAATAAGAAGAAGATTTAAGGTTTCTGATAAGAATATAGGAAAGGATTTGCCAATAAAAAAAAAATGATACGAGGTGATAAAGTAGTGTGGCTGATTTTTACTTTTACAGCTGGGAAATTTTAATACATTTTCTGCAGAATGTATTATAGAAAAAAAAAACCCCGTGATATGCTCTTGTGTGAATTTCTCTGCTCGTAATGAAAAAGAACCTGATTAAAATAATTAGAAGACATTTAAAGCATAAATGCGAAAGCTTAAGACAAGTTAAATTTTCCACAGGCTGGAGAGAGGCTGTTTCCATTTTTCACCCATCAATGCGCTGAAGTTAAAAGGCCTGAAGTACTCCAAGCGGTGACTGGAAAACAGAGGGAGGAAAGAGCAAAAATTTTAATTCCTTAAAACAAATTTGCAAGTGGAATAATAATTTGCGCACGGTTATTATCATGCTGCCATTATCAATGCGACTGCTTCGTGACGTTTGGTGAAGGAAAATCCATTTTTAATGCCCATAATCATGTTATTCCTGTGAAGAGAGATATGAAATACATTTCAAAATATATTAATCTGCTTTAATTAATTTCTCATGTAAATTAAGAGGTTTTCATCCTATTCGTCTTTTATTTAAAACTCAAGGAGCCATGTGGCATACTGTTTGGTAATTGGTAGGCATTCCCAGTACATTCTGTATTCCCACAGCAGCTCCGCAACTCACAAAGGGTTATTATTCACACAGTGTTGGGGTTTGCTGATGTTGCAATGCTGACCAACGCTGGCATTTCACAAAACGTAATCCAGTAACCGGAGAGGTTGCAAGGTGAAGCTTCTCCTGTTGCTGTTTGGATTTTAGCTGTATGACATTCTGGCCTTTGTCCGTGCTACAACACCAGCGATTTTTGTCAGTATTTGCAACACTGACGCTTTCTGAATAAATCCATATGTAAATGGCCCCACGATGGCTTGTCAATTTAGTCAGACACTATAAGCAATAAAGCAATGATGGAGTTATGGGCGTTCAATATTAAGATATTTGTAACGTATGTACATTTAATATTTATTATTAAGCTTTAATCATACTGGGTTATTCAGAGGGAGGAGAAAACCAGGAGAATGACTGGAGAAGTGAAAATTCTAGGTCAAAATAGCCAAACCAGAAAAATTCTCCCATTTATCTCACTTTCCAAATCGGCTATTTGGTCTAGATTATTAATTGTCCTGGTTTTCACCTCTCTCTGAATAACCCTGATAGTTTTTTGTCTTTTATTATTATTGTTATTCTTTATTTATATAGTACCAGCATATTCTGCAGTGCTATACAATGGACAGGGTCACAATACACAGAGTGTCAGGTTCCTAAACCGTGCCTTGGCAGCCCTCTTCATGTGCATATGCTCATCTCAGAACCAGCACTGGGATTCCTGCACAGAACTGATTAAAAACACACCGTGAAACACTACACCACCTGACTTACCTGAATAAAGGGTCATGCCCCCTCTCCTCCTTGCTCCAGCATTGTCTACAATCTCACCAGAGAGAGAGGACCTGTCTTCTGTAGCTCTTCTGAATTACCATGTTTCCCAGCCCATCCATGTCTCCACTAATCTCTGTATTCAGTGACTACAAGGTTCTTTTGTTCTGGTCAATTCAATCATCCTCCATTGTCAAGCCATCTACATGTCCTGCCCCTGTGCCCCAACCATTTGTTCTCCTGCTTCCTGCAGCAACTCACCGCTAACCACACACCCCTGGACTGGTGCGTCACCGCAACCCGGGCTCATCCCATTAAGATCCCTGACACGGAGACTGAACAACATTTTGATAAACCAGTACAGGAGGAAACGAGGGCTCTATTTCCATGGGAGCTCACAATCTGGAAGGGTTGGTGGTAGAAACAAGAGGAGAGGACTGCAAGTGATGGGCAGGTTGGGATAGTGAGGTATATTAGTGAATCGGGTGGTAGGCTTGCCTGCAAAGGAATGTCTTACGGGAATGTTTGAAGAAAGGGAAACTAGGGGAAAGTCTGACCGTACGAGGGAGAGCGTTCCAGAGGATGGGGGCTGCGTGTGAAAAATCCTGCAGTCTATCATGGGAAGTGGGGATGCGGGGAGAAGCTAGGCGCAGGTCACTGTTTGATCTCAGGGAGCAGGCTGGGGTGTATTTGGTGATTAGTGAGGACAGGTAGTGGGGCGCTGAGTTAGTGAGGGTTTTGTAGGTCAGAGTTTTGATTTATAAAAGAGTGATGCTTTGATCAGTATTCTTGGATTATATGTGTCTTTTCTCTTCCTCATCATTTGCATACGTCAGTTACGGCTCTTCTATTTAAATTGAGTTGAATTATTAAATCATCTTTTATAGGAGTTTCATCATAATTGCATACCAGCCTTGAAATACAGATTTTTTTAAAAATAGAAAATTGAGAGTTTCAGTTTCGACACTCTGTTCCTGCTGAACCATTTACAGCAGTTCACTAAAAGATACTGTAAATTGTGCGTGAGCTGTTATTCTTTAGCGGCACGTTGCTAGTGACTCTATTTTGTAACTGGTACTGGCTCTTGAAGCCCATAGGACTCCGTGGAGTGAAGCACCACCCTACATAAGCAGGGTTGTGCCAGGGACACAAAATAACTATTTGTTCCCAGCGAGATATATGTATACAGCGAGAAGTGCAGATGCGAAAGGAGAATAACTTAACACCAGGCTCTAATGGCTGGGTTGGGAGAGGGCCTTATCTTATATGGGCTCACAGCAGTGAAAGAAGTTTAAGTGTAGGAGATAGCTAGTAATAAGATTAAAAAAGAAATAAAACGGAAACCAATAGTTACCAATCTAGCCAGTATTCTAAGTTGATAGAAACCTGTAGCTTAGCATTACCTCTAGAGGCACCGCCCAACCTGTCATAGGATACCGCTGCTATCCTGAAAAGGGACAACTGTGGCCACCATAACCATGTAAGTTCATTAAAATGGTCATGTACCTAGATTGTCTTTCCTCCTGTCCCTGCCTACAGTGACAACGCTACAAAGCAGAAGTCTTCCAACCTGAATGTTGTTGATCAAAAGTCAAAAGACAGCCTTTCATGTTAAATTGAAAAAATATATAGAAAATATACTGGAAAAAAAGTGTAGAGCAGGGATCAGCAACCCTGGCCCTCCAGGTGTTTTTTCGGAACTGCATTTCCCATAAAGCTCAAATAAACTAGTCAGTGGCTGAGCATCATAGGAGATGTAGTTCCAAAACTACTTCTGGAGAGCCAGGTTTTCTGACCCCTGGTGTAGAGAGTATAGACACAAAAAATAATATATATATATATATATATATATATAAATATATATATACACACACGCAAGATGTCCTCCTACGGTTGATGTAATGCACCTAGGAGTAAAGAAATGCTGGATATTCTTGTCTGGATCAATAGGCCAGATAACACACAGGAGAAAACTCAAATGCTGAAAAAGTCTTCTTTATTGCAGTTGAAAATAAGACAGCAGTAACCTGCTTGCCCAGCACGTTTCGGTCAGTAAGAGGAGGCAACCTTTATGCTCTGCTATTCATCAGAGAATTAGGGAGTGAGAAAGATCCTAGATCCTTTTTCCTCTCTATTAATGTTTATTTAATGACTTGGAATTGCTTATTATTCTACACTATAACAATAGCGCCTCTTTTATGCATCCTAAACAAATCACAGAATTTACAAAATGGTATAATTTACATCTATAAAATAATGACGCATGTTTGTAACCCTCACAACTACTGCTCAATGTGGAATAAACATATAAGGAGTAAAGGGGTTTAACAGTGAAACCTACACAGTTAAGTATGCATTTAATGTATGTTTTTAAATCTGGTATCATGTTTAGAACTCTCCACTTATGGATAGGAAACTTTCAAAGAATAAGCTAGTAATGCAGAGGTATCAGGATGTGGGAGCTTCAGCCTGAAGGTACATGGATACAGCTACTTCCAGAGTCAATTATGTCAATCTCATTATTAACACTATGAAGCAAATAGACAAACAAAGTAACAACTGAACAGGAGTCCATGTCCAAAGTTAATCCCTTGAGTTCTGTTCAATTCACACCCTGTATCTATAATGGGGTTAGGGCAGTTTTTACCAACAAATTAAAGTTATTGCAAAGGAATATAGATGCAGAAGGTTTTTTTTTTTTTTACAGTGAGAACAATAAAGCTGTTGAATTCTCTGCCTGTTGAGGTGGTTGGGTCAGAGTCTGGATGACGTCCTGCCATAGACGTGCACATCTAACTGATAGTTGACTCAAACAGGCCCATGTTCCAGAGCTAAGTCATACGGAACAAGCTAACAAGGAGGCCTTCTGCATGTTGTGCTTCTATTATAGCAGTGGTTCCTGTATATTATCTCCTCCTAAATGCCTTTTTTTTTTTTTTTGAGAAAGGATTCTACCAGGAAGGATAAATTGAGATTTCTCTTATTTTCAAGTATGTCCTGGGTGGCGAGTATCAATTGAACACTACATTGCATTGCACTTACATGTTCCAAATCAGGAGTCGGCAACCTTGACCCTGCAGATGTTTTGAAACTACATCTCCTGCGATGTTCAGGTACTCTTTGTTTGGCTGAGCTTCGTGTGTAATCTAGTTCCAACCATCTAAAGGGCTAAGGTTGCTCACTCCAGTTTTAAGTTAATTTTAAAATTCCCTCCAATCCACTCTATTCATCGTTTTGTTTTTGTACCACAGAGGTTGGTTCATTTTTTTTAAGGTATAAATCATTATTAACAAACAACACAAACTGTTTGTAAAACGATCCCACCAGGGTGTCACACTCTGATGTTATTATATTATACAATATCCATAATGTTGGCTCATTTCAGAAGTATATTCCATTATCTTCTTAGGAGCCATTGAATAGAAATAGAATACAAATATATATCTATATTATATATTTATTGCATATATTATTCAGCTATCACACTGATCTGTCAGTTTTCTACTCAATTTGACAAGTGAGTCAAAGTGACTGAAGTCTCTTCGATGGAGCAATACGGTGGAAGACAGCGAGTCTGACAATGAAGGTACATTGTTTTCAAATGTAATTGTACATCTCTGATGCCTTGGTTTGAACTTTAGCAATACACTATATCATTACTAGCAGCTTATGTGGCATTACTTACATGATTTAGATACGTGGTGATTTCTCCTATAGAGAAAATACGACAGTGAGTGCCACGGATGCGTTAGTATAAATGATAAACACCAGCCTCAGACACTGCTGTGAGATGGGAGCCCGACAGCTCAGTGTCAATAACTGTAACATCTCTCACAACAACGAATGTGCCCAAGCAAAGGAGGATTTATAAATATATATTTATACCATGTACATACGGATCTTACTTTTTATTGAGTGGGTGTTTGCTTACATTGTATATAAATACAAATAATACAAAAAAAAATATTATTCTTTATTTTAGTTTGTAATAAATACAAAGAAATCCGCAGTCACAAAAATGAGTTACAAGTATCACCATGTAACGCAACATAAAAGAAGCCAAAATACCCTGCGCCGAAGCCTTGCTAATTATAACCCTAAAGAGAGGCAAGAAGTGCAGCTAAACACATATACAAGGAGGAGAAGTGATGGAGGGAATAAAAAATGTTTTTTGTTTTTTTAAAAGGGGGGAGGGTGAAGAGGGTGGATGGCAGGTGTCATGCACGTGGCATTCCCGGCTCACTCCCATGGTCCCGAAGGGCTGGGGTTGCCAAGGTATCAGAGGGTGCAGCGACCAGAGTTTTCTGTGTTAATGGGGTCTTTACTGGAGCTTTGTTAGATTTTGACATTTGTATATTTTATTAGCATTTTTGGGATTTTTTTTATGGTTTTATTTTCTGTGGGCAAACAATCTTCTGTTTTTGATTTCTTCTGAAGAGTGCTATGGAGCCTTCCGACCGGTGAGGAAGGTTGACAGATCTAGGAGATGTCTCATGTGGTGGTAAATGGATGGAGTTTGAAAAAAGTTGGAGTTGATGGCAATGTTACAATTTATCCAGAAAGTTGTTCAGGAGAGGGATATTTCCTTCAAGCCTTTTGCGCTTGCGAGTTTCTGCGACTGCTTGGCAGGGTCTATTGGATCTGTCGAAGGGACCTACCAACAGGAACTGCCAATGGTCGAACACGCATTTTAGGAAACCTTGGCCTCCAGTGTTGGATCTTAAATCTTATTCACAGGGAGATACGCTTTCACGACAAACAAACATCGGTGTCCCTGCCACTTGGGACTCTTCAAAGACATAGCCATGTTTTCTGGTCAACACGCTGTAGATCCCACTGACGACCTGCTCTGGACACTGGATTTACACCAGATAGATGGGCTCCATGAGCCTGGGCTGGGCTGTGTGGGCAGAGGCGTACAAGACTCTCCTGGCTGTGGGAATTATTTGCCCTCCTCCGCGGTGAATGGTGTCGGCATGCAGGGCAATGTCGTGAATGTCAATCCCAGACCCTCTCATGTGCTCTTCACAGAGCGCTCCCTCTTTGGTGGTCCACTGGAAGCCTGCCACAATGCTGTTCTTGATCACGTTGAAGTACTGGACACCCTTTGTGACATCAACCAAGATATTGGGTCTTGTCCCATAGGGGCCAATGCACCAAATCTTTCAGGTCTCCGCCACATCCCACTTGTACTTCTCTGGCAGGTACCGGGCCCGGGTCTTCAGCTCCTTGACAGCAGCTAACATCTCCTTTGTCAATGTCTTCAGTCAGGCCTTCTGGGAAGGGCCTGACTTTCATGTACAGGCGGTTGTGCTTATTAGGAGATTGGGACAAGCAGAGCTGGTTGGACTCCTCACTCACCATCTCACGGTAAGACATGACGGGATCAGATTTCTTGATTGGGATACAGGCATGAACTTCTTCAAGGTCTTTAAGGCAGATTTTGAGGTGCAGCTCACCAGCCCCGGCACTGATAAATTCCCGGGATTGCTCAATTATACATTGAACCTTGGGGTCAGACTTAGCCAGGCGCTTCGAGCCTTCCACCAGTTTCGGGAGATCCGCTGGGTTTTTCACTTCTACAGCTATGTGGACCATCGGGCTGAAGCTGAACTTCATCACCTTCAAGTTGTGAGCGTGCTCGAAGGTGGTGATGGTGCCCGTCTTCACCAGGAACTGATCGACACCAACAAGGCCGACAATGTTACCGCAATGGACATCCTCAATGGGTTTGATGTAATGACCCATCATCAGGATGGTTCTCTGAATGGGCTTGAGGTACAGATGTTCTTTCTTTCCAGGAGTGTAGTTTGGACCCATGATTCGGACTTTCTGGCCCGTGGACACTATACCAGAGAACACCCTTCCGAAAGCTTAGGAATGTCCATTATCGCTGGTGGGAACCATCTTTGAGATGTACATAATCATAAGACCTTTAGGGTTACAGCTTTTAACAACCAAAGCCACCTCATCGTCACGTGGTCCTTCATAGAGCAGCTCGCAGCATTATTTCTGCGCTGTCACGGGAGAAGGCAAGTGACTCGTGATCACCTGGTGAAGGGTGTCTCTGGCTGGCAGCCAGCGGCACATCACGGCCCTAAGCAACTGTTTCCCTTCGCTCCCTTTGTCCTCGTGTCGAGCTTGATATCGAGTTTATCGATCAGTTTGGCCGTTTCTTCGTTCTTAAAGTTCATGATGGCGTCAAATATCTTGAAAATGGGATCCAAGATGAGCTGACTGAATGTCCGCGGCAGCTCCTTCCCATCGGCGGCGGTGGCAGATTTGCTGAATTTACTGGCAGCCGGGTCAAAATACTTGTCTCCCTACAGTTTCGTCATCATGTCCTCCACTTTCTTGGCCCATTCGGCTGGAGAGAGCTATTCACCTTAGGCAGCAAATTTGGCAACTTACATCTCGGCAAACTGCTTCAGGGGGAAATCCCAGCTGTGCAGGCTGGATCCGAAGCCAAGAGTACCAATAACCGTGTTCCCATTGGTGGAGATGATGACGTTGACTTTCTCCACTATGCACTGCAAGGTCAGGTCCAGCTCCTCCGGTTCCAGCTGCAGCTCAAGGAGACCACGGTCCATCTTGTTCATCAAGCACCGGCTTGATCCACTCGGCAACATCCTGCCATAAAACGGTCTCCGTCTGGACGCATACACTCGACACAAAGTCCACCACCAAAAGGGCTCCATTGGTTACTCGCAGAGCGGCAGTGACTTCAGAGGAGAAGTCCACGTGTCCCGGCAAGCCGATCAGGATGATGAGGAAACCAGAGCCTTCCTTAGACTGCTTCATAAAGGCCAAGTCATTGTCTAACAGCTCGTAGAACAGGGAAATAGTGGTGGATTTGATGGTGATGCAGCGTTCCTGCTAGTCCTTGTGTGTGTCTATAAAACTGTCTCCCCTGCCCTGGTGGACACGATGATACCGGCTTTGCTCACCAGGGAGTTGGTGAGGGTGGATTTGCCATCGTCCACGTGAGCGACCACGGACATGTTTCGTATGTTGGACTTCTTGTCCATGATCATTCGAATCTGGTCTATGGTGATGTTCACCATGGCATCAGGAGCTGGGAGCGGCCTCACTGATGGTGGACTCAGGAAAGTCCTTGTTAGATTTTAACCCCTGCCTTTTAAGTGTCAGGACGAGCAAGTGCAGGTCATCTCCACTCTCCAGAGGCCAGGAGCCATATTCCAGGGGGAGGATGGGGGGGAAGGGGCTGCGCCATGAGAGAGCCATTTGCTGCCCAGGGAGTCCTGAATATCCCGCTGGTGAGGATCTTTCATCTGGCCATGTTTCTTGGCGGACGTCATACCCATCAAACTACATGGGAGGGAGTTTAAAGGTATGTGTGCAGTGGTCGGGGGCTCAGAGACTGGCAGGAGACCCTGTAGGTCCTCAAAAATGTTCGATTACGCTAGGCTGCAGTTGTGATTCAAGAGCACTCAGACCTCTCAGTCATTCCTGAACGGTCGGCAAGCCCGATCGTTAGTTCCTCAGGTCCAGCAGAAAGTCTAGGACCAGGTATAAAGCTGTTGCAGGATGAGAGGATAGTAAAAGTCCTTGGTTTCGAAGTCCTAGTAGCGGAGAATGACTTTGTGCGACCTCTCAGGTCTGTGTTTAGCTCCGCTCCCCTACAAATATTATAAGACAGACAACGAATATATTTAACCCCTTAACTACTGAGCCATTTCACCCTTGTGTGCTGAGCTCATTTTGACAGTTATGTGTTCATCATGTTTAAATGTGATTTGAAGTCATGTTTTACTGTAGGACCCAGACATATTATATATCCTTATTTTCGGCAGGCTCGGCAGATTCATAATATATCATTATTAGATGTATTCTTCATGTCCTGTCATAATGCTATAACAAAGTTTTTTAAAATATTACAATTTCCATTCAGATTTCAATCATTTACAATGTGTAAAATATTTTTTTTCACATTTTATCATCCGAGTCTTTGCGGTTATATATTCTATGGGGTACTCTTGTTAAAACAAATTAGAAATGGGAACCCATTACTGTATTTTTCTGACAAAATACGCGATTTTAACTAAAACTGAAAAAACAAAGGGCACTATCAGCTGCCTACAGCTAAAACAGGGACGCTAAGGGGAAAAATTTGCATTCACTAATCCCCTTTAGCGCCCTCGTTTTACCTTTAGATTATGGGGCAGGTGCTGTGTCCAGGAGCATGCCCCGTAGCGACGGCTAGGCTCCAGCTTATTTTTAGTTAGCGACAGCTATTTATAATTAGTGTTAGGACTTTGTGATCCTAACGCTAATTACTGATTGCTTACTCTTTGCGCTCTTCATGTTAAGTATAGGGAGCGTAAAGTACAGTAAGCTCGCTCTAAAACGCACTAATTCCGATTCGCTAACAGATTTTTTAACCCATTATTGATCGAGAGGTGATTTATGCGGCACACTATCACCTCAATTAACCTAGCGCCAACACTCATTTATGTGAGCGCTAGCATTAAGGAGGTGATAGTGCCCATAATTTTTCATCATGGGAAATGAGAAGGCGAGTTAATGCAGCATCATGGTTCACCTTATAATTGAAAAGTGAACAGTAGTGCTGAATTATAAATAAAAAAGAAAGGATTTATTTATTTTATATTTTGTATATTAAATATAACCTGGTCATGTTTGGTATCATTGGAAAGGCCATGCTTTCCAACGATACCAAACATGACCCTCTAGCCTCTATTGATTGGGAGATGCTGGGTCCAAAGGACCCCGCCTCTCTACTATAGAGAATTCCCTGCCGGGCTAAGGGGGAATTCCCTTTCTGACATCATCACATCCATGTCAGACTGCGACCTTTCTAGTGATGCCTTACCAGTACCTCTACCCCTTACCGATGGGGAGATAGAGGGGTCCAAAGGACCTCCCCTCCTCTTCAGGCACTCTCCTGGCTCTGGCAGGGGGCACCTGAAAACGACATCATTGCGCCGGCAGGGGTCAGACCACCACAGGACCTCGACCGGAGAGGTAAGTATGTCCCGCTTGGCTGTGGAATCACCCGGATGTGTGGGGAACATCCTCTGCATATAACAGGGAAGCCCCATGACATTCCCCCACACGTCGTCCACAGCCAAGGGCTTAATTTTTATATTTCTAGATGTGTACAGTTAGGGTATAGGATTCATTCGTGGTGGCAGCCCTCTCTATTTATATTTAATAGCAGTGAGTATTATTTTATGTGGAAAATAAGTTTTATGTCATTTATGTATTTTATAATACATTTTCGGTAGAAAAACAGAGCGTTTTTGAATACATTAAAAGGCTTCCAATCTGTTTATTGTAAGCTGTGGGCACCCACTAAAATACAAATATAAGTGTCGACATTATCAAAATACTACAACTAACGACTCCATGTTTTATAAAACGAGGTACAGAATTATACTCGTTAGTTAGGCTTCATCCACATTTAATTAGTGAATCCCCATGCAGGCTGCCAATGCATTAACCACTATGAATAAAGTAAAAAATATCTGATATTATGGGAAAAGGCATGACAAAATCAAAGAACAAATAAGACTGAGCCATACCCTCGGTATATACACACTTGAGCCCAACAGGAATAAAATCACCCCCGGGTGACAGATATTAATTATATTATAGGTCACATTAATCTAGTCTGTCTCATTTTTCTCATGGTATAATCACATGGTCCTTTATTTAGAATGTTTACAGCTTCTTTTAAGGAATTTTATTTTAGTCTGCTGGATTCACCCTAAGAGGTACTTAATTGAAAAGATATGTACGCAAATCCAAAATGCCAACTGGTGGGCAGGGTGAAGCAGGCCCACTAAAGTCAGCGGGGTGTACTATGCCGCCCCACGGCTTCAAAGCCCACCTGCCGCAGAGACAGCATGGTACACCCTGCGGCGGGAAAGGTTTAAATAAGAATAAATACCACATTTCTCCATGTGGTACAACATCGGTGTGTGCCGTCACTACCAGTATAAATTAGCAGCTCCCTTTTATTACGAGTCCAGCCACTAACATAGCGCCAGTAATAAGAAGCCAGAGAACAAGTGATTAGGGCCAAGCTATTAGAGCCCCTCCCTTGCACACCTACCAAATACCGGTGCCCTAGACACAAATACCAGGAAAATGGGAGGCACACATGGTGTAGTGTACATGAATCTTTATTGGAGTATGGATAAAGGTGATGTTTCGGCCCTTAATCATGCAATGATTGCATACAACGAAGGTGTGCCTTCCTCCTGGGTGCCTAGGGGAGGTTGCTGCAGCGCGACTCTTCGAGGGGACATGACCCCAGCACTGTGAATAGAGGAGATAGGTCTGGAACCAGCCCCTCAGCCTTTTGGGGGTGGACCTGGGGATTTGGATGCCTCCCCTGTGTGTATGGTGGGATGGAGCTCACTATATACACCTGCTCAGTCAGGTAAATCCCTCACTAGGGAAATAAGTCATGCGGCATGCCGCAACACTGAGGGCAAACAGGAAGCTCAGGGAGCTTTCTCGACATACTTGAGAACGAGAGAAATCTCAGTGTATCCTTCCTGGTAAAATACTTTATAAAAAATAAATATCAGAATCCTTTTTTGAAAAAACTACGCATCTGTCAGTAGTTTGGCTAATACAATGTATTAGCAGATTTGGGAGAAATTTTAAAGTGAGCCAAAGTTAGTTTGGGCACGATTGATGCACTTTAAAGAGGTACGAAGAAGTGGCCTTTTGTTAACAGCTGTTTATCGGATTAAAAGACATGTGCACAGCAGGCCTGCAAAGCACATATACACACTATGCTGTTGCATGCCTTTGAATAAAAGTTGCACAAAGTTACAAGCTTCCAGTGAATTTTGTGGGACATTATTGGTTATGAATGTGCATTGTAAGTCTGTTTTCCACTCCTTGCCGTCAAATTAATAATAAACAATGGGGTTGGCTGAACAGTGCACACCTTGGGTGGTCATTTTTAAGTAGGTTTAAAATAGCTTTTTTTTATAAGGGAAAAAGGAGTTTTAGCAAACATTTTATTTGTATAGTTCATTTAGTTAAAGTGTTTTGTGGCAGTTTTGCTTGTGTTCAGCGGGGAGTTATACACATCATTATTTTCTATAGAGAAGCATTGTTACACTTACAAATCAGGCTGCTGCCCGGCTTGCACTTCATTTTCCGGAACAGGATAAAGTGCTTCATATGTTCTCCCTGACTGTGAGCCATGGATTGCATAAGCATTGAATTTGTCTACTGAAGGAGGGAAATAATCCCAGGGGAGAATCACGGTGCCTTTCCATCTTGTGTCTGTCCTGGACACTTGCAGAGACAATGGCAGACAATCCTGGGTACGAAGCGAGAGAGGAAATTAAGAGAGGTGTTATGGATTTCTTCAGTTCGGTGCAATGAAGCCGGAGAAACAACGACCTACATAGATATTACACATTTGCCTATATTAGAATTGAGAAGAATGGAATATTAACATGACAATGACACACTACTCCTGACAGCAGCACCGGTGTATCGGTGATATAAAAAAATATGCAATCATGCAGGCTCATTATATTACCTTGCCCATTGTCTGTGCATTGCAAGGCTATACACCTGTACATGCTGTGCTGGTTTTTCATTGTGTTACTATAATTGAGAATTACATAATTTGGAAGCAGGCTTTCTTCCCACCGATCGTCCTGGATTCAGTAGGACTATTACAAATCCGGGTTACTGTGCCAATGTCTCAGGATTTATCTCCAATGTCCTGATTTCAAAGATACCAGGAAAAGGTGCAGGATATTCTAGCCAATTTTATGGCATTTCTGCCATTCTGAAAACACTTCGTACCAGCTGCAAATGCAGTCTAGCAGGGAAGACAGTCATCCTTTTGTGCAGTTTCTACAGAATGACATGCTCCCTTTGTAGACAGGCATTCACGGTTGGCACATACTGCATCATTGGCAAACCCTTATGCTCTCACCCGCAGTCCCTGGCATATGGTTTGCTGAAGTTGGCAAAAATGCATGTACAGATTAAGGCCTGTAAGAATCATCTTTATAACTTTGCTTTTAGAGATTCCAGTTAAAGCATAATATCTACTTACATCTACAACCCATAAAGGCAGAGCAAATCCTGGCAGCTAGCTAAATAGAATTGTTAATTTGTTTTGTGCCAATATATTCTCTGGCGTACTAAAATTACTTTACAACCATGATCCCTTCTATAAGGTCTTTGTATCTATGTATATACAGCCCAGCAAGATAAATGCTGACTGAAACCCAAGGCATTGAGACAATATACACACACACAAATATTTATGTATATACAACACACAACAGCCTGCTACAAACATCAATGTATTCCATTTGGCAGGAGTCTACCTATGTAAAGCTAATACCTGCTCTTATGAGAGTAAAAGAGACATGCATGCTTTGCTAGTGTGATTTTAAAAATGTGCAATGCCTTTTGAATGAGTCAGTAGTGGCATTCAGCAAGTATAAAAAGCAAGTAAATATGATATTTTTTCATATTTACCTGCTTTTCTTTCTTGGCGTTTTCCACGCACACCTCAGGAGGCATTTTGAGCTAATCAATCAGTGTGTATATCAGTGTGTATACCTAGGTATAGATAAAAAAATGGACTGAGCATGTGCAACGGAGTTGCTCCTCCTCCCTCCTCCACTGTGAGCTGAGGGGAGGGCGAGGCTGATTGCCATTCCAATCTGTAACTCTTTCACTCCCAGCTACTGCAGAGACAGGAAGGAAAGAAATCCATACACACAGGAAGGAAAAGAGACAGCGGAGAGCGGGACAACAAAGAAAAGCAGAGACACAGCAAGGAAAGGTAAAGAGAGAAAAGCAGCAAGAGAAAGCAGAGAACGTGCAAGAAAACGCACAGCGAAAGAGAGCACGCACATAAGACAGACAGCACAAAAAAGGGTGTCGGAGAGTTTGAGTGAGACAGTCAGGTCTATTCACTAAAAGGTGAAGCTCAGGAGAATTGCATGAGAAGAGAACAATCTAGAACAAATAGCTGATTTAGAAAGTGAGATAAATGGGAGAATTTTTATGGTTTGGCTATTTTGACCTATTGTAGAATATATGACCTGAATCGGCGCAAACAATGCCTTCTGGGGTCCTGGAATCTCACATGTATATAGGGAGAGATAAATAATAATAGTGCAAAAACGTTGATATCAATTTAGTATGGTAATATAGATGATTTTCCACTCACAAGTCTAGAGCCTTATCACTGGCTCTAAGTGGGTCCAGGCATCTGGGTAAATTGTCTTCCAGACTGAGTCACCTGAGAAGTCTGTATTACCATACTAAATTGATATCAACGTTTTTGCACTATTATTATTTATCTCTCCCTATATACATGTGAGATCCCAGGACCCCAGAAGGCATTGTTTGCGCCGATTCAGGTCATATATTCTACAATTTGTGTTCTGTAGAGCCAAGGTTGCTGACCCCTGGTGTAGGGGAAACCACTATATCCTGTGATTGGCTGTCTGGGGTGCCGAGGTGGTGGATACATATTGTGTGGCGCTGCACCATCTCTTGTTTATATTTTGACCTATATTCTCCAGTCATTCTCCTGAGTTTCACCTTTATTGAATAGACCCGAGTGAGTATGTAAACCATGAAAGAGCGCAAGTGAGTCTGTGTGTGAATGAGTGTGTGTGAGCGACTCAGCGGGTGAGTGTGTGTCAGCGAGTCTGTGTGTGGGCGAGACAGCGGGTGAGTGAGTCTTTTGCTTTCACAGTTGCAAAGATAGCTAATATTCAGTTTCCCCAGTCTGAGGTCCTGAGTGTACACAGGGTTTCACGTGCACAGCTTGTGCTAGTTCATGTGAAGCTTTGATGGGTGGAGCAGTGGGCGTTTGAATATTCAGGACGTGGGAGCTGAAGAAACACCCACGCTGAGGGGCGTGGCCAGATAAGATAAAATTACATAGTTTAAAGCAAGAAAAAATATATATTTTTTCACATTTTGAAAACTTTTATTGATTTAGTCTAGTTTGTCTATAGGTATAAAAATGTTTAATTGTCAATTTAATTTTTTCCCAAGACATGCATATCCCTTTAACTCACTGGGAACATACATCCTCCTTGAGATCGCTTTAGAAGCAATGTTTAGTAGGCCCTGCAATGGAGAACCTGTAACTGTAATGTGTCATGGTGGGCCCAAACCTAGGAGAGTGTTCTTGTGGGTTTTATATAAAAGGTGTAAATATATATATATATATATAATTTTTTTTATCAAACACACAGTGTAAGACATATGCATAAACAGTAAATATACTTTTTTTTACTTCTGCTGGTTTCATTGAAACATTGTCCCCCTTCTGCTTCCTAAGTAATTTTTAACCTTTTTGTATTCCCTCTGAGCAGACTTAATGAAAAATACAAGTTACTGTTTTTTTTGTGAATCTCCAGTTCCCGAGACCACATTTTCTTGTAGAAAATTACTTATAAATGTTGATATCCTCAGGGTAACTCTTTAGGTACGTATGCGTATATATGTCTGTTTACGATGTAACTTTTGAAATGTCAGAAAGGTGGGTGTTAAGTAATCACAACAAAATAAAATACACCGGGGACTGTTCATTTACAGCTCTGACGTATCTTTTGGAAGAAAATAAGATTCATTCCTTTGTTATTGCAAAGGACTTATTCATCAAAAAGGCAGATATTTTAGACACTTTGACAAATGAGCTTGATAAAATGACATAGCAAGACAAAATAAAAGCCTCTATATAATATATCATGGAGGATGTAAATGCATAAAGCACGTTAAAAAAAAATCTTATAATGTCACACGGGTTTTTCTTCCTAAATTATAATTTTTTTTATGTACATTGTTATTCCGTGATTTACAGCGGTCTTACACATTCCACCCCCTCTGATGCCTTTGGTACAATATGGAAAAAGAAAAAAAGGAATATAAGTAAAAAAAAGCTCCTTCCAAGAACTAAATGCAAAAAATGAAAAGAATACAGAGAAGCATCTTCTCAATGTGCAGTCATGTGGTCTCTATGGGGGCTGTTTAGCTTCAGTATGGCGAAAAGAGGCCTAAATTCTATTTTTGGTTTCCTGTTCAGATAAGAAATATATGAATACAGTTGCAAGAAAAAGTATGTGAACCCTTTGGGATTACGTGGAGTTTTGCATGAATTGGTCATAAAATGTGCTCTGATCTTCATCTAAGTCACAACAATTTGAAAAACACAGTCTGCTTAAAATAATACAACACAAACATTATATGTTTTCATGTGTTTATTGAACATAACATGTAAACATTCACAGTGCAGGGTGTAAAAAGTATGTGAACCCCTAGCCTAATGACTTCTCCAAGAGCTAATTGGAGCCAGGAGTGAGCCAACCTTCAGTTCAATTAGTGTGATATTATTGGTTGTGTTGCTGAAAGCTGTCCTGCCCTTTAAAAATACGCATCAGTTTTGGGTTTACTGGTTTCAAGAAGCACTGCCTGATGTGAACCATGCCTTGCAGAAAAGAGCTCTCAGAAGACCTACGATCAAGAATTGTTGACTTGCATGAAGCTGGAAAGGGTTACAAAAGTATCTCCAAAAGCCTTGATGTTCATGTGTCCACTGTAAGACAGACTGTCTACAAATGGAGAAAGTTCAGCACTGTTGCTACTCTCCCTAGGCGTGGTCGTCCTGTAAAGATGACTGCAAGAGCACAGCGCAGAATGCTTAATCAGGTAAAGAAGAATCCTTGAGTGTCAGCTAAAGACTTACAGAAATCTCTGGCACATGCTAACATTTTTGTTGACACATGTACAATAAGGAAAACATTAAACAAGAATGGAGTACATGGGAGGGCACCACGGAGGAAGCCATTGCTGTCCAAAAAGAATATTGCAGCACGTTTGAAGTTTGCAAAAGAGCACCTGGATGTTCCACAGCACTACTCACAAAATATTCTGTGGACAGATGAAACCAAAATTGAGTTGTTTGGAAAAAACACACAACATTATGTGTGGAGAAAAAAAGGCACAGCACACCAACATCAATACCTCATCCCTACTGTAAAACATGGCGGAGGGAGCATCATGGTTTGGGGCTGCTTTGCTGCCTCAGGGCCTGGACGGATTGTTGTCATTGATGGAAAAATGAATTCCAGAGTTTATCAAGACATTTTGCAGGAAAACGTAAGACCATCTGTCCGCCAACTGAAGCTCCGCAGAGGATGGGTGATGCAACAGGACAATGACCCAAAGCATACAAGTAATTCAACAAAAGAATGGCTTCAACAAAACAAAATAAGCCTTCTGGAGTGGCCCAGTCAGAGTCCTGACCTCAACCTGATTGAAATGCTGTGGCATGACCTTAAGAGAGCGATTCACATCAGACATCCCAAGAATATTGCTACACTGAAACAGTTTTGTGAAGAGGAGTGGTCCAAAATTACTCCAGATCGTTGTGCAGGTCTGATCTGCAACTACAGGAAACGTTTGGTTGAGGTTATTGCTGCAAAGGAGGGTCAACCAGTTATAAGTCCAAAGGTTCACATACTTTTTCCACCCTGCACTGTGAATGTTTACATGTTCTGTTCAATAAAAACATGAAAACATATAATGTTTGTGCTGGATTTCTTCAATATTTTGCTGTCTTGAGGCCTTGGAGTGAGGACCTCCTGCAGCTGTGGACCTAATCAAAAGGGACAGCAGCCTTTAGATCTCCACTTTTACGCCCCTGGGTCCTACGCCGATGCTCCTGGAATCTGAAGCAGTGCTCAATAGTGGACCCCCTAAAGTGACAAGAGGTCCAAGTGCGATTACAGAACCACCCACAGTGGAGGTTCTGAAACACGTGAGTGTGCTTCTTTATAGTACATATACATTCTAGCTATACAGTACTGTACTATGCATTTTCTTTCTATTTGAGATACATTCTCCATCAAGATACAGCATCCATCATACGGGACAAGTGCATACCATACGGGTGAAGTCCCCCATAAAGAGACTTAAAGACGTACATCTAGAGTCTTAAGACTCCTCACTTGTGAGTTGTATAACTATTAGTGTGTGGTCACTTGATTCCAGTATATACTGCGCAATGTCTCCTTCTGTCCCTCTTCTAGGATTACGGACTATTCTGATTTAAAGACCACGGACTTACCATCTACCACATTGTCTGTATTGATTACATTGTCTGTATATGTTTTATGCGCTCCCATATACCTTGGTATTTTTTTCTTCCATATAATGTTTGTGTTGTATTATTTTAAGCAGACTGTGTTTTTCAAATTGTTGTGACTTCTGCAAAATATTGTGTTTTACTGTATTTTTACTGCAAAATATTGAATGCAAAATTCAGACAAATGGCTCAATTTAGTTCGACAGCGTTTCTGGTTGCAATTAATCCAATTTTTTGGTTTGCGAGCGTTAAATTAGGGCAAACCGGCATTTCGATTCCAAATAAAAATTCAGCTCAATTACCGGTACTCCCTGTAATGCTATTTAACCCCATCACTGTGTGCTGAGCTAATTTTCAACATTTTGTGCTCATCATCTTTAAACGTGATTTGAAGTCATGTTTTATAGTAGTATCCACATAAATTACATATCCTTTTTTTTTGTGGACTTTTTAGTGGAGATTAAAAATATATCATGACTATCAGGGTAATTCAAAGAGATTCGAAAAGTCACCGCACATTCGGTGACTTTTCGTTCTCTTCAATTCGGTTCCTTTTGACGATCCCATTTCGGTGACCCTGCGGTGTATTCAGCAAGCACCACAGGGTCCCTGAATTGCAGGGAAAAGCTACCGCAAATCCGACGAAAACGAACCGCAAAACCCACCGAATGCACGCCGAAAAAACACAAAAACATCTGGATTAACCCTCGAAAATCCCGAGCAGGAGCCGATCACACGCAGCGAAGCAGCCGAGACCGCAGACGAGGCAGTGAATAAATTAGCAAAACAGTTTGTGTGAATGTGTGAAAATGAAACGCTGATTGCAAAGAAACTACTGAGCGAAAATGTCTTAAATTTGCATATGAGGTCCAGGGAATGATAATAAAGAGGGCTGTTACAGAAAAAATAAGTAAACTTTAAAAAAAAACAAAAACAGAAAAATGCTTAAAATATCCTACAAGATCTATAAATAAAGAGACTCTTTACTGCAGAATTTTATAATGAACGGTTTATTAGATATTGAATTAAAACGGGAATATTTTTAACATTGAAGCCTATGGGATTCTCCTGAATAAACTTGCCGCATGAACCCACCGAATGGCAGGGCATTAGGGGAACCTTTCACTGCTGGTTTGTGTTCTCTGAATAACCGAAGCAGTGCTTTTCATGGGGTTTTCACTGCCCTCGAACAGGCACCGTATGTTCAGGCAATTCGCTAGGATTTGGCGAATTGCCTGCTCTCTGGATAGCCGAATGGCCAGGAAAGGTAACCGAACGCTGATTTTCAGCATTCGGTTACCTTTCTCAAGCAATTCTGAGCTCTTTGAATAACCCTGTATGTGTATATGTCATCTGACATCATAATGCTAGATCAAAAAATATCAAAACAGTGTAAATTTCTTTTCAGATTTCAATCACATGGAAAGTGTAAAATAATTTTTCTACATTTTATCATCCAAAACTTTGTGGTTAAATGTTGCATGGGTTACTGTTTATGGAAAAAAAAAAATCATAAATGGAGAACCTGTTACTCTTTGCATTTCTTCTCAAAAAATATGCAATTTTAACCAAAACTGAAAAAATAATTGCAGGTATTTTGGCGCAATGTGTTTTATGATCAATATGACTATCTATAAAACATTGAACTTTCTGCCAGCGTGGGCCATGAGAAGGTGAGTCATTTCAGCAGCTTGGCTCATTTTATACGTGACAAATGGACAATGTCACAGACTTAAAAAAAAAAAATCTGTGGGGAGATTTTCTCTTATATTTTTTATTTTACATGCTCTTTTTTGGTATCATTGGAGAGGCCGGACTCTGGCCTTTCTAATGACACCTCACTTGACCAAGTGGGCTGTAAAGAATGGTGACCTCCTGCCATTTCTTGCAGCAGTGCGGCAGAATGTGGTTTAGATGAAACAATGCGTAATAACAAATTAAGCCGTCACATCAAGTCTTGGTCACAGTGTGGGAAATGAGCTGAGTTAGTGTAGCAGCATTGTTTGTGTTATAAGTGAATAATGCAATGGTCTTACAACAGAACAGGATTTTATCAATGAAGGAGCCATTTATCGGAATTTGGCTGTGTACGCAAATTTTATAATTGTCTGGTTAGGGTTTTGGAGCTTGGGATGCAGGGTGCAGTATCGAAGCATTTAGATACAGGGGCGATCCAATGAGAGGTTATAGGTGGTTACGAGGTCAGGGTAGGCGGCAGTCAAGCGTATGTTAAAGGGGTAGCTGGGCCTGAAACCAGGGAATCAGTAGAAAGGAGAAGTTCACTCAGGTGTATCCATACACAGAGGAACAGCATGTCTAAGCACCCTTCTCCCTGCAAGTGGGGTTTAAATAAGGTGCCAGAGTCAGGAACTCCCCATCTCCCAGAGCCCTGCCCCACAGTCTCCTCACCTCCACCACTGGCAGAGTTTGGAGCCACATGACATCCAGTACCTAGGTTGCGGAAACCAAAGCTCCGCTCCCAAAAGTGCACTGCACACCAACCAACCGTGCCACCCAGATGTAGTGGAAACCCTCCAGCCGTTATGGGGAGCAAATTTTGACAAATGGCGCCGAGGACAAACGACATGGTGCCACATGCCACAGAACGAAGCACACACCGAGCACCCGGCAAAGGAACATCATCCGGGCTGCGGTGAGCACTGTGGGGAGAGTCATGGATGCGGCAGCAGTCAAGACCTAACATTAATGGAATCAGCAAACATTTAGAAAAAACTATAATGGTCGGCACTTGACAATATTTTCTATTAAAAATCTGAAAGTGTTAAATGGAGCCCAAGGACAGATTTCATGCCACGCACCTTTAAGATATTTTACTAGCGCAAGGCATAGATAACCTCTACTCCTAAACACAGTCAAATAATTATTTTTTGTTAAAAGCTGTGAAAATTCCTGAATTCATTAAAAAACATGTATTGCCTTTACTGTCCTTTATGCTCATCATGAGCAAGAATCCCATTGACTGTTCACTTTCAGCCGATGCTTGTCAGGCTCTCATTATGTATAGTGTTTTACAGATGTACTTAACACTCTGTTCAAATTATCAATTAAATATAATCATCTTGTGATGAAGCCAAGAGTCGTACAGTACATATGAGTTCTAAATTTGGCAAATCACCACTAATTATTCATAGAGCAGAAAAAAATTTAAATAAAAAAAAAAGAGAGAACTAAGCGAAAAAAGGTTTCTAAACCTAAAGGTTTTTATTATCCCTAATCTTCTCCCGCCCTCCTGTTTTATAGCCGACAACTGCGATGTGAAGAACAAGCCAGCTTTAATTAGAAATTCCATTTTACTAAACGGCTGCTTGGCAGAGATTTACCTTGGAAGCAAAAAAAAAATGGAAGGAGTAGAAAAGGGTGGGTGGAAGGAGGGATGGAGGAAGGTTCTCCAGGTAGTTCATTTTATGTTCTGCAGAGGGGGATTTAGGATCTGATTTTCTGCCGTTTAAAATGCTTATGATCCTCATTTACAGCTGCTCAGCAGTATTTGGGACTTTGGGAACGCAATTACCCTCACTTACCTTCCAAATATGTCTGCGCTGAGAAAGTAGCAACACCAAATGCTGCCCGTGCCTGAAAAATAAGAACGCACAGCAGTATGAACTCCAGTCATTTTGAAACGTAAATAGAGAAACTCTGTGTGTGAGGCAATCGACACGGATTGCAGGTATGATGGTTTTCATGCAGGGTAAACACAGCGCCTACGGAAAGACATACGCATACAGCCAACGTTGCACTGCGGTAACATAGCTGAAATATTAATGACTGATTCTTCTTCTCAGCATTCTTTTAGTTCATAGCAGAAAAATGAAACAAGAGGAATTGTATTCAAATCTATCCACAAAATAATTCACCTTTAAAGGATTCTTTTGTTTATTTACTCTTAAACTACTAAAATCAATGTTGAGGTTCACCAGACAGAAAGAAAATAAGGAGATGTGGGTAGAAGGGCTTAGGGCAGTGGTTCCCAACCGCGGTCCTTAAGTACCCCCGACAGGCCAGGTTTTAAGGATTACCTTGGGGAAATGCAGACTGAGTCCTGCAATCACTAATCAGCAAATCATATCACCTGTGCTGTGCTTCAGCCATATGGAAAACCTGACCTGTTGGGGTTCTTGAGGACCGCGGTTGGGAACCACTGGCTTACTGCACAGATCATATACATTTTAGTAGGTTAAAGTTGATCGTTTTTGATGTTGTTTTACATCACCACTTTATGGGCTCTATTACATTCTTTGCGCAAAAACGCTTGCTCAGCGCTATTTTTTTGCGCGCAGCATTAAACGTTAACGCATGTAAATTGATGCTGGTATTACAATCCAAGCGCATTTTTTCATCCGTCAAAAAATACTGAGCGTAAAAAATACGTGCAAAAACGCGCGCGCAGAAATCGGTGGGCGGACTGTTTTTTCACGCGATTCAGCCAATCTGAATTAAGAACCACAATTGTCTCCTGTTCAGTTTTTGCGCTTGTCAAAATCAATCTGAGCATATATGCTGCAGCAATAATAAAAACACGCACAACCTCTCCATTTTATTGTTTGGGTATGCGTAGAATGTGTAACTATACTTTGATGTATTTTTTTTTTGGCTGGTGTATTTGGTTTCGGCCAGAACGTTCAGATTTGCCGTTACCACCAGCTTTTCAAAGACGTTAAAATTATGCGCGCAAACGTTGTCCGTTACATTTTGCGCTAAGATTTTAATACCTTGCGCGCACCAGCGAACAAAAGCATTTGCGCTCACAATGTTAAGTATAGGATGCGCAAAGTACATTATGCTCGCAAAGGGTTCGCGCAGGTCCACCTGCGTTAGTCGTTAACGCACATTTTTTGCACGGACATTGTAATACGACGTTCTGTGCGAAGGGTTTTTCCCCTTGCGTGAATGCGTTTCTGCGCACGTGTTAACGTTTGCGCGAAGAATGTAATAGAGCCCTATATTGGAGAGGAACACACAAAAGGTCGGGGCTGTAAAATCGATGATTATGAAAATAATAAACGAAACATTCTAATCATTTCACACTTTAAATTAATTCAGTAGCAGCAACCTTTATGCACTGTGTATTTCATCCCAAGCATTCTCTCGGCCGTGCTCTGTCCTCCTGATCTATGGATCCACTCTTGGTTTGCCCTGCTCCAGCATACTGCCGCAGGTGGGTGTATTTTGTCTTGATGGACTTCCTTGATAAGGGAGTCTCGCCCCAAACACAGGGCTTCTGCATGGAGTGTGTTTACACATCATAGATGTGCATCCTGTAGCCAGTTTCCTTCCTGACCTGTGTGTACCCAGAGATGCTTTCCTACACACTCTGTTTCTCACGGTTTAGCCGAGACCTAGCAACACATTGTGAATACCAATCCAAGAGACCCCCCTGTGCACCACTCCGAGAGACCCCAGCTGTATCTACCTATCCCACGTCCAGTCTCCTGTGCCTTGCAACGCCAAGACTCCGAACTCCTATGAGCTGTAACTCCAAAGCTCCTGTGCTCCAAGCTCCAGTACTCCAAGCTCCAGTATGCCCAAATCCGCTGTTCATCCTTGGACCCCTGCTTGTAAGCACCCTTGCCTTCCAAAATGTAATTGGCATGTCTTCAAAGTGGTTGCTTTGGTTTGCCAGAGTGGGTGAAATAACAGAGGAATAAAAGAGGAAAAACAGGCTGGGTGGAGTAGAGGTAACATCACTGCTCTGCGTGGAGAAAGCATGTGGAGACATGGGTTCAATCCCAGCAAGAGCACCTCTCCAGTAAGTGTCCTTGTGCAAGACACCTAACGGTACATACTTGCCACCCAGGACATACTTGAAAACGAGACAAATCTCAATGTATCAATGTACTGACTTAACACAAAGAAAAAAAAAAAAAAAAGTATTGTTGTATTTATGCATACCAGATAGGTTATTTTTGATCCACATGGCATTAGCTCACAGAACAATCATGATTTAATGAATCTTATTGATCTTGGGGTTTAAGTTTATGTTAGTGACAATAATCTCAAGGTCGTAAGAATGAATTTGTATTAATGAGTCTTGATCAATCTGGCCTTTACATCAAAGCCCCTCGATACATTACCTTGTTTAATGAATCTAGATCATTATTCAGTACACATGTTGTTAATTTTATATCAAGTCAGGAGGCTTCATATTTTGCATTCTCTTTTCTTTACTAAAACATCAGCAGCAAGGAAAGTTTACATAGCAACAGCAGTAACCAATCAACAACAAGAGTGTAGTAAGTCCTTAGCCACGCCCTCTTTTCTTGCTGCTGGCGACCAGGTGAGACGTTTTCAAAACAGCTCCTGGTTGCCAGGCTTTAATTTAGGTGTAATTTGTCACTGTTAGGTTTATTATGTAATTTTAACTCAGATTTATTATATGTACTGTGCACCTGATTGTTTTTTCCTAGGTTTCCTCCCTGCTGTGTGGGCACTCTCCCGCCTGCAGGTGCGCTTTGCTCGCGTTGCGCGACTTGCGGCGCCCCATCGTACTTTACTTTGTTTTAACAGCTCTGTTTTCTCCTTAAGGTTTTTTTCCCCCCTTTCTTTGTGTTTTGCGCGGCGCCCGCCGCCTTCCCGCGAGTGCGCGACTAAACTTTCTCCTCAGGATAGTATGGCGTTCGTCCGTGCGCACTCCGGCGGCCATCTTAGTTCTAACCAGCAATTGCCGCCATTCGGAACATCGCGTCTTCGCGTCCCGATGCAAACTAGCAGGTCAGCACTTACATGTTAAACGGCCTCCGCTTCTATTTATATAAATAATTATTTTTGGTGGGATTTCTGTCTGCCCAACGTAAACATCGGGTAAGCCCCGATACGCTTATACTATATATAAATATACAAATAAATATAATTTTTCTGGTGGGATCTGTCCCATGAAGGCATCGGGTGAGCCCCGATACATAGATATCTATATTTATATATAAAAATAAAATTTTCTGACAGGATATCTGTCCCACGAATGCATCGGGTGAGCCCCGATAAGTAAGTAAGTATGTATATATATATATAAAAATAAAATTTTCTGACAGGATATCTGTCCCACGAATGCATCGGGTGAGCCTCGATAAGTAAGTAAGTATGTATATATATATATATATAAAAATAAAATTTTCTGACGGGATATCTGTCCCACGAATGCATCGGGTGAGCCCCGATAAGTAAGTAAGTATGTATATATATATATATATATATAAATAAAATTTTCTGACGGGATATCTGTCCCACGACGGCATCGGGTGAGCCCTGCTAAGCTTATATATATAAACAAATATATTATTTATCAGGCGGGATATCTGTCCCACGAAGGCATCCGTGAGCCCTGATAAGCTTATGTATGTATATAAGTATATTATTATTCTGGCGGGATCTGTCTGTCCCACAAAGGCATTGGGTGAGCCACAACACATTAATTTATAATGAATATATTATTACCTTCCTGACGGCTAGTACAGGATTTTTCTGTTTGGCCACACTAAACATCGGGTGAGCCCCGATATATATCCCTATAAATTTTAATATATATATATATTACCTCAACAGGTGAGTCCCGTTATTCTATTTTCCATGGATCCTCCTCAGCTCCCCACCAATCCAGAGGAGCTTTCGGCCTGGCTTTTAGCTGCCATTTCAGAAACACTGCCCATAGCTTTGGCAGCCATGCCCCGCTTCCCCAGCTAGAACCTCCGGTCCTTTCTAGGGCCCAGTCACCGGCCCTGTCTGAGGGCTCCCATTCGGTTCATTCTGAGGCTGCCGTGCCATCTCGTAAAATACTCTGGAAGGGTTAATCTGAGTCCGCTGGCTAGGGTAAGGGCCCTGCTACAAACTCCTCCCGCACTCCTGTCCCCAAAGAAGGGGACGATGATTATGACATGGATATTTACCAGGCTCACTACCCGAGGAGGAAGGAGCCAATACCACCGGTGATCCACCGACTACTGCAAGCTCGACGGGTGAGCCCCGTTCAGATAGCTTAGCGATCGTGCCCTTCTCTACCGCTCCAACACCGCCTCGCTCCTTGGTGTCCTCGGATACCCCGGCAACACTCCTCGACGCTAGAGGAGCCCCCCCTCCTTTTTCGATCCATGCACTACCACCCACCCCAGGTCTTCGGCCTGGCTCCCGCCTGACCACACAGCGGAGTTTCTGCTCTTCTGGCTACGCGGCCTCTTAGTTAAAATTTCCAGGGCGCGTCTGTGGGCAGGATGCCCTTGCCCGACGCTGCCTGACAAGGTATCTCTTACGCCAGAGTTTGACGTGGATTTCGTCTCCTTTCTGGGCAAGGTTGGCAGGGATCCTTGTCGAAGTCGAACTGGGCTTCCGCATCGCCCAGGACAAATGCTGGAGGTTTCAGGCCCGCTCGTCACGGTGGACGAAGCACTACCTTCTGGAAACATAGAAACTGTCGGCAGATAAGAACCTCTCGGCCCATCTAGTCTGCCCAATTACATGGATACTTTACCTGGATTTATCTTTTGTTTAGGATAGCCTTATGCCTACCCTGCTCGGCCCTGCAATGGTCCGTGAATGGGCACAGCGTGCCCTCTGTCTTTAGGTAACGCCAATGTCAGCATCTCTTCTGCAAGCCGCAATGAGGCGCTTTTTCGCTTTGACGCTAATTTAACAAGTATGTGCTCCAAAGACTTGGGTCCTGCGGCCAAGGGGTTGTTTTTTTGGGGACCTCTTCTTAAAAGAATCGAATCATAAGGTTAACATCTATACCAACCTTCCGACTCTTGGGTCCTACGATCGTATCTGGTTTCTTGATAGACTTTTCCCAGGTTCCCTTCCAGTCTGTTTTCCCCATACAATGTGTTCTGGTACACAAGAAGTCTGGGGACCTTCGCCCGGTCTTAAACCGGATAGTCTTCAATCCCTTCTTGTCCTATCGACACTTCACAATGGAGAGCACACATCTACTCAGGGGTCTCCTATCCATCCTGCACCACCGACAGTTCACCTGCCTACCTTTCGGCCTCAGCTCCGCACCATGGTGCTACAATGAAGCTCCTCTAACTGGCCATGGCCTCCATATATTCACAGGGCATCAGGTCTCTCATATACCTGGACAATATCTTCGTACTGGCTCAAGATCCGGTCCTGTTTTCCCATCACACGGCCCTAGTGCTTACTCTCCTGTAAGACCTCTGGTTCATTACCAACATGGACAAGTCAGCTTGTCGCCCAGCCCAAGTCATCACCCTTCTCCCTGGCCCACTGCATTATCGGGCGATGCAACGTCAGAAAACCACGTGCCTCAGTCTCAATCCCTCCTACGACCAGCTGGTCCCTATCACTCCTGAGGCTCGAGTGGAACTCCTGTGGTGGCTGCGCCTCATGGAAGCCTGGAATGGGTGGGCCATTTTTGGCTCTCTACCGGACTTCGTATCGGAATCGGACACCAGCCAGTCGGGTTGGGGAGCGACTTGCGGACCTGTATCCACGGGTGGGGCATGGACGCCAGAGGAACAGCCGCTTCACATCATCTGCCCTCTACTCCCTTGGGTCAACCTGTTTACTTCCCGCTTGACCCACCAGATGCAGACCGGCTTCAGTTGGCTTACGGACCTGCAGGCGGCAGCGGTGGATGCTTTCCTCCCACCATGGCCCCATCGAGGAGCCTACACTGTTTCCCCGTTCACGATGCTCACGTGCACGCTTCAAGAAGTCCGCAGATGGATGGTTTCGACTTCTACTCACGCCTCTATGGGATGCACAGAGCTGGTTGCCACTGACGCTACAACTCCCTTGTCTACTCCTGCCCGCTGCTGCCGTCCTTTTCCATCCATTCTTCTGGACCCTCAAGGCAACCCTAATCCAGTGGTATTGGAGGGCAATCTTCCACTGGTGGCTTGGACAATTTCCGGGGACCCTGCATGCTACCAGGCTTATCAGATGCGGCTCGCTCCCTATTATGGGAATCCTGGACTTCTGGCACGCAAAAATGTTACGCCTGGGGAAATTGGTGTGGTTGGTGTGTGCCTGATCCTGCTACAGCCTCTCTAATTTGTTGGCGAGCCTTTCCACGGCCGGCAAGTCCTATCATCACCTGGTTCCGCTCGACCATCTCGGTGGCTCACGCTCCCCTGGGTGGCGTTTCTGTGTGTTGTCTCCTCAAGGGCGTTAGGCTCGCTCGCCCGCCGGCCCCAAATAATATACTCACTTTTGGGATGTGGAGCTTGTTTTGGAGTTCCTGCGTAACTGGCCAGATACTACTCGCTGTTCCTGCGTCAGCTCTTGATGTATTCTAACCATCATTTTGTGTTTGGGGTCCTTTAGACGTGTTTTGGATGCTAGAGCCTTCGATGCGCACGCTATGGTTTTCTCTCCTGAGGGAGTCGTTTTTCACGCTTACTAGATGTACAAAAACCCCCTTTTTCTAAGGTTTTCTACCCTATGTGTCGCTAGGTGCGTTACGAACTACCTCTCCCACTTAGG
Organism: Leptobrachium leishanense; assembly: GCA_009667805.1. NCBI lineage: Eukaryota > Metazoa > Chordata > Amphibia > Anura > Megophryidae > Leptobrachium > Leptobrachium leishanense. Next base: position 384,664,223 of record CM019063.1, on the reverse strand, counting down.
CTCTTTGCGCTCCCCTCCGGTTGGCCAGCTCTTGGTCTCCTATGTTTCCACTTACAATCCTGTTTCCTTGCCTACACTTTCTAGAGGGGTCCCCTGGCTGCTCTCCGTAGCGGGTGTTGCTCCTCACTTAGGCGCTCACTCCGTGCGGGGTGCAGTGGCTTCTTCTGTTGCGGTCGCCGGTGGCTCCCTGTCCGACATACTAGTGGCTGCTGATTGTTCTAGGGCGGTCACCTTTCATACCTTTTATTTTCGCCCTCGTTCTCATGCATCTGGGGCTCTGGTGCAGCTCTAAAACTGCAAAATATGAAGCCTCCTGACTTGATATAAAATTGTGGATTATTCCAGCCTTGGTGTTAGAATAATCTTAATTTTAATAAAGACAGGAGGCGAATATTTTTCCCGCCCACCCATACCCGGGATTGCTCACATTGTACCGGATTTACTGCTATATTCGATTAAAAAAAAAAAAAAAAAAATGAAATAAAAGAAAATCTATAAATAAATAAATAAAAATAAATAATAATAATAAAAAATAAATAAATTTTGAATAAAGGATGTAATTTACGTATTTACACTTCTTCGACTTTTGTCCATTATTGTCTAACTATTTTTCATTCCCCTTAGTAGGGTTTGCATGTCTCATTGGCCTAGCCTAAGGCTACTGTCTCATAATTGATTTAACTATTGATAATTCTTCGCTTTGACTGGTCAGTTAGTTAACTGTTGATTGGCAAGCCTCCATCACATGGTACTTTCACGTATCCTCTGCTTTCTCCGTAGGTTGATTTGCTTCTGCGGCCCTGTTGGTCTCCCATCGTTTCGGACGCCCGTTGGCTTCCAGTTCTGCGATTGACCATCTCGTTGACTCCTACCTAGTCTTGGCTTTCGCCTCTTCGGTTTCCGGGTTCTTCCTACTTCTTGGATTTCTGGAATTTCTACGTCACGTCTCTCCTGCTCGTTCAGCATACAAGAAAAGAGGGCGTGGCTAAGGACTTACTACACTCTTGTTGTTGATTGGTTACTGCTGTTGCTATGTAAACTTTCCTTGCTGCTGATGTTTTAGTAAAGAAAAGAGAATGCAAAATATTCGCCTCCTGTCTTTATTAAAATTAAGATTATTCTAACACCAAGGCTGGAATAATCCACAATTCCTCAATATTTGTTTCATCGGGTTCTCATGTATAGGTGTTTTGAATCCCCACTGCCTCCATTACTTTCTTATAAGAACAAAAGAAGGGCAAATAAACCAATTTAGCGAACACAAGACACGTCTTTCTGCTCTTCAAAATCTCTCAAAGTCAAACAGGTATGGAGACACTCAATAATATGGCAGACATACAAAGCACTGATCTAGGTCCTTTTCCTGGAGTGTAAAATATTGATATGTCCTTCTGTCTATGGTGTTCTTAAAGATCTCTTGTAGGATTAAAGTGGATTAGTAAGGATTAAACTGAGATTGGGAAGATTTATTTCAAAACAATAAAATAACAAAATAAGTAGTACTTACGGACAAAGCTCGACTTCTAGGTACTGCTCTGTCACGCCATTTAGAAAAAATGCTTCAACCACTGAGAGAAGAGAAAAAGGAGGTGATGGGTTAAAGTAGAAAATAAATAAAACTAGTCATCCAAAGGGCATATTTGACTGAAGAAATTCTCTTTTATCTGAATAAAAACATTAGGGGCTTGATGTTAATCATTCAGAATGTGATTATCAGTAGTTTATTGCTCTCTATTGAGGGCTTTTTTTCAGTTCAGCCGAACCACAATGTAGGAGATAAGATACTTATTGAGGGGGAAAAAAAACAACTTTGTGCATGGAGAACATCAGCTGCAGAGACCACAATACTGTATTTTACAGATTTCGATACAGCCAGTGGTTACTAGGTAGCCATTGACTCGTAGCATTTTACCTCTGGGTCCTATACTTCTGGTTTATTCTGCACAAGTTTACATATAAAGCTTTGCTGGGGAGCTCAAGTTTTCTTACAGCTCCTAAGTTTAATACTGATCCAGGGCTGTCAAACTCAGGCCCCCAGATGTTTCTGAAGTACAACAACTCCTATGATTCCCTGGCCATATATTGCATTGAAATAATTCTGGGAATTGTACGCATCAACATCTGGGGGCCGTGAGTTTGACAGCCCTGACCTCGAGTAACACTTCATTATGCTAAAAATGAACAATACTAAGGGGGTTATTCAGAGAGCACTGAAATTTTAGTGCTCTCTTATTCGGCGAGCTCAATTCGCAGATCCTGCGTTGAATTCGGCTTTTACCGCAGGGTCCTCGAACGCCACCGATAAACCCGCCGAACGCAGCCAATTGTCATGCCCCTCGCCGCCGCAGAAAGGGGAAATCTGGCGCTGCCACACCTTGAATCCATCCGGGCAGCGCTTGAATAGTGCTGCCTTACAGAGAACTGGTTTCCCCTGCAAGCTGTTGCAGACCCAGGTGCACCTAATCAATGGTTCTGCTTTGCTACTTAATGAAGCCGCACCCTTGCCTAGGTGCTTCAGCATTACCTAAAGTCCAGAGGCGCGTTCAGTTCCTCAGTAGCTGCTGAATTGCTTCAGTGCAGCAGTTCAGTTTGCTGCAGCAGTTTCACTGAACACTTTGGCTGTGAATATGGAAGCGAAAGAGCAGATGATGGCTTATTGAAAGGTGTTGTTTCTGCAAAATCCACTTTTGTCCATTTTATTACCACTTTAGTGTTAATGTTTACCATGTTCCAATAAATATTTGGTGTTTTGATCCACAAAAACATTTCCTTATTATATTATTTGCTGGGTGGAGGCGGCCATCTTTCCTACGTCACACTCAGCTAACGCCGCAGCACCTCTCGACATGGCTGCAAGTGCTAAGTTAGCAGTGCTGAGTGCTGAGCTGCAGCACAGTGTTCAGTGCCAAGTTGCTAACTTAGCACTTGCAGCGGCTGAGCAACTGGACGCGCCTCAGGACCAGAGTGGAGCCTGTGGAGTAAGAAGTATGTTTATCTTATCTGCTTACTTATAAATAACAATTCGTGTACCAGACCCCCTTGCCTTGGATAACCAGACTTTGCCACTCTCTGCCAGTCTTTGACCCTTGGAATACCCACAATCACTCTTTTTGGACTACCCCTATTGGATACAGGGCCTGGATAACTTTATTTTGCTGTGACCCCATTTCCATTTACATCAAAGACTTTGTTCATCGAGACCCTCATCAGCTGCTATTCCCTATCCTGCTGCCAGATTCCCAGTTCCTTTGACCCCTACTCCCATCACCCTTGTCCATCTGTGTATTTGTCAACCCCCTACCTGTCCTGTCTCGGTAAGTTCCCTCTTGTATTTGTTAGTCAGCCCTTTTCCAGCCTTGCCCCTAATCTGTTGTTCTACCCAAATAAACCACCTTGTTTAACCACTTGGCTGCTATGGACGCGCTCAGCGCGTCCAGCCAAGTGGTTCTCCTGTGCTACGGACGCGCTCAGCGCATCCGAGCACAGGAGGCAGCAATCCGCCGGATTCCGGCGGATTGCTGCGCCCCCCCGGTGCGGGCTGACATCTTGGATGTCAGCCCAGCACTCGGGAGCCCGGCGGGGACATTAGATGTCATTGCGGCGATGCGATGACATCTAATTCAGGCTCCCCCCCCGCATGTGCGGAGGAGGCGCCTGAAAGGGAGGAGGGGAGGTCCTTCGGACCTCTCTCCCTCCCGATCGCCGGGGAGCAGGGGCTTAAGACAGGCACCGCTTGGAAGGGCACAGCCTGCCCTTCCAAACGGTGGCTCTCATTAACCCCTGGGGAGCCGGATCACTAAATCGGCGCTGAAATGTAACCGGACACTGAAATTCTTGGATGTCGGCGAAGCCTCCGGGAACTCCCCCTGAGGACTGGCTTCATCGTGCATAGCACGATGACGCCAGTCCTGGAGTTAACCCCTAGCTGCCACCAACGGTGGAGAAAGGGGGTTCCAATGAACCCCTATCTCCCGATCCGTGGCAGCTAGGGATTAATGTTTGGTACTGTTGGATCGGCCAGAGCATGGCCGTTCCAACGATACCAAACACGACTGTGAAAAAAGTTTTTTAAAAAAAATAAAAATTAAAAATACAAATAAAAAATTTTAAAAAAAAAATTATAAAAAAAAAATAAACAAGTATTTTTTTTTTGGGTTTGCTAATGCAGCAATATTGTTCCCATTTCAATTATAATGTGAACAATGATGCTGCACTAACGATTTTTGTATGCGGTGCGTTTGTTAAAAATCGCGTAATTTCCCCCCAAAAAAATGTAACGAGACCCCATCTCTAATTTTTTTAACAAGTGCACCCCATACAAAATATAACCGCAATTGCTCGCATGTTAAAATGTGAAAAAAATACACTTTACACGTTGTAAATTATTGAAAATTCATATTTTATTGCATTTTTTGTTATAATATACAGACAGGTCATGACGTATACATATAATAATGACATATTATGAATCTGCCGAGTCTGACGGAAAGAACGATATATAATATGTCTGGGTCATATACTAAAATAAGCCTTCAAAACGCATTTAAACATGATGAGCAAAACCGGTAAATATGACCTCAGCACAGAGGCGTGAAACGCATCAGCAGCGAAAGGGTTAACCCATTTGTGCCTCCAGTGTGTCACTACACCCCTGGACGCATACCTCGCCCTCCTGGGTTAGCTGGTCCCTGACACCAATAAAATGTCGAACGCAGACGTAAATGCTGAATGCAGCCGATGACCTGCCAAACACAGCCACAAACCGTCGAACGCAGCTGACAATCTGCCAAACAGACTGCCGAAAAAGGCCAATCAGCCGCCGGACAGGGGTAAAAACACACATACACATTGTGAAAAGGTCTTAAATAGCTGTATGCAAAACAGTTAAATGAAGAAACAAATAATGTTGGGTAAAACAAACATTCGTCTACTCATGACATAGAGAAAGTACTGACATTTTTTTGAGATGTGATCATATGGGCAGATAATGAACCAATCCTTAACTTGATTAACACATGAGGAGAACATGACTTTGAGAAACTACTAATTTCAGCAAGGCATTTTAATTGTTACATTCTGTTTTGGAGGATCAGCCCCACTCTGGACCCATTTCTACATAATTAAATATCTCACAGGATATACTCGAATCCTAGTGTGACTAATTAATCTCCTATTACTTTGATTTCGACGCGTTCTTTTTTTCAGAGATTAATAGTCTTGAGCTACTTGTAGATCATAGCGCTTAAAAAAAATACTGCAAACAATTTGACTGCCACAATTAATTTAATTCACGTTTATGAATGAAAAGAAAAAAAATTAGATTGTGAATATTCCATTCTCTTTATCTAAACTTTCAATGTTGCCAACAGCATTTAGAAATTGTAAGCAGAGACGTGGACATAAATCTCTCTACACCAAATGTTCATCACAGTCAGTTCTCCCATTCAGGGTAGTTTATCTATACAGGGCTGAATATGTGAAAACCAACACAGGGAAAGAAAGAAAGGAAGGAAAGAAAGGAAGGAAGCCCCCCCCCCCACAAACACGGTCAATAATAATGCCTATATAATGTAGGAATTTATTTCTTTATTTATTTATAAAGGATTTTACCAGGAAGGATACATTGAGATTTCTCTCGTTTTCAAGTATGTCCTGGGTTCAAGAACATTGAGGTCTTACAGTTACAGAAAAACAAAGTAATACAATGCAAGATATTAAAAAACAACACAAATATACAGATTAACAGAAAATAAATATGTAGGAAATAGTCATTATGTTACATGTTTACAGGTGCATTCGTATTGAGGTATGTTAGTAAGGAGCTCTTGAGTGACTTAAGACTGGTGGAAGATGTGATGGTGTCTGGGAGGTTATTCCATAATTGTGGTGCTCTGTAGGAAAATGAGGATCGAGCCACTGTCTTTTTGTATTGTGGTATTGCAAGTAAGGTGCAGGTCCTGGATCGGAGGTTATAGGATGAGGGAACTGCTGGGGGAAGCAGTCTATTCAGGTAGGGTGGCAGCTTCCCAGAAAAGCTCTTAAACACCAGGCTGGAAAGGTGAAGATTCTAGATTCTAGGTGAAGGTCTAGATTCCAGCGATGGCCAGTTTAGCTCTTTTAACATGTCACAATGGTGGGTCATGTAGTTACATTGTAATGCAAAGTGGCAGAATGAGTTATACAATGTAGTAAGTTTCTGAAGATGTGTTTGCGGAGGAATGAGTAGAGTATCCCTTTAAAAGAGGGATTGAAACGTTTGGCGTGCAGATGTTTATGAACTATAATTCATACAGGGTTATTCAAAGAGATTCGAAAAGTCACCGCACGTTCTGAGACTTTTTGTTCCCCGCACTTCAGAGCGATTCGGCAATCCTAGTTCGCCGACCCTGCGGTGTATTCAGCAAGCATCGCAGAGCCCCCCGTAGTGCAGGGAAAACTCGCCGCAAACACACTGCACACTCACCGGAAACACACCGAAACAGCTGGATCAACCCCGCCGAACACGCTGAGAAACCCGACTAGCCGCCGATAACAGCGCAGAGCAGCTGCCCCCGGAAAAAGCCGACACCGCAGATGAATGAGGTGAAATAAAAAGAAAAAACAGTACGCTTAAAAGTTTGAAATTCGAAACCCAGTTTGCAAAAAAAACTACTGAACGAAAATGTCTGAAATTTACATATAAGATCCAATGAATGATAATAAAAAGGGCTGTTAACCCTTTCGCTGCTGAGGCTTTTCCCGCCCCTGTGCTGAGGTCATTTTTACCGGTTTTGCTCATCATGTTTAAACGTGTTTTGAAGGCTTATTTTAGTATATGACCCAGACATATTATATATCGTTCTTTCCGTCAGACTCGGTAGATTCATAATATGTCATTATTATATGTATACGTTATGTCATGTCTGTATATTATAACAAAAAATGCAATAAAATATGTATTTTCAATAATTTACAATGTGTAAAGTGTTTTTTTTCACATTTTAACATGCGAGCAATTGCGGTTATATTTTGTATGGGGTGCGCTTGTTAAAAAAATTAGAGATGGGGTCTCGTTACATTTTTTTTTGGGGAAAATTACACTATTTTTAACAAACGCACCGCATACAAAAATCGTTAGTGCAGCATCATTGTTCACATTATAATTGAAATGGGAACAATATTGCTACACTAACAAAACAAAAAAAAGAAAAAAAAAGTGTTTATTTTTTTTTATAATTTTTTTTTTTTTTTTCTTTTTTTTTTTTTTGACAAACTTTTTCACTTTCATGTTTGGTATCATTGGAACGGCCATGCTCTGGCCGATCCAACCATACCAAACTTTAACCCCTAACTGCCACGGATCGGGAGATAGGGAGTTCCAATGAACTCCCTATCTCCACAGTTGGTGGCAGTTAGGGGTTAAGTCCAGGACTGGCGTCATCGTGCTACGCACGATGACGCCAGTCCTCAGGGGGAGTTCCCGGAGGCTTGGCCGACATCCAAGATGTCGGCCAGCTCCGGGAAAGGATCGCGAACCGGCGCTTTTCAGCGCCGATTCGCGATCCAGCTCCCCAGGGGTTAATGCCAGGCACCATTTGGAAGGGCAGGCTGTGCCCTTCCAAATGATGCCTGGGTTAACCCCCGCAGAGCCGCCGATCGGGAGGGAGAGAGGTCCGGGGGGGCCAGTGATCGGCCGGAACCCGGCCGAACGCTGACCCCAATGGGAGGACGCGCTCAAAGCGTCCTCCGCATACCAGCGGTAATGCTGAGGACGCGCTCAGCGCGTCCTCAGCATTGAAGTGGTTAAAGAAAAAAACGATTTTAAAAAAAAGGAAATAAAAGCTTGCAAAAAAAATTCCAAAAAAATGCTTGAAAGATCCTAAAAAAAATCTATAAATAAAGAGACTTTTTACTGCAGAATATTATAATCAACAGTTTATTCGATACTGAATTAAAACGGGAATATTTTTAACATTGAAGCCTATGGGATTCTTCTGAATAAACCTGTCGAATGAAACCACTGAACAGCAGGGCAATTCGACAACTTTTCCCTGCTGTTTTGTGTTCTCTGAATAGAAGCATTGCTTCTCTATGGGGGATTTCACTGCCGCCGAACAGGCACCATACGTGCAGGCAATTCGCCAACATTCGCCAATAGCCGAATAGCTCCAAAATGTAGCCGTACTCGTACGAATTTCAGTGTCCGGTTACATTTCAGGGCCAGAAAGGCTCTCTTTGAATAACCCTGTTAGGATTCTCTGGTCATACCCTGCATTGAAAGAGTTCTGGGAATCATAGTCAATCAGTATCTGGAGGGTCGGCGTTTGAGATCCCTGATTTAAAGAGATCTGAGATCCCTGGCTTTATTTAAAACTCACTGGAATGACACTTTACTTTTATAAATGAAACTCGAATAAGAATAAGAGGAGTTGATTTCGCCAGCTGGTAAACTCCCCCCCTTGACTACAATTTGACAGAAAACTCCATAGTATTGTGAATGAAAAACACAGGTTTTGTGTTTGAAAGAATTTGACACTGCCAGCAAGGTGATTAACTGCCATGCTTCTAATAGAAACATGTCAAGCTTTTGACGTATGATATTTAACACACAAACCGTTCAAAGCTGTTAGAGAGCTGAAGTGTTTAATTAATTTATTGGCGAGAAAATGTGTTATTTTTTTTAGCGGCGTAAGTGATAAGAATGATGCTAAAGGGTCCATCTCTTACATCACAGTCTATTAATTATATTGAAAGATTTTAATGACTGGCCTCCCTCATTGTCAGTATATGCAATTCTTAATCTAAATGCATTGATATCCTAGCATTCAAATCAAACAGGGGAGGGCTGGCATGTTTTGCTTGCTGTGAAAACAAACAAACAACACCATAAAATAATTTGGAGTGATAATATTGTACTTAGAACTTAACTATAAAAGAGGAAATCGTGCAGGATGTGTCAAAAGACAAACCAACTTACCTGACACTGCATTTAAAGGGGTCCCATTTTTTGCCCTTAAATAATTGGGCAGAGGCTGGTGCCCATCAATCTTTGGGCAGGGGCTTGTGACAGCCTCTGTCCGATTATCATTACCATTTTTTTATTTTCAGTGATTTTACTCACCTCTTGTCCCTCGCCGCACGCAGCTCCTCCTCTTCGTCTCAGGGACTCCTGAACCCAGAAGTCCCTGAAGCTATCTAATGCAATTTGCTCTTCTAGGCAACTCGCGAAGCGTAGGAACCACAAATTGTGCATCGCTACAGCCCTGCTCATAGGAGCTTACAGTCTAGACGTATAGACGTATTGGGGTGGAGGAAGACAAGAGGGGCTCTATTACATTCTTCGCGCAAACGTTAACGCGTGCGCAAAAACGCATTAATGCGAGGGGCAAAACCCTTTGCGCTGAACGTCGTAATACAATGTCCGTGCAAAAATGCACGTTAACGTCTACCGCGGGTGAAGCTGCACGAACGCTGCGTGAGCTTACTGTACTGCGCATGTCCTAAACTTAACATTGTGAGCGCAAATGCGTTTGTGCGCTGGCACGCAGATGGTATTACAATCTATGCGCAAAATTTAACGCACAGCATTTGCGTGCATAATTTTAAGATCTTTTAAAAGCTGGTGGTAACGGCAAATCTGAACGTCCTGGCCGAAACCAAATACACCAGCCTGAAAAAAAAAATACAGCAAAGTATAGTTACACATTCTACGCATACCCAAACAATAAATTTGAGACGTTGTGCGTGTTTTTTTATTGACACAGTATATATGCGCAGATTGACTTTGTGGTAGGCGCAAAAACTTAACGGGAGACAATTGTGGTTCTTAATTCTGATTGGCTGAATCGCGTGAAAAAAAACAGTCCGCACACGGATTTCTGCACACAACGTTGCTGCGCCCGCGTTTTTGCACGTCCGTTTTACACGCGTTATTTTTTGACGGATGAAAAAATGCGCGAGGATTGTAATTGCACGCAAAATTCACACGTTCTGCGTGCGTTTTTGCGTGAAGACTGTAATAGAGCCCGAGGCGTTTTATTGGTCGTCAGGTTCAGTTTTTTATACTGTAGTACTAGCTACACAGAAAAGGTGGTCACAAAAGTGCACACATTAATATTACCAAAGTCTGGCTCCTAAACTTGTGCAATTATTCTATACAAATCTATATATTGTACAATACCGTGCCTCTTTCATTAAAATTTGTTATTATTGCACATCATTGGCATTAAGATTTGTACAAGTCCACATTGTATTTGCAACCCTAGACTGTAAATAATGATTATATTTAGTACAGATGGTGAATGTAGGGGTCCTCTAATTTTAGAAGCAGGTCTGTCATCATGCATAAAATTTTCTACGTAACTGTCAGCTGGAATACATCTAGAAAGCTTCTACTTAATGCACTGTATGTTAGGGAACACAGGAGAATTCTAGCACTAATCCCTGTGATGTGTGCAGTACACCTGTTTAGGTGTGAACTATTGGCATTTTAGTTTTAGCTGTCAATTTAATATATCCCTAATTCAGTTTGCTGCATACAGTGAGAAACTATTAATTGGCATGACAAACTGATGTACAAGACTTTTCATTATTAAGATGAGCATAGCTGCCATATAATTATGGAAATATATGTGGCAAACACGAAGAAATCTCAGAAATAGCAAAGACTGTTACGATGATAGCCAAGGAAGATTGGTTGTTATATCATGCTAGATCTAAATCATCAAGAACTAGGGGCATTATACTTTATCCACAAGGATGTACAACTGTACATCGAAGTTTGCATTGTTACATTCTCAAATATGACCAAGGAATAGGACAAAATGACCAGAATAAGATGTAATACCATGAAGCAATATGAAATACCGTAATTTCTGGGAGCGATTACATGCAATATCCCTATCAGATTACACACAAGAACATATATAATACTTGATTTCTCATCAGGGCTCAAAGTTCCATGTCGAAATATAGCAAAATTAAAAAGAATGGCAATCGCATAGCAAAGTCTAGTGTTCCAAAGTCCAAAACTCTACAAAAATTAAATTGTGACATTAGCGGCTCTCAGCCCCTCTGGGTGGATGGTGATGTCCCTTGTACTGGCGGCATCTGGTTTTGTATGTTGGGTTCTAGGGGTCACAGCCGAATGAGGTGTATCTGCAGCGTTATGATGCGCCCAATCAGATATGTCCGCCAGGTTCAAATGCCGGGATTCCCTTACACTCTGTGCCCTGTCGTGGTTTTCATTTGCCCAAGTGTGTGCTTCTGATTTCTGTACCGACCTTGTCTTGTCTCCTCTGACCATTCTCTGTGCTTTAACCCATTGTGAATTATTAACACCGTGTACCAACCTTGGTCTATCTCTTTTAACTTCTGGTTCCCTTTTTCTGACCCTTGGCTTATATGAATACCCTCTCTGGTTCCTGACTCTGGCTTATTGTTTGACAACGTATTATTTGTTTGTCAGTTAGTTATACTCTGACTACTCTAAAGACTGGCATCTTAGGTTGTGGCATATGCTGCGTATTGGGATCGGACATCCGAGACGGTTACACCCTCCATGAGGGCAAACCTCTATTCCTAGGAACTGATACAAAGGAAATCACCCTCCATGAGGGCAATGCCTCTATGCCGAGGAACTGATACATAGGAAATCATCCTCTATTAGGGAAAATCTCTATGCCTAGGAACCATTTCCTGGATCCGGTGACTGCTGGCTACCTTGGCTCTCTGCTGTTGGCCCCGGCTGATATTGGGACGTATCAATGAGAGTCACACATAGAGGAGTGGTTTTCAAGACTGCCTGCCCCGTCAGAGGTCACATAGATATTTAATTGCAGGAAGAGAAGGGAATGGGGGAATACATGGGTGCTTCCTTCATACGAAGCAGACGAGCAGAGCAGCTAAACTTCAAGATATGGTTAAAAAAAGTCAAAACAGGATAGCGTATAAAGAGAGCAATGCAGGAATGTGTGCACATAGGTTTTGGCCTTGTCTGTGGTAGTTCTTGTGACATAAGTTATCTGTACATCCGTGCCTGCGATGAGCAATTGTATTTTACTAGAGGTTAGCACAGAACATCTCAGTGAAAGGTCTTTAACTCTTTATGTTCCCTTACAGTGACAGTTTCAACTCACAAAATGCGCCTCCTATTAGGTGGCTCTGTATAGTTGCGTTCATACCACTCAGAAGTGGTCTCTCCCCTTCACTCCGATCCACCACTGCCTCTGATGTTATTTCAAAAACCCCACGTATTCCTCACTTATATTTTCAATCAGGTCAACCTCTAAAGAATACGTATATATAGTGCAGATCTTCAACTATTTGTACAAAAATAAACTAAAAGAAATGGCACACTCACATGAATGAGAGCCTCCTGTTCAAAGTGGCTCAGTAGTGACGCTTGTGGACGGTTTACGGATTTTAGGATTTTCCTATCCTATACAGGGGTCCTCTTTTCCTATCATTCTCAAGTATGTCTAACCGGTTTATTAATTTGGCTTGTTTAGTCCTACCCACTGCACAGCTCTATGGAATTTGTTGGCACTTTATAAATACTTGCAATTGTAATATATTAGGCAGTAAGTGAACAGTCCGTTTTTGAACGTCATGTGTTGAAAGTGAAAAGATCTGATTTACTTTGACAAGAGCTAAATAGTGATGGCTATATGACGGAGTCAGAGCATCAGGGTCTTGGACGCCCAATGCTCATTGATGCACATGGGGAGGTAAGATTAGATTGTCTGGACCGATTACACAAAAGAGCTACTGTAGCTCAATTTGTTGAAAAAGATAATGCTATGATAGAAAGGTATCAGGACACACAGTGTATTGCAGTTTGCTTCTTATGGGGATGTGTGGCTGCAGATCTGTCAGCATACTCATGATGACCCCAGTTCACCTCCCAAAGCAGCTTCAGTGGGGATGTGAGCATCAGAACTGGACCATGGAGTAGTGGAAGAAGATTGTCGGGTCTGAGGCGTCACATTTTCTTTTCGATGGTCCATGTGCATTGTTTACCTGGGGAAAAAACTGCAGCAGCATGCACTAGGACAAGAAGGCAGATCAGCAAAGGGAGTGATAGGTTAGGAAACTTTGGATCCTAGCATTTATGTGGCTATTACTGTGACATGTAGCACCTACCTAGAGATTGTTGCAGACCACGTACACCCCTTCGTGGCAATGGTGTTATCTGATGGCAGTGACCTCTTTCAGCAGGATAATACAGCCTGCCACACTGCAAAAAATGCTAAAGAATGGTTTGGAGAACATGACAAAGATCTCAAGATGTTGCCTTGGCCTCCAAATGCCCCAGATCTTAAACAGATTGAGCATCTGTGGGGATGTGCTGGAACATCAGATCCATGGTGGCTCCACCTTGTAGCTCGGAGGACTTAAAGCATCTGCTGGTAATGATTTGGTGCCAGATACCATAGGAAATGTTCAGAGGTCTTATGGAGTCCATGCATCGACACATCAGGGCTGTTTTGACAGCACAAGGGGGACCTACAGAATTTTAGGTAGATGATTTTAATGTTGTGGCTGCTCAGTGTATATACCAGTGATGGCAAACCCCAGATGTTTCGGAACTACATGTCCCATGATGCCTATTCACACGTAAGGCTGGCGAAGCATGTCAGTGCGCCGGGGGGTCTAAAGTAGGGATGCACCGAAAGTTCGGACACCGACCTGTATCATTTGAAAATTGTGTTTTTGGCTTTTGGCCGACAGGAGAAAAATCTTCCGAAAACATCATCCGAAAATAAGCCATTCGAGCCTGGGCCTGGAGGCAGGATGAGTCCGCGGCTTGCCTGAGGCAGGCCGAGCCAGGGGCTCAAGGCGTTTGACTCACTGGTTTTGGGATGTAATCTTCCCTTTTAGAATACCTCTACATTGATTTTACATGAGATCTTAAGTATATTTTTATATTTTTTCATGGATATTCATTTGGGGGTACATAAAATACTACGTTGAAGGTGTAAGTGGGACTCTTGGAGGGCGAGTGTACAATCGCGATAGGATGGACTGAATGAGAACGCAGGAGACAACAAAACCGAAACTGGATGTATGCATAGTGAGAAAGGTTGCTCAAGTTGTTATGGAATAGACTTAAACAGTCTCTTGCTCGAATGCCTGCTGCTGCCAAATGGTGGAGAAGCCAATTGATTCAAGTGCGCACTGAAAGAAACGACACAGACTCGCTGGATAGTTGTCTATGCTACTTTGTGCGTAACGAAAACAGGCTGTTGCCCAATATTTTAATCGTCAGTAAAATTGTGAAATTGCAGACCTAGGTTGGATAAATAAAGAAAAGTAAACATAAGCTTATCGTTTTGTCCCCTTAGTCGCCAAGGGCGTTGTTGCAGGACGTTTTCAGGACGTTTCCAAGATGTTCCAAAATATTCTCTTCTTGAGACACAGGAAAAGGAACTACATGTGCTGAAATCTGCTAAGATAGCGTGTTTTAAGCAATAATATAAATTTGATTCTTAGAAAAACAGTTTAATTAATGTTCTTTTCTTAAAGCCGTACTGTTATATTTGAAATGGGCATTTTTCTAAGCTTTCCTTTATTATTAAAGCCGATACATATTCTTGTCCATAACAAAGTGACGCCATACGGCAATTCGGACCAGGTGACCAACATGCGTCATCAAGGGGAGCCCAGAAGAGAAACAATGGACAGAAAAAAGCCTCATACAACAAATACGATCCATAGAGGACCCACCTCACAACTTCCAGGACTTAAAGGATCTGATATGTTCAGAGGTATTGTGCAGTTCATGTTTCGACACACACACACACTGTATGCATTGAAATGGGTTTACAATGTATCCCTTAGTAGTGTTTTTATGTTGAAGGTTGGGCACCTTTTATACCAAAATCCAGAAAACTCTGAAAACTTCAGAGTTATCCAGACCGTGATTTTACTTACGTCCCTGCCGGATCTTGCTGCATGTCGTTGCCCCTCTAAAGGCTCCAGCACAATGAAGAACATGCTGGGAGACTCTGTGCAGCCACACGGTGTGGCTACACAAAGAGACAAGCACAACAACTCCCAGTATCTATACATGCTGGTGCTGAAGTAGAAAGGGCATTGGGTCTCCCCTGCCGTGTCCTCCTTGCCCTCTCCAGGATACTAAAATCTGGAATGCTCAGGATCCCGTTCTTTCTGGATAAAGGGTGCTTAACCCATAATACTGCACATTTTCTTATCACTACTAAGTTTTCCATGTTATTTTCTCAGCTCCACTTGCACGGCACGTTTCTAGGTGACACATGCCTATTATCAGCTAGCATTCACTTTTTTCCCTGTAAGGTAGGTATGATTGGTATTTTTTTTTTTTTACATATATACACTATATAGTACAACAAATGTGCAATATGTCTAATTATCTCCACCCCTCTGTGATTGTAAGGTTCATAATCTCTCTTACGATTGACTGCTCATTATGTTTTAATGTATGTATCTACACACCTCCATAAAAACCCTCGCCCTTCCCTGATATAGACAATAGCCTAGACCCTCCTTACTTCTTCTTGTATTGTCTTATTCTCATTATATGTGGTGGTATTTTGCTTACTTCATGATGGAAGTCAATCTTTAAGTTTCATTACCAAAAGCTTTGATTCACCACTGAATATTTATTGAACATGCAATATTAAACAAACCTTCATAGTCCCAAAGCCCAGGAAAAGGTTCCCCGGCAGGGCCAGGTGGTGCCGGAGGGTCATTGAAAAATGGAGCACACACATCCATCTGTAGCCCTCCATGGCTGGCTTTCAAACAGATTGACACTGGATCGTGTTTTATTGGAGAACTGTTCCACTCATGTAAAATTGTAAATTCCATCTGGAAAGGAAAAAAAAACAGAACAAGAACAAAGAAGCCATATAAAATTGTTAAAAGAAGGATTTATATCGTAGCAACAATGAAATTGGGATTTGATATAGAAACACCCCAGATCTAGTCTATAAAAACAATACAGAGAATAAAATGGTTTGTCCTATTCACAAGAAATGAATTCAAGGAGACGATTTATGAATAAAAAGGGAACTGGAAGGGGCTACGGTAATTAGTAACCCCCAGCCCCAGCCCAGTTTTCTAACCCATGGTTAAAACTCAATTTGTATCCCTCTACATGGTTTACCCTAGCTCTCTTGATGCTGGACATTAGCCCACTGCAAGACGTAACTTGATGCCAGCCCACAGACCGTCCTGATCGGTTTAGGTCAGGGGTAGGCATCTCTTACCTCTATGCCGCCAGAGTGAGCAACAGCTTTGAGTGGAAAAGGTGTCCTAAAGCAATGCCTTCCACTCACGCTAGGTAGAGCAGAGGTAGGCAACCTTGGCCCTCCAGATGTTTTGGAACTACACTTCACATAAGGCTCAGCTAACTTGATGAGCATCAGAGTAGATGCCGTTCCAAAACAACTAGAGGCCAAGGTTGCCGACTCCTGGTTTAGGTGATCAGGAGACTCAAGATCCTTTTTTAGACTCCTGTAGAGTCATGAAACACCCCTGCCATTAATCATGAAAAGCAATTAATATTTGTGAGGTAAAGATACGTGTGGATTAAAATTCATGTACCCAATGTGAGTATTTTAATTACAACTGTAGAACTTTTTTTTTTCCATATAAAAGTTTTTATGGAGGTTCACACGTAAATAACAATGCCAGAAAGAGATCACGAATATTGAAAGAAGAAGGGATCACGCAGGATCCTACATCGAAACAAGTCTAGCAGCAACATAAAATTTGCTTGAAACCAGTCGGTTGAAACAACATTTTCATTCTAAACTAAAATACATTAAAATAATAAAGCATAACAAAAATACACAAATTATAAAAATACTCAAAATTAAAATAAGAAAGAAAAATGAAAGAAAAAAAAAAAAATGAAAGAAAAAAAAAAAGATATGCTCAGTTAGGTCCAATATCAGCAATACTTATGTCATATCCCCATCCATTAGATCAAGTCCCCAGAGGCTACAAAGAGTTCCCAACCTTCCCATATGCTCTGGAACAACCCCAGAGAGTTGGCGGCCCTGTGGTACATTTCCTCATAATGATAAACATTCTCCAGTGATAACATGACTTCTCTCATAGAGGGACTGACTTTAGAGAGCCAGTGACGTGCTATAGTAGATTTAGCTACGCTAAGTATAATCGATATGATGCCTCTATGCCGTTGTTGTATAGTAATTGGAAGCATATGTAATAGGTATTGTTTAGGGCATAAGGGCATAGACAAGCCGGTACAGTGAGAAATCAGTCTACAAACTTTCCCCCGGAAGGTAGCAAGAAGCGGACATTGCCAAAAGATATGAAGGATAGATCCGACACTAGTGCCACAGCGCCAGCACATACCGGACTGTCCAGGCATATAAGCCAAACGATTCGGAGTCAGATACCATCTATATAAAAGTTTAAAATGTGATTCCCGTAGATTAGTGCTCCTAGTATATTTATATACCGTTTCAGTGGCATAGAACCAGTCCTCCGTAGAAGAATCGAACGACAAATCTTTGTCCCACCTGTTCATATAAGGCAGTTTCTTATTAGAGTTCACACTTAACAAACTGTCATAACACAAAGATAAGTTTCATAACTTTTTTACCTAAGCACAGTCTGTGAAAGGCTGTAATGTCCGTCGCTGCAAAGGAAGAGATACCTCTTTGAGTCAGTGCATGTTTTACTCTAAGGTACGTGAAACAGTCGCTAGCGGGAAGGGCAAACTCTCGTGTTAGGTCCGGGAAGGATTTTATTGAGGAGGCCGTGAAAAGCTGATTAATATGTGTAAGACCTAACTGGGACCATCGGTCAAGATTCAGGTCCTGGACAGTGCGGCACAAGAAGCGCAACGGGGCCAAGCTAAGCAATGGGAAGGGTCGTAAAAGTCGTCTACCCCATAGACGCCATGACATAAGGGAAAGGGAAGTGGATGGTAAAATACCCTCTAAGATGCGATACGGGAGCGTCGCAAACCACATCAGGTCATGAACTCGAAATGGGGAGATAGGAGATTCACGCTGGGACATTGAGGACAGGAGCTGAGCCAATAAAGCCACCCTATAATACGCTGTAATATTTATAAAGCCTAGGCCCCCCCTGCGTCTAGTCGCGTTAATTGTGGAAGCTGAAATGCGCGGAGGCCTCCCCTTCCATATGTGTGCCTGCAACATTTTTTGCATGCGAAGCAACATATGGGCCGGGATAAAAACTGGAATATTCCTGAAAAAATAGATGATCTGGGGTAAAATACAAATTTTCAGAGCCGCCATGCGTCTCATCCAAGAGACCTCCAGGTTATGCCAGGAGGTCAATTGGGAGGAGATAGAAGTCATTAGGGGGATATAATTGAGTTTAAGGATAGAGCCCCTGGATTTGGTGAGAGAGATACCTAAGTATTTTAAAGAAGTCGTTCTCCAGTCAAATGGGTACAAGGCACGTAAGGTGGAAAGCGAAAAGTCATCAACATGTAGGGGAAGTGCCTGCGTCTTGCTCACATTATTTTTATAGTAGGAGACCAGGCCATACGAGGTAAGCTGGCGCATTAGAGAAGGCAGGGAGGATTCAGGGGAGGTAAGAAAAATCAAAATATCATCGGCAAACATAGCTAATTTATGGACACCATCTGGGGTAGAGATGCCAGAGATAGAAGGGTCTCGCCTAATCCGCGAGGCCAAAGGCTCCAGTGCCAACACAAAGATGAGTGGGGAGAGGGGACATCCTTGCCTGGTACCGTTGGTAATGGAGAACGAGGAGGAAAGAAACCCAGATGCCAGGACTTTTGCTGTCGGGGGGGAATATAGACTCATCATACTATTAATAAATAGGGCAGGGAAGCCAAAGGATTCTAGTGCCTTACGCATATAGCCCCAATGCAGGCGGTCAAATGCCTTCTCGGCATCCAGTGCCAATAGGAGCCCAGTTGTATTGGTTCTATAGGCAATATCAATTATATTATAAAATCGTCGGGTATTGTCACAGGTTTGTCTACCAGGTATGAACCCGGTCTGTTCCGCCGAGATCAGGAGGGGAAGCAGAGGTGCTATTCTAGACGCCAACAATTTGGCGTACAGTTTAGCATCTACATTTAATAATGAGATAGGACGGAAATTCGCACAGTTCGTCGGAGGTTTGCCAGGTTAAGGCTAGGGTCAGACTAGCGCAGTTTTAACGTGCGTTTAGCCGCACAAAATCACGGCCGTACTAGCAGCAAATGAAGTCCAATGCCGGGGAACATACGACGAACGGCCGCACGATAGTTCGTCCGCGCAACGCAAGTGGCCAACGAACGTATTTTTTCGAGAACGTCAAACCGCTACTACTGACGTACAGAGTGCGCTGCGGCCGCATAGCGGCGTGTGTGTGATTAGGAGATGTCAGACGATGCTAATGTCCGGCTAACATAACGTCCAGACACAAAAAGTGTTTTATTGACGATCCGTACAAAATCACGGACGAAAAGGCGCATCGTATGACCGCTATCGCGTATTCCGGGAAAAAATACGTACGTTCGTTCGACCGCACTTTTTCACGGACAACGTGAAAAATGCGTTAGTCTGACCCTAGCCTTAGGTAACGTTATGATAGTAGCTTGAAGCATTTCTGGGGGTATTACACCTGTGGTTTTGATATAATTGAAAAATCTCGTGAGGGTCGGTATTAGAATATCTGCGAAGGTCTGATAATATAAATTAGAGAAACCGTCTGGCCCAGGGGCTTTATTCTTTGGAAGAGCCTTAATGGCCTTGTGCACCTCCTCCTCCGTAAATGGAATTAGTAAATCTGCCGCTTGTGAGCGGGATAATGAGGGGAGGTCTGCATCCTGGAGGAATCGAGTTATCTCATCTGGGTCTGGGTCGTGGGTCGGAGGATCCGACTTTAAATTATATAAAGAGGCATAGTAGTCAGCAAATTCCTCCGTGATTTTTAGCGGGTTGTAAATCCTGTCCCCCCCCTTTATCTATTAGGTAAGATATTTTGGTTTGAAGTCTTTTAGATTTCAGTTTAGATGCTAATAAGCGGCCAGCTTTATTACCTTGGGTATAATGAGTGTAATTTAAGCGTCGTATGGCCCGTTCAGAAGACTGTAATGTCAGATGGATCAAATCCCGTCGGAGGGTCGTTAATCGAGATAAGAGGTCAGGAGTAGGACTTGTTTTATGTTGGGACTCCAAGTCAGAGATTTGCCGCTGTAGCGAGATCGTCTGGGCATTTAGTGCCTTTTTCCGTTTAGCCCCTCTCTGAATCAAATGGCCCCTCATTACTGCTTTATGCGCCAACCAAGCTGACGAGATGGCCACCTCTTCTGTCACATTTAGTGCGAAATATTCCTGTAATACCGCCGAAGTATCAGAGACATTAGTGCTATCTACAATAAGGGAGTCATTTAGGCGCCAAGTCCCCATTCCCCTAGCAGGGTAGTCCGCTTCAAAATCAATCGTTAGAGGGGCGTGATCAGACCATGATATAGAGCCGATACGTGCGGCAGGAGGCGAGGGGCTATAGAGCCATGTATCAGACATAAGTCAATGCGACTGTAAGATGAGTGAACTGGGGAGAAAAAGGTAAAGTCCCTGGTCGAGGGGTTGATAATTCTCCATGTGTCACGGATCCCCCTGATACTAGAGTGGTGGTCCCTATACGCAGGACTCTCTCTACCCTTCCGATCCTTAGAGTGGTCGGCACGACTAGACAGACATAGGATGATACACAAGACCTTAGAACAATTAGCTCTTCCCAAGACCCTAACAACACAAGGGGTAGTCTGATGTGTGCTTAGGGTGCCACACAGACTGACCTCAATACCAGAATTAGAAGAGTTAATGCCAATACCAGGGGTTACGCACAGAATGGTTCGTTCGCCAATGCCAAGGGTCATACACAGAGTGGTTCGTTCGCCAATGCCAAGGATCATACACAGAGTGGTTCGTTCGCAATACCAAGGATCATACACAGAGTGGTTCGTTCGCCAATGCCAGGGGTCATACACAGAATCGTTAGTTTGCCAATGCCAGGGGTCATACACAGAATCGTTAGTTTGCCAATGCCAGGGGTCATACACAGAATCGTTAGTTTGCCAATGCCAGGGGTCATACACAGAATCGTAGTTTGCCAATGCCAAGGGTCATACACAGAATCGTAGTTTGCCAATGCCAAGGGTCATACACAGAATCGTAGTTTGCCAATGCCAAGGGTCATACACAGAATCGATAATAGCCAAAATATATTCAAGAGCTCTGCGGGAAGTAACTACCACGTCAGGGCACCGGCGTCTCTGTGAGTCTGGGCTTTAACCCGGCGGGTCCGCGTCTCGCCGCCAGGCCCCGCCCCCGGCGTCTCACGTGTGCGGAAGCGTCCGCAATATCACTCGGCGCCTGGCCAGCGAGCAGCGAGGAAGCTGCTGCCAGGCGCCGGGGGGCGCGGGGGCCACCGTGACAGAACCCCCCCCTCTACGGGCGGCCACTGGACGACCCCCAGGAGCGCGGGGATGAGCCACGTAGAAGGCCTTCACCAACCGAGGCGCATGGACCTCAGCAGCCGGGAGCCAAGAACGATCCTCCGGCCCGTAGCCCACCCAGTCGACCAGATACTGCAAAGTGCCCCTTGAGACCCTGGCGTCCAAAATGGCCCGGACTTCAAACTCTTCCTCACCCTCCACTGAGATAGGAGGAGGTGGGATACGGGCCCTGGTGTACCGATTACATAAGAGAGGTTTTAAGAGGCTCACGTGGAACACGTTGTGTATCCGGATATGGGGAGGTAATGCCAAAGCATAGGAGACGGGGTTGAGTCGTCGTAAAACCTTGTAAGGGCCTATGAATCTAGGTGCCAACTTCATGGAAGGCACTAGGAGCTTAATATTCCGCGAGGAAAGCCATACCCTGTCCCCAACCTGATATACGGGGGCCTGCCTCCTGTGTCTGTCAGCCTTGATTTTCTGGATGGCACTACTTTTCTTGAGTGCCTCCTTGACTTTCCCCCAGGTGTCCTTCAAGGACGCCAAATGGTCATCCAAAGCAGGTATCGTGGTATCCGAAAATGTAGTCGGTAACATAGGAGGGTCGAAACCATAAACGGTGAAGAAAGGGGAATGTCCTGTGGATTCGCTCACCGCGCTGTTCAAAGCATACTCAGCCCATGGTAGCAGGTCTGACCAGTTATCTTGCTGTTCTGAGATAAAGCACCTGAGATACTTTTCTACATTCTGATTTGCACGTTCTGCTGCTCCGTTGGTCTGGGGGTGATAGGCCGAAGAGAAAGACAAGTCTATCCCCACATTCTTACAAAACCCTTTCCAAAACCTGGAGACGAATTGGGTACCCCTATCGGAGACAATCCCAAGAGGAATACCATGTATGCGGACCACGTGGTTAATGAATATGGGCACCAGTTCGGCTGCCGACGGTAGCTTACGAAGAGGAACATAGTGACCCATCTTGGAGAACCGATCGATGATCGTAAGTATAACTGTGTTCCCTCTAGAATCGGGTAACTCCACTATGAAGTCCATAGCTAGGTGCGACCATGGTCGTTCTGGGATAGGCAGAGGTTGGAGCAAACCAATGGGTGCTGTCTTGGGATTTTTATGTCTTGCGCAAACCTCGCACACAGCTATGTAATCCTTAACATCTCGGCGCAACGTGGGCCACCAAAAGATTTTATTAATACTGGACACCGTTTTGGTGATTCCCATATGCCCGGACGTTTTATTATCATGGTAAAGGTTTAATATTTCTTCTCTTTCACATTCAGGTACAAAGAGTTTCGCGGGAGGTTTCCCTTCAGGAGCCGTGCCCTGCACGGTTTGTAACCTTTGCAACAAGGGAGACGAGACATTGATTGTGGTAGAGGCTATAATCCTTTCTTGGGGTACAATGGGATGCTGATCTTGGACGTTAAATTCGTAGGACTCATGTTGTCTAGATAAAGCATCTGCCTTAACATTTCTGGACCCAGGTCTATAGGTCAGTACGTAATTAAAGCTTGAAAGAAACAACGACCATCTTGCTTGTCGGGAATTTAACCGTTTAGCATCTCCAATGTATGTGAGATTTTTATGATCGGTTATGATAAGGATGGGGTCACTAGACCCTTCCAGTAGGTATCTCCATTCTGCCAAGGCTGATATGACTGCTAACAACTCTCTGTTTCCTATGTCATAGTTCCTCTCTGCCGGGGAGAGTTTCCGGGAATAGAAGCCGCATGGATGCAATGGTTTGTCGGGTGCCTCCCTCTGGGACAAGACTGCACCAAGACCTATCTCGGAGGCATCAACTTCCACTTGGAACGGCAGAGCCGGATCCGGATGTCTGAGTACCGGGGCCGTAGTAAACGCTTGTTTGAGTGCTTCAAAGGCTTGACTGGCTTGGGGTGTCCATTTCTGATTACCCACCCCTTTCCTAGTCATGGCCGTGAGGGGAGATACCAAAACCGAAAACTCTTTAATGAACCTCCTATAATAATTTGTGAATCCTAGAAACCTTTGGATGGCTTTAAGTCCTTGGGGTAGAGGCCAGTCTAGGATTGCTGTAAGTTTCTTAGGGTCCATCTGGAACCCCTCCGGTGTTATTATGTAGCCAAGGAAATGTACTGTCCTTATGTCAAATAAACATTTCTCTAATTTACAATACAATCCAGCCTCCAACAATTTTTTCAGTACTATTTTCACGTGGACATGATGGGTTATGATATCAGGCGAGTATATCAGGATGTCATCAAGATATACTATGACAAATACTTGCAGGAATTCTCGTAAGGTATCATTAATGAGGTCTTGAAAAACAGCCGGCGCATTGCATAGGCCAAAAGGCATCACCAGGTACTCATAATGCCCACTTCTAGTATTAAAAGCCGTTTTCCATTCGTGTCCCTCTTTAACCCTTACGAGGTTGTAAGCCCCGCGTAAATCAAGTTTGGTATAAATATTGGCCCCCTTTAGGCGATCGAACAGTTCTGTGATAAGTGGTATGGGATAGGCGTTCCTTATGGTAATCCTGTTCAAACCTCTATAATCTATACAAGGCCGCAGGTCTCCCTCTTTTTTCGATACAAAAAAGAAACCTGCCCCTGCTGGAGAAGAGGACCGTCTGATGAAACCTCGTTCCAGGTTCTCCCTTATGTACTCCTCCATAACGTCATTTTCTTTTTGGACACAGGGGTATACATGTCCCCTAGGAGGCATAGTACCAGGGAGTAAATTTATAGCACAGTCGTACGGGCGGTGCGGCGGTAGGACCTCAGTCCTGGACTTAGAGAAGACCTCTTTCAATCCCAAATATTGTTCAGGCACCTCTGTAGACAAGGGAGGGGCTGTGGCAACGTTGAGGCTAGCGATTACGTTGACCCTGCCCAGACAGTGCGATTGACAACGAGGACTCCAGTATTTTATGTCTCTTTGGACCCAATCAATAACCGGGTTGTGTTCTGCCAACCACGGAAACCCAAGCACGACAGGACAAGAAGGGGACTCAATGATTTGGAAACATATGTATTCGTGGTGCAATACTCCTGTTTTCATACATACAGAAACAGTGTCGTGGGTGATATGGGGGCAGGATAGAGGGTTACCATCTATAGCTTCCACCATAAGAGGTCTGTCCTTGAGGACCAGAGGTATGAGACATTTAGCAGCAAACTGTTTATCCATAAAATTGCCTGAGGCCCCAGAATCTAAGAAGGCCTCAGTCTTAATGTGAACCTTGTCCCAGGTCAATGATATTGGTACCAGGATCCTGGACTTTTTTTTTTCGTTGTTTACGAAAGAGGCATAAAGAGATCCTATAACCTGGGTATTGGCTGGTCTCTGGCTTGCTCGGCCACTCTCACCCCTGCTCCCCCTAGGTCTCTGAGGACATTGAAGGCGGAAGTGGTCTGCCCCGGCGCAATAGAAGCAGAGTCCCTTCTCCCTTCTGTGAGCTCTCTCTGCCTCCGATATACCAGTCTTTCCTATCTGCATAGGCTCAACAACAGGTAGATCTGATTTAACGTTTTCCTGGTTACCGGAAGTAACGGTAGTTCTGGATGATAAGGGTAAAGGAGGCAAGAGCCTTCTAGGTCTATCCCTGGGGTGTCTCCTTTCCCTAATTTGATCATCCATAGCGATACAGAAGTCGATCAAATGATCAAGAGTCTCTGGCAATCTTAGAGGAGCCAACTCGAACATAAACGCGTCGTTCAGCCCTTCAGTAAAGGCCAAGGTTAGGACATCGTTCGGCCAGAGGACCTCTGAAGTCAAGGTCTTAAATTCTATTGCGTATTCCGCAACCCTCCTATTACCTTGTTTAATATGAAATAATGACCTCCCTGCATTGGTAGCCCTTCTAGAGGGGTCAAAGGTGCGTTTAAGCTCTGAAGTAAAACCCTCATAATCGTATATGATGGGTTTTTTGTTCTCCCACAAGGGAGTAGCCCACAATAAAGCCTTCTCCGTTAAATGACTAATTAGATAGCCCACCTTAGCTTTATCTGACATACATGAGCCTGGGTTGTTCTCGAACAATATCTCCAGTTGGGTCAGAAAGCCCCGGCACAAGTTTGGTGTCCCATCATAGCGTACGGGTGCTTTCATACTGAGCCTGCATCCCTCAGGAGAGGCCGGACTGATCCTAGGCACTACTGGGTCTGGAGGACTTGCAGTCCCAGAACTAGATCGGTTTAACAGGGTCTGCAGGGCAAGAGCAATCTGGTCCATCCTATGGTCCTGCTCTTCTTGTCTGGCTGCAATACGAGTCAACTGATTAGAGAGGTCTGCGGGATCCATTGGCCCTGACGTAATGTCACGGATCCCCCTGATACTAGAGTGGTGGTCCCTATACGCAGGACTCTCTCTACCCTTCCGATCCTTAGAGTGGTCGGCACGACTAGACAGACATAGGATGATACACAAGACCTTAGAACAATTAGCTCTTCCCAAGACCCTAACAACACAAGGGGTAGTCTGATGTGTGCTTAGGGTGCCACACAGACTGACCTCAATACCAGAATTAGAAGAGTTAATGCCAATACCAGGGGTTACGCACAGAATGGTTCGTTCGCCAATGCCAGGGGTCATACACAGAGTGGTTCGTTCGCCAATGCCAAGGATCATACACAGAGTGGTTCGTTCGCCATACCAAGGATCATACACAGAGTGGTTCGTTCGCCAATGCCAGGGGTCATACACAGAATCGTTAGTTTGCCAATGCCAGGGGTCATACACAGAATCGTTAGTTTGCCAATGCCAGGGGTCATACACAGAATCGTTAGTTTGCCAATGCCAGGGGTCATACACAGAATCGTAGTTTGCCAATGCCAAGGGTCATACACAGAATCGTAGTTTGCCAATGCCAAGGGTCATACACAGAATCGTAGTTTGCCAATGCCAAGGGTCATACACAGAATCGATAATAGCCAAAATATATTCAAGAGCTCTGCGGGAAGTAACTACCACGTCAGGGCACCGGCGTCTCTGTGAGTCTGGGCTTTAAACCCGGCGGGTCCGCGTCTCGCCGCCAGGCCCCGCCCCCGGCGTCTCACGTGTGCGGAAGCGTCCGCAATATCACTCGGCGCCTGGCCAGCGAGCAGCGAGGAAGCTGCTGCCAGGCGCCGGGGGGCGCGGGGGCCACCGTGACAACAGCATCATATAAGTCAGAGGAGGCGTAAGGAATCATTCAGTTGACGACTAGAGGGGGGCTTGTTTACGAGACGGTGTGCGGGTCTGTGGCCCGGCCGTGTATCCAACGAGTCAGGCACACAGTTAAAATCCCCACACATGAAGAGGGATCCCTCCATCATATTCTTAATCTTTATAGAGCTTTTTTAAGAAAACATACCGGGTTGACATTAGGCAAATACAAATTAGCAACAGTTATTGGTAGTTCATTCATGGTGCCCACCAAAATCAAGAGGCGACCCATCGGATCTGCGTATTGGTTCGAGCATTTAAAGACCCAGTCCTTATGGAAAAGGATCGAGACGCCCCTGGACTTCGGCTGGGCAGCAGAATGATAAGAAACAGGGTACATAGCGGATTTTAAATATGGGGTGCGCAGAGCACTAAAATGCGTCTCCTGCATGCAGACTATCGCCGGCTTAGTTTTATGTAAATCACGAAACAGAGCATGTCTTTTAAACGGAACATTCAGCCCCCCAACATTCATTGAGAAAATTCGGAACTGAGGCTTACTCATGATTAAGTAACCACAGCGATACAATATGCATGGTAGGATTAGAAATAACAGAGAGGAGGCATGGGGAGTATGAAGGCCAGGACCATGAGAGCATATCAACAGACAAAATGAAAAGGGAAAAAGAAAAAAAATTAAAAGGACTAAAAGGGGAAAAAAAACAAAACAAATAGCGCTACATCACAAAAATACAGCAAAAGGGAGTCATTCCTAGTGGCAAGAACAATGCAAAAATATCGGCTAAGGAGACTCAAACGAGTGACGAGAGGACGCTCGCTACTCAGAGCTCAACGCAAGAACCAAGCGCTGCGCCAAGAAGCGTAGGGTCCCGAGGCAATCATGAAGAGGAACCACTACCTCCATGAGGTTAACTGTCCAGAAATCCGAACAGTTTGAAAAACGACACAGGCAAGGAGAAACCCATCATTTAGGCCGGACTATGTGCCATTCTGGGGAGACTTTGATCGGTGATGAAGAAGGCTCGCGTGGAGGTGAGAAATCAGCCAGAATATTCCAATCTTTCAGAAATTGTAATACAGTGGTAACATCGGAAACAACATGCAGAGTACCATCCTTCCAGATCAAGAGCTTCGTAGGGAACCCCCATCTGTACGCCAACTTATGAGTACGAAGAAGCTTGGTAAGAGAGGAGAACTCACGTCGTTTGGACATGGTCGAAGCCGACAAGTCAGCGAAGAAAGAGATATCAGCGTGAGGGGCAGGTAACGGCATAGACTTCCGTGACGCAGACATTAATTAGAGCCTCTTTGATGTGGAAAAAGTGCACCCGTAAAATAACATCACGGGCCACCGACGTAGGCAGGTTTTTCGCTCGTGGGAGACGATGCGCTCGTTCCAGTAGTAGGTCTTGTGGCGTAGCCTCGGGCAGCAAAGTTTGAAATAACTCCAGAAGGTATGGGTGTAAATCCGCTAAGGTGACCGCTTCTGCAATACCTCGGATTCTAATATTATTGTGCCGTGAGCAATCTTCCATGTCAGCCATCTTGAGTGCTAGAGAGTCATGGGCCGCTTGCAATGCCTGGTGTCTGTCTACCAGATCGTTGTGGGCCAAGCATAAGTCATCCGCCTTGGTTTCCAGTGCGTCCGTTCGCTCACCCAAATCCAGAACGTCCCGGCTCAACTCCTGCAGCGCTTCTTTGATATCTGCCTGTATGGTTGTTCGCAGATCCTGCAACATGGCATGTAACCTGCTCTCTGAGGGTGGCAAGGAGTCAGATAGGCCGCGCGATGCTGAGGGTGAGGTGTCAGGGTCATGGGCCAGCTCATGCTGCGGGGATCCGCCATCTTGGGCCTACTTGCCGCGGTCTTTCCGGGCCGATTTTGGGGGATCCAGCACTCGTTGTGCCTTGGGAGGTGCCATCGGGTGTGCAGGGTAAGTTCCCCTACCTGTTGCTGCAAAACTTTTGCCTCGGGTTGCCCCTTGGATGCCGCGGGATTGATAGATTCAGCGCTGGCCGCGAGAGCTACTCAGCCATGCGACCACGCGCTGGCACGTCCGGACACGCCCCCCCAACTGTAGAACTTTAAAGACTGAATATATATAATTCTTATCGATACATTGTTTTAGCAGAAGCAGAACCTAGTGAACTACACAGCGATATGTCAGAAATTCAGGCTCTATGCATAAAGATTAATTAACCAGTTGATCCAGACTTGCTGTCAACTACTACAACTTGGTTATTCATGAGAGCTGACGGTCAGGCTCCCACCCATGAAAATGTGAGAAAATTCAGACTCAACTAGCCATGGTTTCTTTATATCAGGGGTCAGCAACCTTGGCCTTTCAGCTGTTTTGAAACTACATCTCCCAGGATGCTCTGTTACGAACTAGGCTGGCAGAGCCTCATAGGACTTGTAGTTCCAAATCATCTGGAGAGCGAAGGTTACTGACCCCTGCTTTATGTGATTACCCACAATGACAAAGACAAGGAAGGATAAACTCCTATATGTAACCACCAAATAAATAAATGAATAAAAATCAATGGAATGAATGTTTGTTTTGTGCTGCGGTATTCTATAGAAATGTATTCTGGAGGTATCAGGCTGCAGATTGCACAAACATTCAGTGACACATAGCACTGGCGAAAATAATGTGAATTATTTCAGATACAATAGTGTTAAAAAGCTCTCAGGTCTTCATGAATCACCTTCCACTCTCTAACAGAGGTCGTAAATCACAATTCACGGTTAAAGAAAATAAAAACACAAAAAGAAAAACAAAAAACAAAACACTGTGTATCAACCTGTCTATAGTTGCTGTTGGCGCTGATGTTGCTTCACACAAATAGTATCACATGCCAAAGAGGTGCTGGTACTTAACACTGCGTGAGATTTACAGAGGCGTCTTACAAGCTAACACAATTCTCCACTTCTTGTCCTTTATATGAAAGCGCTTAAGCAAAATTGAAAGTAAAATGTGAAAATTATTCAATCCCATTAATCACAAATTGATTTAATGTACTTGTTTAATGTTGGGCCACAGCTTAAAATTAAGGCCCCGTTCACACTGTGCGATTTATCGCGCAGATTTTGCCGCGATAAACTCCGCGCGACGTCGCGCTGTGTAGCTTCTCCAATACATTTCAATGGAGCTGTTCACATCTTGCCGAGCGTCACGGTAGCATGTCGCTGGTACATGACCCTTTTTTTTTTTGCGATTTGCTATCTGCGATTTTGCGATTTGCATTGGTGGTGCTTTGCAAAAATCGCACAAAACTGCGACGTCGCGCGACATTATCGCACTGTGTTGCGAACATGAAAATCGCGCGACTTTCAAATCGCACAGTGTGAACAGGGCCTTAGCGTTATGCAACAATTAGTAATGCAACATAAATTGCTACCTTTAGATCATTTTTTATTTGTTTTTGCTGATCTTTCCAATTTAGAAAACAAGAAAAATAGTTATTCCTCTCTCCTCCTGTTTCCACCCCCAACCCTTCAAAATTGTAAGTTCCCATGGGAATAGGGCCTTTGTTTCCTCCTCTACTGGTTTGTCAAAATGTTGTTCAATGTTCAATGTAACCCTGTCTATATTGTGCCCATTGTACAGCGCTGCAGAATATGCTGGCGCTTTATAAATAAAGAATAATAATAATATGGATATGTCCATTCTCTAAACTCTGTGGCATATTTTAAATGTAATTCACCGCAGACACCTGTCTACATAGAATAACTTTACATCCCTGTTCCAGTCCATACAATGAAATCCATATACCCAAGACCAGTGGTCAAATCAAGCGGGAACACGTGGGAACATAGTTCCACTACTATTTTTTCAATTGGGAATGCAGTTCCCATCTGGCAGTCACACTGAAATGCTTTATATATTTTTTTTGAACTTTAGATTCCAACTTTTAAGTCACCATAAATATATGACGCATAAAAATAAAAACCAGCCTGTCTATAATTTTACTAGTTTCTTCAATAACGTGGGAGCTAATGGTGAGATGAAAAAGCTTACTGGGGGGGGGGGGTAGAGAGCAGGTGGAAATCCTGGGGAGTTCCCACACTTCTCATCTGAATGCGCCCACCCATTACAAGTAAGCGGTGCTTGATGTGAAGGTGAATTGTTTCTATGTTTCTAAACAAAAGATAAATCCAGGTAAAGTATTCATATAATTGGGCAGACTAGATGGGCCGAAAGGTTCTTATCTGCCGACATATTCTATGTTTCTATGTGACACCCCCCTTCCCGAAAACAAATAACTGTAAAAGAATGTTGCAAGTTTATATTCACATCAATAGAAATGCAGAAGAATGTCAATGCTTTTTTTTTCCTTTTAATTTGTAGCACTGCTAAAAGTAGAATGTGAGCTAAAAGTACCTGCTGGCATTTCCGCCCATGCCATATGCAGGCATCTGGCAACGTAAGCTGCCCCTCGCTTTGCACTGAAACATACTGGTGAAGTAACAGACAGAGAGAATAAATGATCTGCAAGTAGTGACAAGAAGAAAAGGCATTAAATAACCGCTTGGCCGCGCGGGGTGCATGATGGAGAGTCTCATTGGCATGCTAGCAGTGCGCTGCTTCGGACTGGCAGAAGCTTTCCTGACTGAGAAGAATTTAAAATGATGGATTTAAGCAAGGAGTTCATGAATGATAGATAGATAAATATTAGGAGAAAGTGATACAGCTAAAAGAAGGAAGTGGAGAAGCCCTTTGTTTAATTTCGTGCTGAGATGTGCTTATGTTAACAAAGAATCCTCTCTATTATTATAGTATAGGTCAGAGTTAAATGCCAGCATGAAAATGCATTAACTGACTTTAGCCAAACAGGCGGATTAGCGACACATTCAATCTTATTTATTTACTCTTGCTTCTGTAATAGGAGCTAGAGAGTAAATAAGAAAAATAATCAAAATCAGACCTACGAAAATGGAAAAACAAAATTGAAAACAGTTACCGTATATTCTTGATATAATTATTTTTGCCTTAAAAAGTTTCTAAAAAAATAAATAGGATACCAAATTTAGCGCTTTGTCAATTTCCTACTGTATGAAACAAAGTTATAGAAAAATAATGAAAAAAAATCTAAACTAAAAAAGTTGCAATAAACAGTATATAGCAAATATTTACTATATATATATATATATATATATTTTTTTTTTTT
Source organism: Leptobrachium leishanense (assembly GCA_009667805.1). Taxonomy (NCBI): domain Eukaryota; kingdom Metazoa; phylum Chordata; class Amphibia; order Anura; family Megophryidae; genus Leptobrachium; species Leptobrachium leishanense. Next base: position 384,632,437 of record CM019063.1, on the reverse strand, counting down.
TTACTTTATACTTTCATGCAATGGGAAATTGAGAAATCGCAAAATGTAGTATCAGGAAATTAATAATGTTATGTAAAAGGGATGAAAATCTAATGTACAATCGCAAATGATAAGGTGATCCAAAAATGTATAGGTTCGTGTGTTCATACAGTGATTGGGTATATTTTTCAAAATTCATATAAAGAAAATGGACTTATTGTGAGCATAATAACATTAGATTTTAGACCCTCTAGCTATAATATGCATTATTTTTGTATACGGATGCTCAGGGGCACATAGATCACGCTTCATTGGATAGAAAATAGGTAAATATTCAAGGATGCCTGCAGCCAGGGCACTTTAAATGAGGAAGATGTGTAATAGGAATTTGAAATGAGAAAATAAAGCAGTAATGGACATGACTAGTAACAATATTTAAATCCGACAGTTATTGCCGCAGCACTTATTGCTAGTCGAGCCAGTGAACGCACAGGAATTCAGTAAGAGGACATTACCGAATACATTAACGGAGGAGGACAGGATCTCCTAAACAAGATGATACATCCCAAAAGTCCACTAGCTCTTCTTCAGTTTACTAAAATCAAAACCTGGCAATGAGAGTAACAGATTGTGAGTAGATTGTAGATATTCTTCTTACAAGTGCAAAATCTCCAAACACCGGGAGTGAGTAATGTTCAGGGAATCAAATGGAATCAAATTTCATTGATAATTAAAAACTGCAACGTTCAACCACACAAAATATAAAGGGGGGTCATTCAGGGAGCACCAAAATGTCACTCTCTCGTTCCCTGCACTTCGAGGAATCAAATTCCTCAACCCTGGGGCTGAATTCAGCATTCACTGCAGGGTCCCCAAAGTGCAGGTAAAAGCTGCCGAATGGATCCGAAAAATTCCTGAATAATCGCTGAAAATCCACAGATAACCTGTCATACGATGCGAAAAAAACCGGATCAATTCTAAACACAACAGAAAACGCGCCGAACGCGTCCAACGATCCGCTGCAAACCCACCGAACGTGTCTGAAAAAAGCTGACAATCCACCAAACAGAGCGCCCACCAGCCGCTGGAAAAAGCCGCCGAACAGGGTAAATTTTTTAAAGAAAAAAAAATGATTGAAACTTAAAAGATTTCAAACGCTGTTTGTAAAAACAACTACTGGACAAAAATGTGTGGAATTAAAAGGTCTGTTACAGACAAAAAAACAAACAAAAACACTATTTAAAAATCAAAAAACAATTTGCTGAAAAAAATAAAGAGACTTTTTGCTGCAAATTAAAAAATAAGGGCTATATTACAATGCTGGTACTAACTTAACCAGAGCTATTGTTACCTTAAGAGCTCCATGGGCTATAATGGCTCTGGTAAGTTTACAACAGCTCTGGTTAAGTTAACACCAACATTGTAATATAACCCTTAGGCTAGGGTCAGACGAAAGCATTTTTCCCCGCGAACGTGAAAAAGCGCGTCCGAACGCATTGACGTATTTTTTCACGGAATGCGCAAAAACGGTCAGACGACGTGCATTTTCGGGCGTGATTTTGTACGGATCGTCAATAAAACTCTTTTTGCGTCTGGACGTTATGTAGGCTGGACATTAGCAGTGTCTGACATCTCCTAATCACGCAAACACGCCGCTATGCGCAGCTGCGCACTCAGCACGTCAGTACTAGCGGTTCAGCGTTCTCAAAAAAATGCGTTCAAATTCAACTTGCGTTGCACGGCCAGACTTTTGTGCGGCCGTACATCGTATATTGGCCGTCATTGCCCGTCATCTGCTGCTAGTGCGGCCGTAATTATGTACGCCAGAACGCACGTTAAAAGTGCGGTGGTCTGACCCCAGCCTAAATGGTTAAATAGATATCGAAACCTATGGAATTTGCTCGATTAAACCTGTCGTATGAAACCACCGAACACCAGGGCATTTCACTGGCATTTCTCTGCTGTTCGGTGTTCTCTGAATAGATTAACCATTGCTTCTCTATGGGGATTTCACTGCCATTGAACAGGCACCGTATTTCGCAGGCAATTCGCTAATATTTGACGAATTGCCAGGTTTTGAATAGCCGAATGGCCCCAAAATTGCATCGTACGGGGAAATTCACGGTGCAATTTCGGCTGTCTCTAAACAACTCCTATAGTACAAAGCTACAGCAATTTAATAGACTAAATATGACAGTAACAGGTGTGTTTCCTTGCAGCTACTAAAATAAATGAACTTATTTACAGTAGCAGCTCCACCCCTAGGAGGGTTAGCGCATACAGAGAAAGGAAGAGATTCTTATTTTAAATTGAGAAAACAGACCTTCTTGGGCCTGAATAATAGGAAAGAGACTATTTACTAAAAAGACATGTGCACGGAATGCTAGTGCAAGTAGACATACATCTTGTCATAATAGCAGCAAGAACATGAGGGGGTAACAGCCTATGTCCATTGCTATGGGAACCTAATGAAACACGATGCTGTTAACTAGAGTAAAAACTTAAACATGAAACAACCACACAAAATATAGTTTTAGGCTGGCCGTCCACTGGAATCGTTTTTGTGCGATGGTGCGATCATCCGATATCGTCCGTCGTCGTACGTCCGATCCCGTAACATGAATGTGAATGGAACCATCGTCCATTGCGGCAGACAGCCGACTTCTGGAGACCACAGCAGATGGGCGATCTCACCTAGCAGGCTGGGAGTTCAGAACGATTAAGCAAGATGGACATTGATAAACTCATTAGGGGAGTTAAAAAAAATGCATTCATATTGTTTTTGCTGTTTTTTTTATCTCCCATTGAAAATAAATGGTGCAGACATGATGCAAGTTTACCAAAACACCTTTTGTGCATGGTGGGACTATCTGTGTAACATGGTGGGACTAGCAGTGCTGCTGCACAAAGGGATTTATTCACTAAGCACTGACATGCCTCCTGAAGGGCACTGAATCTTGAATTTTCCTATACGGTGCAATTTTGTTGCGGTTTGTACTGTAAAAATGATGCGAAATATGGTGCAGTTTGCTGCAGATTGCCGTACTTCGGCAATCTGCAGCGGCAGAGAGAACGAATATCAGAGCGCAGTACTGCACTGAAGTGTTGGCGTCATGCCCTGATTTAGGGGATAGTTTGACAGATTTACAGATAAAGCGCATAGTAACAATAGTAACAAAAAAAAAAAAAAGACTGCACTGGTTCGAAAAGCAGAATGAACTTTTTTTTGCAAGTAAAACCAGTTCATTCTGGTTTTGGCAGCCATGTACTCCACCTCTGATTTTGATCTGGATCGTCTGTGGTCGCACGACAGATCGCACGCAGTGGACGACCCCTAGTCTGACCCGGTCGGACGACCGACGGTCTGACGAAATCATCGGTCGTTCGAAAACGGTTCCAGTGGACGGCCAGCCTTATTTATTTCTTTATTTATAAAGGATTTTACCAGGAAGGATACATTGAGATTTCTCTCGTTTTCAAGTATGTCCTGGGTTCAAGAACATTGAAGTGTTACAGTTACAGAAATACAAAGTAATACAATGCAAGATTTTAAAAAACAACACAAATATACAGATTAACATGCAACATTTAATAGGCAACATATGACAATGACGGTCGTATCTCCTTGCAGGTTACAGTCTCCTCGCAGATACCAATGGCTCTGGTAACCAAGCATCCGTATCACTAATACAAAGATTAAAAAAAAAATCTTTGTTATTCCAAATGATACCTGTAAGCTGTTATATTTAGAAGAGAAAAAAAAGAAGCAAGAATTGTAGGAAAAGGCACACTGGATGACAAAATTTAGTCCCAACCATAAGAAAATGATTTACTCGTCTGTGAATATACACGCTGTGAGTGAATATACACAGAAGTGAGTACACCCCTCACATTTTTGTAAATATTTTATTATCAGGGTTATTCAGAGAGACGTGAAAACCAGGAGAAGAGAACAATCTAGACCAAATAGCCGATTTGGAAAGTGAGATAAATGGGAGAATGTTTCTGGTTTGGCCATTTTGATCTAGAATTTTCACTTCTCCAGTCATTCTCCTGGAGTTTCACCTCTCTCTGAATAACCCTGTATATCTTTTCACGTGACAAATGACACTTTGCTACAAAGTAAAAGTAGTGAGTGTGCAGTTTGTATAACAGTGTAAATTTGCTGTCCCCTCAAAATAACTCAACACACAGTCATTAATGTCTAAACCGCTGGCAACAAAAGTGAATACACCCCTAAGCGATAATGTTCAAATTGGACCCAATTAGCCAGTTTATTCCCGGTGTCATGTGACTCGTTAGTGTTACAAGGTCTCAGGTGTGAATGGGGTGCAGGTGTGTTAAATTTGGTGTTATCACTCTCACTCTCTCATACTGATCACTGGAAGTTCAACATGGCACCTCATGGAAAAGAACTCTGAGGATTTAAAAAAAAAGAATTGTTGCTCTACATAAAGATGGCCTGGGCTATAAGAAGATTGCCAAGACCCTGAAACTGAGCTGCAGCACGACGGCCAAGACCATACAGTGGTTTAACAGGACAGGTTAACTCAGAACAGGCCTTGCCATGGTCAACCAAAGAAGTTGAGTGCTTGTGCTCAACGTCATATCCAGAGGTTGTCTTTGGGTAATAGACGTATGAGTGCTGCCAGCTTTGCCGCAGAGGTTAAAGGGGTGGGGGGGGGGAGTCAGCCTGTCAGTGCTCAGACCATACGTCGCACACTGCATCATATTGGTCTGCATGGCTGTCATCCTAGAAGGAAGCCTCTTCTAAAGATGATGCACAAGAAAGCCCACAAACAGTTTCCTGAAGACAAGCAGACAAAGACATGGATTACTGGAACCATGTCCTGTGGTCTGATGAGACCAAGATAAACTTATGTGGTTCAGATGGTGTCAAGCGTGTGTGGTGGCAACCAGGTGAGGAGTACAAACACAAGTGTGTCTTGCCTACAGTCAAGCATGGTAGTGGGAGTGTCATGGTCTGGGGCTGCATGAGTGCTGCCGGCACTGGGGAGCTACAGTTCATTGAGGGAACCATGAATGCCAACATGTACTGTGATCCCCTGCCTTCGGAGACTGGGCCACAGGGCAGTATTCCAACATGATAACGACCCCAAACACACCTCCAAGACAACCACTGCCTTGCTAAAGAAGCTGAGGGTAAAGGCGATGGACTGGCCAAGCATGTCTCCAGACCTAAACTCTATTGAGCATCAGTGGAGCATCCTCAAATGGAAGGAGGAGCACAAGGTCTCTAACAGCCACCAGCTCCGTGATGTCGGACTCCAGTGGCAACCTGTGAAGCTCTGGTGAACTCCATGCCCAAGAGGGCTAAGGCAGTGCTGGAAAATAATGGTGGCCACACAAAATATTGACACTTTGGGCCCAATTTGGACATTTTCACTTAGGGGTGCGTGTACTCATTTTTGTTGCCAGCGGTTTAGACATTAATGGCTGTGTGTTGATTTATTTTGAGGGGACAGAAAATTTACACTGTTATACAAGCTGTACGCTCACTACTCTACATTGTAGCAAAGTGTCATTTCTTCACTGTTGTCACATTAAAAGATATAATAAAATATTTTCAAAAATGTGAGGGTGTACTCACTTCTGTGAGATACTGTAGGTGCTCAAATACCTAAAGCATTTCCCATAGTCTGGTTTTATAAGGTACAAACAGATAGGAAGAAACGAGCACATGTTACATCCTATAACCAGTGGCGTCACTAAGGTTGGTGTCACCCGGTGCGGTAACTTATGGTGTCACCCCCCCCCCCCCCGATTTTTACGGATTTTTTTTAACTACTCTCACTCCTAAATCAGTACTCCCAAATAACACTGAATGCTCATACACACAGCGCACATTACTGTGAGGTTTATTGCTGTGGAGCTCTCTCATATGCTCACACAACTTTTTGCCAACTGCCAGCAAGTACGATGCCTGTTCGAAGGCAGTGAAAGCACACATGGATATATATTGCCCCCAGCAGCTCTGGATATATTGCCCCAGCTCCTCTCATGGATATACTGCCCCAGCACACATGGATATATATTGCCCCCAGCAGCTCACCCATGGATATATATTGCCCCAGCTCACACATGGATATATATTGCCCCAGCTCACACATGGATATATATTGCCCCAGCTCACACATGGATATATTGCGCCTCAGCTCACACATGGATATATTGCCCCAGACCAGCTCACACATGGATATTGCCCCAGCTCTCATGGATATGCCCCCAACACACATGGATACTGCCCCAAGCACACTTGGATACTGCCCCCAGCACACATGGATAATGCCCCAGCACACATGGATAATGCCCCAGCTCACATGGATATGCCCCAGCAGCTCTCATGGATATTGCCCCAGCTCCTCTCATGGATATTGCCCCAGCTCCTCTCATGGATTTTGCCCCAGCTCCTCTCATGGATTTTGCCCCAGCTCCTCTCATGGATTTTGCCCCAGCTCCTCTCATGGATTTTGCCCCAGCTCCTCTCAAGAATTTTGCCCCAGCTCCTCTCAAGAATTTTGCCCCAGCTCCTCTCATGGATATACTGCCCCAGCTCCTCTCATGGATATACTGCCCCAGCTCCTCTCATGGATATACTGCCCCAGCTCCTCTCATGGATATACTGCCCCAGCTCCTCTCATGAATTTTGCCCCAGCTCCTCTCATGGATAATGCCTCAGCTCCTCTCATGGATAATGCCCCAGCTCCTCTCATGGATAATGCCCCAGCTCCTCTCATGGATAATGCCCCAGCTCCTCTCATGGATAATGCCCCAGCTCCTCTCATGGATAATGCCCCAGCTCATGGATATGCCCCAGCAGCTCATGGATATGCCCCAGCAGCTCATGGATATGCCCCAGGACATGGATTTGACCCAGCTCATGGATATGCCCCAGCTCATGGATAATGCCCCAGCTCATGGATAATGCCCCAGCTCATGGATAATGCCCCAGCTCATGGATACTGCCCCCAGCTCATGGATATGCCCCAACTCATGGATATACTGCCCCAGCACATGGATATGCCCCAGCTCATGGATATGCCCCAGCTCATGGATATGCCCCAGCTCATGGATTGCCCCAGCTCATGGATAATGCCCCAGCTCATGGATAATGCCCCAGCTCATGGATTGCCCCAGCTCATGGATTGCCCCAGCTCATGGATATGCCCAAACTCATGGATATGCCCAAGCTCATGGATATGCCCCAGCTCATGGATTGCCCCAGCTCATGGATAATGCCCCAGCTCATGGATAATGCCCCAGCTCATGGATTATGCCCCAGCTCATGGATATGCCCAAGCTCATGGATATGCCCAAGCTCATGGATTTGACCCAGCTCATGGATATGCCCCAGCTCATGGATTGCCCCAGCTCATGGATATGCCCCAGCACATGGATTTGCCCCAGCTCATGGATATGCCCCAGCTCATGGATATGCCCCAGCTCATGGATATGCCCTAGCTTATGGATAATGCCCCAGCTCATGGATTGCCCCAGCTCATGGATACTGCCCCAGCTCATGGATATGCCCCAGCTCATGGATATACTGCCCCAGCACATGGATATGCCCCAGCTCATGGATATGCCCCAGCTCAAACATGGATTTGCCCCAGCTCATGGATTTGCCCCAGCTCATGGATATGACCCAGCTCATGGATAATGCCCCAGCTCATGGATAATGCCCCAGCTCATGGATAATGCCCCAGTTCATGGATTTGCCCCAGCTCATGGATAATGCCCCAGCTCATGGATATGCCCCAGCTCATGGATACTGCCCCAGCTCATGGATACTGCCCCAGCTCATGGATACTGCCCCAGCTCATGGATTTGCCCCAGCTCATGGATATGCCCCAGCTCAAACATGGATTTGCCCCAGCTCATGGATTTGACCCAACTCATGGATATGACCCAGCTCATGGATAATGCCCCAGCAGCTCATGGATATGCCCCAGCTCATGGATTTGACCCCCAGCTCATGGATTTGCCCCCCAGGTCATGGATACTGCCCCAGCTCATGGATATGCCCCAGCTCATGGATATGCCCCAGCTCATGGATACTGCCCCCAGCTCATGGATATGCCCAAGCTCATGGATATGCCCAAGCTCATGGATATGCCCAAGCTCATGGATATGACCCAGCTCATGGATATGCCCCAGGACATGGATTTGACCCAGCTCATGGATATGCCCCAGCTCATGGATAATGGCCCAACTCATGGATTGCCCCAGCTCATGGATATGCCCCAGCTCATGGATATACTGCCCAGCACATGGATTTGCCCCAGCTCATGGATATGCCCCAGCTCATGGATATGCCCCAGCTCATGGATAATGGCCCAACTCATGGATTGCCCCAGCTCATGGATATGCCCCAGCTCATGGATATACTGCCCAGCACATGGATTTGCCCCAGCTCATGGATATGCCCCAGCTCATGGATATGCCCCAGCTCAAAAATGGATTTGCCCCAGCTCATGGATATGCCCCAGCTCAAAACATGGATTTGCCCCAGTTCATGGATAATGCCCCAGCTCATGGATTGCCCCAGCTCATGGATATGCCCCAGCTCATGGATACTGCCCCAGCTCATGGATTTGCCCCAGCTCATGCATATGCCCCAGCTCAAACATGGATTTGCCCCAGCTCATGGATTTGACCCAGCTCATGGATATGACCCAGCTCATGGATTGCCCCAGCTCATGGATACTGCCCCAGCTCATGGATACTGCCCCAGCTCAGGGGTTAAAATTTCCACTCGCCCTCACGCAATTTGCGAATAGAATTTGGCAGGGGGCGAGTGAAAATTGGTCTGTAATCCCTTTCAGGTGCTAGTGTCGGCTCCATGCTGACACCAGCACTAATCAGGGCTTTTTACCTGCCGGCTAGTCATTGTCTGCTGGAGGAGGGGTTCATATCCCTTCCTTTCAGGCTTTGAAAATAAATACTGTGTCTGCCTCTGCCTCGTGCGGGTCCTCCATGATGATGTCATAACAGAGACCATGTGACAGCTCATCTCTTCCTGTACTCCCCGGCAGTTGTACAGCGTGTCAGGCAGGGGCAGGTCACATGTCACAGAGTGGAATCTGGATGGAAGGCAAGAACAACAGGCAATGGTGCCTCCTCAAGGCAGCATCTTGGAAAGTGCCTGTGCAAGAAACAATCTCCACCTGAGGTATGATCACCTGACACCCCCCCCCTCTCGGAAGAAGGGGGAAATTACTTTATTTGCCAAACAAGAAACAGATTTTCTTAATATAAACCCCAGAAGAAAATACTTTCTTATTGCCCTTTATTTTGTGTGATGTGTGCTGTTTAAATTGGCAGTGGGAGCCAGGAAGGAGTTAAATGTAAAAATGTGTGCAGCCCATTGTTTGCAATGTAGTGCTCCCTCACCTCAGCTGTGATCAGGTGATTCCCCTTAAACAGAAACTAGGCAGGAAATAACAGAGCTGTCTGGTCCACTGGCCAATCTCTTTCCTCTCCTGAGTCCTGTCTAAGTATTCCTGTGTATATTTTGCCATCCTGCTCTTCTGTTTAGTTCACTCTGCTTTCTCTCTACCTGAACCTGTATTTTATGGTTAACCCCTTCCTGCCCATTCTCAGACCCCCCCTAGTTGTTCATGTTCATTCCGTTTACTTCTTTCTCTCTCTGCCTAGAACCTGCATATTCAACAGCATTTGGTTAACCCCTTCCTGTCCTTTGATTTCTCTTGTTTATTTGTTAGGCATCCCTTTTCCTGTGTTATCCCTTCATGTTCTGTGATACTTCTCAATAAAACCCCTTTATTGTTGAAATCCATTGCCTCCTTGTGTCACTGCACCTCTGGGCTCGCAACCTCACCCACCTGCCTGGCTGAACGTGACAGCTAGCCTGCATCACACGTTCAGCACAAGGGTTTACAGGGCATAGAATGGTCTCATTCCACACCCCCTGCACCTCACCACACACACACAGGCAGGCGCAGGAGCCCTTGCACTGCCTTACATCCAGGGCTGAGTGATGCAGAGAGCCATGGACCATATGAAAAGCCCTGCAGGGCTATCTGTAATGTTTAAATGATCACCATCCATTCTGGATGGTGACAGGTTAATCGGAATCAGAGAGGGTCTCTAATACAGACCCCCTCTGTATAATACCCGTCATCCACTGAATGGATTCAGTGGATAACGGGATTTACTGAAACAAACACCCCTTCAGTGCCATATATGTTTTACACAGAGCAGTGACTATCCCTGCAAGGAAAATGTGCAGTATGGGACTGGGTTAGGTAGGTTAACTGATGGCGAGTAACATAGAAGACCTGGCTAGTAGCTCAAGATCTGAAATTTTGAGCCCTGCCCCAGCTCATGGATTTGCTCCAGCTCATGCATATGCCCCAGCTCATGGATTTGACCCAGCTCATGGATTTGACCCAGCTCATGGATTTGACCCAGCTCATGGATCTGACCCAGCTCATGGATATGACCCAGCTCATGGATTTGCCCCAGCTCAAACATGGATTTGCCCCAGCTCATGGATACTGCCCCAGCTCATGGATATGCCCCACCTCATGGATAATGGCCCAGCACATGGATATGCCCCAGCACATGGATATGCCCCAGCACATGGATATGCCCCAGCTCACCTCCGCCGCGTGTTCGCTCCCTCTGAGCGTCCGGCGGCGCGCAGCTTGGGCGCTCGCCTGGGGGGAGCCACGTGACCAGCCGCGATTGGCTGGTGACGTGTTTCCTCCAGGCGAGAGCCGAAGCTGCATGCTTCGGACGCTCGCAGGGAGCAAATACGTGGCGGAGGGTGAGACACCCGCCCTTAGGGTGACGGTGTCACCCTAAAAGGCAGGTGTCACCTGGTGTGGGCCGCACCCCCCGCCCCCACGTTACGACGCCACTGCCTATAACCTCTGATCCAGGACCAGCACCTTACTTGCAATACCACAATACAAAAAGACAGTGGCTCGGTCCTCATTTTCCTACAGAGCACCACAATTATGGAATAACCTCCCAGACACCATCAAATCTTCCCCCAGTCTTAAGTCACTTAAGAGCTCCTTACTAACATACCTCAATACAGAATTCACCTGTAAACATGTAACATAGTGACTATATTTCCTACATATTTATTTTCTGTTAATCTGTATATTTGTGTTGTTTTTTAATATCTTGCATTGTATTACTTTGTATTTCTGTAACTAACACTTCAATGTTCTTGAACACAGGACATACTTGAAAACGAGAGAAATCTCAATGTATCCTTCCTGGTAAAATCCTTTATAAATAAATAAATAAATTAAAATCTCTTTAAGTTAGTTATTTGTTTTTATATGTCTAATATATTTTAGGTTCAAGATGCTAACTAGAACATACATAAAACATCAGAGATATCACTATAGAGTTAAATCCAGATCCAGATCTTTCAATCAATACACAAGGTATTCTATAGTTCACAATTCCCAGTTTTAATAATAGAAAAGAGTTTCCCAAATGTCACAGAAACCAGATATAACTGAATGTGACTAAACCAGGTTGATGCCTAGGGACCCCGACATTTCAGCGTGTATTAACCTTTGTCAAGGGGACAGGCGAACGCATGTACCATCAGCCTATATATACACCCACAGACAATAAAAATAAAAGGTAAACCAGAATAAATCAATCATCCAAAACATTTTCATGGAGATGATCCTATTCCAATAGTGGCCATTAGACTCCAATGTCACCATACCAATAATTATTATTAATTTTATTTATGTTTATTATGGCTTCTGTCTCTTTTCTGTGTTTGTCACGGGGTACCCGGCTTGATCCCAGGTGGGCCCTTTATTCAGGATAGATAGCCCTTTAGGCAGGATTGCTGCAAGACACGCAGATCACGAGACAAGGTAACCAGACAAGAAGAGACACAGAACAGGACAACAGACAAGGCAAGGGGGAAAACAATAATATACTGGCACCGAGCAGCACACTAAAGGGAACCCTAATCTAGGATAAGGTCTTTAGAATAGCCGTCTGTTCTAAGGGAGGGGACCACACTGCTGAGTGACACACAGAACCAAGGGAAAGGACAAGGGTCAAATCCAGAAATGTGGTAATAAACAAGAGCCGGAGTTAGAAACCAGAACGGGTTGTCATACATAAAGCCAGAGATCAGAAACCAGAGAGGGATATCAGAAAGGTTAGGAGTCGGTACACAGGAGATCAAAGAGCATAAGGGATAACACGTTAGAATAGTCAGAGAACCAGGCCAGAGTCATACACAGTACATCAGATAACACAGATCAGAATAAACCAAAATATAACAAACAGACAAGGCAACTAGAGGGGCAGACAGACTAAGGAAACAAGAAATAAACCGAACGCTGGAAAACAAGGAAAAAATAATAAGTCAATACAAGCTCAGGAACTAGGGATGTACTGATACCGGGACCTGCACGAGTACTTGGTACTCGTGCAGGGCCCCCCGATACCCAAACTGATACCGGAAGCCAGTGCTGGGCTGGCTTGCCGGGCGGTTTCCTTGGCACGCTGCTTGGCTCCTCCGGCGTCTTCAGTCTTCGAGCGGTCACTGGCAGAGGTTGTAGCACGGCCACTCGATGAGAACCACGTGCACAGCCTCACGTGACTGCGGCTGTGCACGTGGTTCCCAACGAGCAGCCGGGCTACAACCTCTGCTAGCGGCCGCTCGCTCGAAGACAGAAGACGCTGGAGGAGCCTGGCTGGGTGAGCTTTCGGTCTTCGAGCGGCCGCAGGCAGAGGTTGTAGCCCAGCCGCTCGTTGGGAACCACGTGCACAGCCGCAGTCACGTGAGATTGCGGCTGTGCACGTGATTCTCAACGAGCGGCCGGGCTACAACCTCTGCCTGCGGCTGCTCGAAGCAACAGGACGCTGGAGGAGCCAAGCAGCGCTGGAGGGTGAGCTAGGGGGCAATGTTTGAGAGAGCTGGGGGCACTGAGAGCTGGGGGCACTTTATATGAGGTTTGTTATTGAAAAGCGGTCACATGACATTAAATAAAAGTATCGGTACTCGGTATCGTGAGTACTTTTAAAACGTATCGGTACTTGTACTCTGTCTTAAAAAAATGGTATTGGTGCATCCCTATCAGGAACTGTCAGAATTCAGCTGGCAGGGTTGCGTGGTCGAGTCCAATATGCGATGGCACAAAGGAGGGTAGACAAGTATATGAAAAATAAAGAGGTTTTTATTTAATTATTAATTCTTATTGCTCTGTATTCGTTATATAAGGAGCTGAGGGGAACCAGGAGAAACAAGGAAGACAAACAGGGTTATTCAAAGAGATTCGAAAAGTCACCACATGTTCGGTGACTTTCCGTTCCCCGCACTTCGGGGGGATTCAGCGATTCCTAGTTCGCCGACCCTGCGGTGTAGTCAGCAAGCACCGCAGGGCCCCCGTAGTGCAGGAAATACTCGGCGCAAACCCGCTGAAAACTCGAACAGTCACCGAACACTCACCGAAAACCTGCAGAAATCGCGCAAAAACCAAGCCGAACACGCCGGAAAAATCCAAGCAGCCGGTGATCACAGCGCAGAGAAGCCGCTGGAAAAAGCCGACAGGCAGAGGAATGGGGTGAAAAAACCCCCCAAAAAAACAGTTTGCTTGAAAGTTTGAAATTTGAAACGCTGTGTCAGAAAAAAAATACTGAACAGAAATGCCTGGAATTTAAAAATAAAGATCCAATGAATGATATTAAAAAGGTCTGTTACAGAACAATGAAAAAACAATGAAAAAATAAAAATAAAAAGGAAAAAAAATTTGACAAAAAAATGGCCAAATTCCCGCACGATTTTCATATGGCGACGTCGCAATTTTGCAAAACACCACCAATGGAAATCGCAAAACGCAAAAAAAGGGTCATGTACCAGCGACATCGCACGACGTCGCGAGGCAAGATATGAACAGCTCCATTGAAATGCAATGGAGATGCTACATAGCGAGACATTGCACGGATTTTGCCGCGATTTCGCAGCAAAATCCGCGCCATAAATCGCACAGTGGGCCTTAAAGATCCTAAAAAAAAAATAATCTAAAAATAAAGAGACTTTTTACTGCAGAATAAAATAATAAACTGTTTATTAGATATTGGATTAAAACGGGAATATTTTTAACGTCGAATGAAACCACCGAACAGCAGGGCACTTTGGCAACTTTTCACTGCTGTTCGGTGTTCTCTGAATAAATGAAGGACTATATTTCCTACATATTTATTTTCTGTTAATCTGTATATTTGTTTTGTGTTAATTTCTTGCATTTTACTACTTTGTATTTCTGTAACCATGTGCTTGAACCCAGGACATACTTGAAAACGAGAGCAATCTCAATGTATCCTTCCTGGTAAAATACTTTCTCAAAAAAAAAAAACTCACTCTTTTTAAAAAAATAGTTCCCTTTTTGACCTTAAATAAATGTGCAGAGGCAGCTATCGGCCTCTGCCCAACTATTTTTGGCCGATTTGGCTTACCATTTCTCCACAATTTGTGCTCCTACGCAAATTATGTATACCATCATCCCCTGTATCTCCCAGACGGTGGCCCTAACAAAGCTGGACAATTTCAACTGGAATTACAGTTGCAGTTACGCAAAACTACTGTAAATAGCTTTGTCAAAAAATATGGTGTAAGCCAGGGCTTGCCAAATCCTGGGGCCTGGTAGCCACTGGCTCCTAGAATTTTACTTCTGGCTCCCAAATATCCAGTTTATTTTACACCAATCTAAAAGTGTTCTTTGCCTGGCATCTAAACATCTAGTTGGCTTCAATGTTTTTTTTCCTGTCTCCTACATTTAATGCAAATATATCCAGCCCTGGTGTAAGCCCCAATAAAAACCTATACTGTATAACTTGAACAGAAACTATGGCGCAAAGATTGGCAGAAAATATGGTGGCATTTCCCTAAACAGAAAATTCAACATAGTTTCCATGTACTTGATCGATAGTAGTTTGTGGAAGTAAAACTAATGTTCCTTAAGGCTGGGTTCACACCTGGGCGTAGCGCTGCGTCGCGCAATGCGCGCGTTTCTATTACGCACGTTCGCGCATACAAAAAAACGCGCGAACGCGCGTTCGCGGCTATTATATGGCCGCGAACGCGCTGCTGTATGCCCGAAAAGAAGCTCCCGAACTTCTTTTTGCGTTGGCCGTTTTAACGCGCGTTCCTGCGCGCTGTAAAACGCTTAGGTCTGAATGGGTCCCATAGCAAAGCATGGGATTTCCCTGTTCCTGCGTTTTAAAGCGCGCACGAACGCGCGTTAAAACGCCCAGGTGTGAACCCAGCCTCACTGAAAGGATAGAAGTCTGTTAATAACCCACAATTTTTTTTGTTATTGTTCATCCATCTTGTTCTCAATAGAGGATTCTGTTCTGTGCTGGGGGCTGAGGATTGATATCAGGTTACGATCTTAGAAGACAAAAAGAACAATCTTCACTTGTAAAACTAAAAATTTCTCCAATGTTCTATTTTTTCAGCTAACATTGTAGTAATAGAGAGATTATAGATAGTCGCAGAGTTTCCAATAGTGTTCTTGGAAAGTACCTTGGTTACTGTTCAGTGTGCCAGAACTTTAAACTTATCTCACCCACCGCAAGACTCAATTCTTCAGACAGAGGCATGGGACAATTAACTCCTGGGACACCAAACACATTCCCGGGACCATCCCAGAACTGGGACAATTTGAAACCATGCAGCTATATTAGGGTTGCCAGGTCGGCCATGTTTTCCTGGAAACGTATAATTTATTCATGCTGTTGGGTGGTGCGTGAGAAACGGCAGCCCGCAGCATGTATAGTCTATACACTGCAGGTAACAAATCAAAAAGGAATCCCAGGGGATTTCCTTCCTGTAGTTTATGAATTATACATGTTGCAGGGCAGCACTTTAACATGTGCTCCCCTTTGCATGAAATAGTAATATGTATTCAGGAAAACATGACCGATCTGCCAGTGCCAACCCTAATATATAAACTTGTTTATGGTTGTGGTGGAGGACAAAAAATGTATATTGTAACCCCTTCCTTGGGTTGCCGCTCTCATACTCAATAAAACCAAGTGATAAATGGTTTCTAAAATGGATTAGCTGTAAGCATATGAGACTTCTCAGAAAATCGACTGATCCATTTTGTTATAATACACATGTGGTTGTTTGAATGGTACACGGATCGATTCGGGCAGACGGAGATTAAAGCCTGATATAAAATCATATAAAATAATGAATCTCACCTTTCTTTAAAACTTCTTTACTGAGTAAACATCGCTTGTTTCCTATAAACTAAGCCTCTTCCGGGTTCGCTTGCGTTCCACAGTGGAAACAGTTGGAACGCAGAAGGGTCATGTGACCACGGAGTCACATGTCTTAGTAAATCAAGGGGGTGAAGTCCTGTTCCGATGTGATTGGCTGTCCTCTGCTGTTGCTGTGGGTTACGAGTGAGCGTCCAGAAGTCTCTGTCGCTGTCAGGGCAGTTATCCGTCTCCAGCGGGAAGTGACGCCACGGCCGCAGACAGGGCTCTGCATTTGAATGGGCCCGGGAGCCAGCAGCAAAGCGAGGCCAGAGAAGGCCAGACCGGTAAGGATACACGGTGGGGACGAGCAACATACACATATAATGTGCTGTATACATATGTATATCTATTATGTGTGTTGCATTCATGCCTCATGCTGTCCTGGGTTTGGGCACATTTATCCATACCCCTTGGTATTGGCTTGTGCCCTCTGCTATCTGGACATATGCACCTCCAAAGTGTCCCTGCTGAGCGGGGCAATCCCAGTATCGTGCCCCAAATACCATGCCTATTGTCCATCATTTTGCGGAGTTCTGAGAGTAGACAATGTAATCACTTTTTTTTTTATAATCCACTTAAGATTCAATTCCTCACGTTAACGCAAGCATTTTCCTGATTTACACCCATTATGTATTTCCTACCCTTTAGCAAGCTATTACTGTTTACAAGGAAAGTCCGCAGACTTCCCCCTCCTAGCTGCACACGCGTGCGTTACTTACCATTTGAACCCCTGGGACAACTGACATCGCAGAGAATCTACTGTTGCGGGGTGGGAGTTCCATAGAAAGGGGGCAGCTCAGGAGAAGTCCTGAATGTGAGAGTTGGGAGTGCTAGCAGACGATAACGTCAGGTCATTGCAGAGCGAAGTGTTCGGGATGGGATGTACCTGTTAATAAGGAAGGAGATGTAGGCAGGGGTTGGTTATGAAGAGCTTTGTATGTGAGCACCAATATAATTAATTGGATTCTAAAGGAAACAGGGAGCCAGTGTAGAGATTGACATAGGGGTGAGGTGTATGAGTCTGGCACAGGCATTCATAACAGACTGCAGAGGCAGAATCTGGAATCTCTTAAGGCCAACGAGAAGGAGGTTACAGTAGTCAAGGCGGGAGATACTAAGAGCTCGGCGAGCATTTTAGTAGAGTCTGGGTTAAGAAAGGGACGGATGCGTGCATTGTTTTTAGGTGGAATTACCAAGATTTGGTTAGCGACTGAATGTGAGGAGTAAAGGATAGATCAGAGTCCAAGAGGACCCCGAGGCAGTGAGCCCGAGAGGAAGAAGTAATAGTGGCACCATTCACCTGAATGAAAATGGGCGCAGAAATGATGTCACATGTAGGTTTGTTATGTTATCTAAAGTCCAGGAATACACTCATCTCTGGCAAGTAGGGATGCACCGATACCACTTTTTTAAGACCGAGAGTACGAGTACCGATACTTTTTTTCAAGTACTCACCGATACCGAGTACCGATACTGTTCTTTTATGTCATGTGAACGCTTTTCAATAAGGACAGACCTCATATAAAAATGCCCCAGCTCACATGTATATACCCCCCCGAGATTATATATATATATATATATATTTATACAGAATGCCCCCAGCTCACATGTAGCTTGCCCCCAGCTCACATGGATATAAATAAATAAATAATAATAATAATAAATCTAAATAAATTGACCACCCCCCCTCTTTTTTTTCTTCTTCCTTTTTTTGCTTTCCAATAATCGGGCAGATGCTGCTGATATAAAATGTATTATTTTTTAATTCTTTTTTAGGGCTGTGAAATTACCACATTCCCTTGATGCCAACTGTTCATCCACGTCCGTTCCGGGCTTTCCAAATCTAGAATTCCCTGCTGCTATTCTATACAATTTGCGTGGCTTGTCAAATTGTGCAGCGTGGGGTACAGAAATTGCTTATCCCTCGGGACATGCATACTTTGCGTATGCAAGTTCCGTAGCGCCTAGGCAAACAATGGAACAGAACTGTGTGCACATTCGCAGATCTGATCCATCAGCTGCCTCACTCTAGAGCAGTGATGGCGAACCTATGGCACGCGGGGCCGACTGTGTCTGCACGCTAGCCATAGGCTTGCCTCAGTGCCGCTCAGAGTGTGTTTCTTCCTCCCAGCGGCTGCCGGCAAATGAAGTTGCATGGCCGCTCGTTGAGGTCCACCAGCCACGATCTCGCGAGATCGCGGCGTTAACTCCGGGATCTCGTGAGACCGCGGCATGTGCGTGGTTTCCAACAAGAGGCCGGGCAACATCCGGGAAGAAGCATGCTCGGAGGCGCCTGGCAGATGGGACCATGTGAGCTGGGGACATATATTAAACACACTTATTATGGAGGCTTTTTATCTCACTTTTAGTCCTTCACCACAACCCTTATAGACACTTACTTACCTATGGTCCAAGCATCCACTGCAACTGGTCATGCCTGCTTCCTAGCTGATGAAGGTTCAACAAACCTGAAACAGCGCTGTCCTAGGAGTGGCTTTGACAAGTTGCATAACCTTATCTTTGCTACAAAGCCACAGTGTGGCATAGTATTGATTTTAGGGTTCTGTGTAATAACAGATCCAGGATGCATAAAAGTGAGACAGAGGTCATTTGCATATCCTTCCCAGAGGTGTGAGCTGGGGCCAATAAATATATATCCATGTGTGAGCTGGGGCAAATATATTCATCTTCTTATCCTGTATTTTTCTTTTAAGACTTAAGCACATAATTAGTTCAGGCAGTCGTATGAAGTGTTTTTTCTAAAATAAATCAGTATTCATGTCTAATTGCGGGGTTGGCACTTTGAGACACATAAGTTGGCTCAGCGATCCAGTTTGGGCACATGGGCTCAAAAAGGTTCGCCATCCCTGCTCTAGAGTGTCTGCTATCTCACAGAATCGTACAACATAAAGGGAGTGCCTAGGTTTTAAATTCTCCCTATTCAATATGTGCGTTTTTATATGGATATATTATTGACATAGACTTGAGTGAGTGGCTCCTGAATGGCTGGGACATTTCCTGTGCATCCTTTTAGGTTCTATGCAGAGAACCTAAAAGGATGCTCAGGAAATGTCCCAGCCAGTAAGGAGCCATTCACTTGAGTTTATGTAAGGCAAAATTATACATAATTTTTTTTATAGACTCATTCCCAGCAGCAGTTCCATTTATCTAGTCCTCTTAAAGCACTTGGTGCCAAATTTCACAGCAGCCACAACCTTTCACGCCACACTTGCCACCTACGTCCTCACAGTATCATAGCTTGTGTGGCACAGAGCTTAAAATAGACCAGAGATGAACTTCCTTTGCTTGCTGGTACACTGCCTGGTATGCACCATGCGTTGTGGAAAGGAATCATGAAAACAAAGGATTATTATTATTGGAGTAAGGCCGTGGTTATTTTTTGAATTCACAACCTTGTTATTTACAAATCAATGCATTATTCATAACCGTGCGTTCAGCTCGCAAAACCAGACCTATAAACGTAAACCTGGCATTGAACACTAAAGGTAAACCCAATGTTCTGAAAAGGCCTGCATACAAACAGTACCCACACATTTGTCAGTTGACTGGGGACCCTCATTTCGTCAGCTAGCTCTTAGTGTGTTTATTCAAAGGGTGCCATTGTTGGTCAGAGGCTGAGCTGCAAAAGCTACCATTATTTCAACACTGGCAAACACCAGTGCCACCCCACCTCCCAAAAAAAAAAATACAAACAGCAGAAGGCGAAGCTAAAGCTTTGAATTTCCCTTTTTGTGAAATTTAGGAATTTCAGCAAACACTGGCACTTTCTGAATAATAATTACAGTCTGGGTGCTGTTACTTTTGTTAATGGAACACACACAACTCTCAATCTGTGAGTGTGATCTCCTGCACATCTACGCACTGTAACTGCCAATACAATGCTTACTGGCAGAACCATGAGACCACACACTGCACATAGCATGATCAGGTCCTGTTAACTGTAGAGGCCTTACATTATCTCTCCTGGGTTGTTTTTCTCTTTAGAGCGGTTACTGCTGCAGCCACAGAGGGGATTGGATGCGCCGAGCAGGTGCTTGGGTAACCTGAGGTGCAATTTTCTAGCACGGTAGAGTCGCAATGCACCTGGGATTTGTGGCGTCTAAGGCTGGCTGTCCACTGGTCTGTATTTGTGCGATGGTGCAGTCATCCTTTATCGTTTATTGTCGTCCGACCAATCCCACAACATGGAGGTGAATCAGCCCTCTTCCACTGCCTCAGACTTCCATCGGAAGACTGCAAATGATTTTTTGCAAGTACATCAGACTAATGATATTTCCCCTTTCAATGGGATTTGTCAGAGGAAATCGGATGATCTGGTACAAGTTAGGCCCATGTCAGACGAACGCAGTGATCACGTCCGTGTTGCCTCACAGTTTAACGTCCGTCGTAGCATAGAATCATGAGCAATAGAGACCCACACACGAAGTACGTGCGCACCGAACT
The DNA here is from genome assembly GCA_009667805.1 of Leptobrachium leishanense. Taxonomy (NCBI): domain Eukaryota; kingdom Metazoa; phylum Chordata; class Amphibia; order Anura; family Megophryidae; genus Leptobrachium; species Leptobrachium leishanense. Next base: position 384,611,689 of record CM019063.1, on the reverse strand, counting down.
GCACACGCACAACACACATGGCAAACGGATGCAAGTTAGGCAAGAACGTAAAACCGCTACCACAGACGCGCAGACTGCGCCACATCCGCGTAGCGTTCTGTGTGAGTGATGAGATGTCAGACGCAGCGCATTTGCAACGTCCAGCACCTTGACACACAGAATGGCTTTTCATGTCCTTTTCAAATTTTTATCATTTTTCATATTTTTATTTTCCATAGTTCCCTTTTTTTTTTTTTTTCTACATCCGTCAAAAAAAACGGATCGTGTGGTGTCGACAGTATCTTCCATTAGTACGTCTGTCCGTTATGCATGCACGCAGAGTGTGCTCAGACTGCGTTCGTCTGACTCTAGCCTGACATGAAAAAAAGATGAATTGTATAGTTTATCCGCTGTTCTGCGGCAGGGAAATTGTCCCATATAGAAGCGATTCAGTTCGACAGGTGAAGCCCATAGGATTCTATGTAAAAAAAAAAAAAAAAAAAAAATTTAGTTTTTATTCAACCATTTATTCTTATCTGCAGCAAAAAACCTTTTCACTTATTACTTTTATTTTTCCAATTTTTTCTTTTCGACGAGGCTTTTTTCCCCTGGTCGAATGCAGCCTGGTGTTTTTTTCTTTTCCATTTTCCTTAGGCTGCTGCATTTAGCGGTGCTGTCCTTGGTGCTGAAAGCTATTTCCGCATCAAGGACAGGGCCCCCCCCCCCCCCGCCTTCGATATATATATATATATATATATATATTTTTTTTTTCTTTCTTCTCTGCTCGGTGGAATTTCCGGTGCTGTCTTTGGTACTGAAACCCTGCTTCAGCAGCAGGTAGAGGTTTTTTTTTTCCCTTGTTTGGCGGCCTGTTCGTAAGTCCTCTACAGTCGCTTCCAGTGGACGACCCTGGTCAGCCGACAGCGTTATCCGTAGGCGGACGACCAAGTCTGACTAGGGACCCAGTGGACGGCCAGCCTAATCCTCTCTCTCCCCCTCCCAGTTGTCTTCATAGCATTGGCTTATGCAATTAAAAAGGAAGTGGCCGCTAATACTCCTTTCTTTTCGTGATTGCCTAAACTGATGCTCACCATTACAACTCGGTGATAATCGCTGGGTAGTACATGTTGTTGGTAACATGGGTTTAGTGTGTTTTCTATTTCATGGTTGAACATCATAGAGTCAAATATGAGTGATTATATGCCATGGGCAACAAACAGTAAGGCAATGGACATCTTTTGTACTAAAGGATATTTTTTTTTTTTCTTCTCAATCTAACTGCATCAAATTCTATTGCTTTTCAAGATCAAATGTAGAATAGAACGTATTTTTGTGGTTTTCTGCTGTTTAGCAGTTTTAGTGCTGCTTTTAATATGAATCAAAGTTCAGAACATTCCCAGAGGGCTCTTTTAATGTGGGCTCATCTGATTTTCATGTTGAAAAGCAACCTGGCTATTAGGATTTAATTGAAATTAATGTACTATTAAAACATAGTCCTAATACGGCTCTGATAGGATGATTTTGTGATGCTTTGCTGTGCTTCTTGTTAAAGGGCATCTGATTGGCTGCATCAGGTGCTCTAGTGCCATGTACCAATCATCATGCAAGGTACAACCTGTAGAAATACACTGCCACCAGTGGGGAGGGGTCTGCAGGGGAGGCTTTTGTATTTCTCCCCTTCAGAGACCTTGTGTGGGCTGTTTGGAAACAAAAAAAAAAATAGCAAAAAATATATATCACGCGAGTGGTATGTATGTATGTATGTATGTATGTATGTATATGGAAGGTCCTTGAAACTATTTTCTGCCTATTTATTCAGAAATTCTCATACAATCATTGTTTTCCTCACTAAATCATAGGAGTGAATTTCTGTCAATTTGTTCAGTGTTGAGAAGGAAGTGGAGTTGAGATTTTCTTTCAGAAAGCAGAGACCAGGAACGCTGAAGAATAGTCAACTGAAAAAGTAACATGAACATTACATTATTAGCCCTGATGTAAAGGGAATCTTTAAGCAGCTGGTAGATGATCTAATGTAATACATGTGTGTATCTACTTGTTAGAAAACCTTAAATATATTAATTGACTTGGCCCCAAGAACATTAGAACCAAGAATTGCCATAAGACAGTGGGACATCAAAATGGCAAAAAAGGAATGGTTTTAAAGCAGGGTTGTCAAACTCCAGCCCCACGGATGTTTCTGAACCACAACTCCCATGATTCCCTGGCCATCTATTGCATTCAGAGAATTCTGGAAATTTGTAGGCCTTCGTCATCTGGGGGGGGGGCAGAGTTTGGCAACCCTGGTGTAAATACACATCTATTGGGCCAGCCAGTTATATCCCACCGGCTTGACTGTATTTTACGCTCGGTTGTTATTTCCCTCATGTGCCAATTTCATAGATTCGTGGAGGTTTATTGGGAAATTCTAGTCAAAAGAATCTAGAACTACATTTTTTTGACTAGAACATCCTTCAGGTCTTTGGCTCTTTGTCCTTCCTGGACTACACGTTCCTTAAACACATGCAGATTATGGTTTTAAATGTTTGCACTTGGGGCCCGATACCTCCTTAAATTAACAGCTCACCCATACACATTAATGGCTGGAGATGCTGTTCCGGAAAGTTTGCTGGCGGCTTGCTTTAATTACTGCTCACTGTATATTAACTTTTCCTATATTTTGTACAAAAAGTATTAATTAGCAGCCAGCCAGAGAATAACGAGCAGCTCCATGGTCTCTTGTTACTCTCATCTTGAGCTGGCATACAAAAAAGAATACAGACTCCAAAAATCACTCAACACATGAAAAATAAATAAGCCAAAGAACCACTTACTTACGATACAGACGGTGACACAATCTGTTGTCTCTTTCAGCCACATGCAGAAGGAACTTGCAACATATAGTTCTCCATGACTTTCTGCTACTACTGTGCAACCCCATTTGCACGTGCTTGTGCTTTTCTTTTTGAAGTCGAAGGGATATCAGTAGACGCAACCATCAACAGTGTTGCCAGTATCTGTTGGCACCCACCTTCTGTTCAGTCAATGCTGTAATATAGCAGCACAGTCAGAATTGGGACCATAATGGGGAACTGGTAAAGGGTATTGGCTCACACTGACACTTACTCGTAGGCAGCTCCTTGTTTCCGGCTAGATTGGAATAATGGTCCTTCTCTCCAAAGACTACAATTGGTGTTTGACATTCTCTTAGAGTTCTGGACAAACCTTGCTACTGCGAACCTGTCATTTTTTTTTTGGTTAGCATGATTACTTAAGGAATTAAAACGGACGTCACTTGCAGCCATGGAGCATTCTTTTATTTATAATGTTATTGCAAATCATTGCTAATTTATGTTTTTTGGGGTAATAAAAGTGATAAGGGGGTCACACAAAAGATTATGCTCTTACGTAGACATCTAGGGCCCTATTCCATTGTTGGTGCTAGCTTAAACAGAGCTATTGTAAATTTACCAGAGCCATTGTAGTATATGGAGGTGTTAAGTTTACACCAATCTTGGAGTAGGGCTCACATAGCGTCCACAATGGGATGGAGACAGTAAGTAGGAAAATCTGTGTTTGCAGATTTTTCCCTTATCTCAGCACCTCACCCCGGAACAAAACTCTAATCTCCCTGATACCTGCAGCAGTGCTTCCGCACCACCGCGAGTATCAGCTCCTGGAGTCCATATGACTCCATAGAGGCTTGCGCTTCCAGGCTGCAAGCTCTACGCGACTTCGAGTTATCGCAGCGGGAGACTAGGAACTATCTGTTCCCAGTCTCACTCTGCTCCTGGAAAGAAGAAGCGGCGGATCAGGCCATCCTTTTCGCCGTAGGATGAGAGGTGGGGAGTGGAGTTAGAGCATATTAAGTGACTTTTGCACTTGCAGAATCATTTAACATCAGCTTTTAGGAGGTGCTAAAATTTTGGCTTGCGCGTCCCGACTGTAAATTGCGCTTTGTAATAACTAACTTGTCGAGACACTAAAAATAGATTGCGCTCCCCAAGTTAGGTATAGGAGACGCTTAAGTGCAGTAAGTTTGCGCAAACTGCAATTCACAAAATGTTGAAACCTGACTGTAGCGTCAAGAACAGAATATCAATGCCAGACGTTAAACTTCTGGCGCTAACGATTACATGTCGAGATGCTGCATTTGCACCATTATGCTGTAGAGACCCTAATTTTATTAATCACATGGTTAAACAAAGCGGTGTTTTGTACCTTCATGGCAAATCTTACTAAATGGTGATTTTCCGTGAGACACAATGTATAATTCCAATAAGAAAAAAAGAACTAAAAGTAATATCTCCCAAATTCCCACATGTAATCCTATGGACATGCAGATTATTAATCTATCAATATAAAAATTCTTTGGTAGTTTAGCCAACCCATAGTATGAAACCATTTTAGAAAAATAAAGTTCTACTTGGATCCTTTTGATAGTCCTAAAGCATTTTTAACAATCATCCATCATGTATTGAATAATTGGTTTTCTCATTGAATATACTGCATGATTTATAGTCTTATATCTAGAGGAAAAAAAGTCACACGTGATGATTGTATTACCTTTTTTTCCCACTTTCTCAGGTTTGATCGTATTGAATAATTAAAAGCTGATTTATTCACGTTTTTGTCGCAATGGCAAACTTGGAAATCGAATTTCTCAGAGATCAAGGTAAGCTGTTCTCATAATAGTTGATAAAACATGTAGAAACGCATGATCAATGAGTTGATGAGTGTTCTGCGACTTCACAATTGAGCCATCTGTCCACAGGGGTGCACAGGATTTAATCACAATATAAACTGTTGCCAAGTCCATTTTAATAGAATTTCCCTGGGTCCACATTGCCTCTAGATCAATAATTTACAAACACTATGCCATGGTTTGCCGCAAATGGTCCTCAATTGCAGTAATGCGGGGGAAGGCCATTTTATTAGTACTGCCATTGACTTCGAATGAGGGGAAGAGCCAATGTCATTCTTCAGTCAGTCTCGTTCGGGTTGTCTGTCTGAGAGGTACACCCAATCATCAGAAAGTTGGTGATTAAGGAACAGCTGACTTTCTCCGTTTCATTTGTGTGAGGCTGGTTTCTCTTCTGCGATCGCAAAGAACTTGTATGGTTTGGGGCAAATTTTGGAGGAGAACTTGTAGGTACCACCTTTCAGCACGTCTTTGGAGAATGTAAATAATGAACCGTCATGAAATGCAGATTTCCCCTTGATTTATGTTTATTAAACACAATCTTATTACTCAGTATACTTTATCATTTAAAAACTGTCAGTCACACTCCAACGAAAACCCATAAAACACAGACTGCAGTAGAGCAATCCTAAGGGTTCCCTTCGTTGAAGCACAATATACCTTAAAAGCTCACTATATATACTCGATTCTTGTTATATCATTTAGAAAACCGTCATCCAAGTAGTAAGAGATTTAAATTCATTGTAATGCTACAACGTTCCTAAATATAAAAAAAGATGGAGAAACATGAGTCAACCTGATCATTCTTAAAGCAAACTGTTGTATCACAGCAAAGTCTCCCATAATTTCAACAACCACTGCCATCTTCATCACTGACTTATTTTTATTTGGCCCGTTGGGTGAGTAATAGTGTAACAAATATTGTTTGCTGTTGTATTCGTAGTGTTTTTATGTTGTATTGAACACAAAATCGATGCAACACAATGTGTAGCATGCAACCTCTATTATTCTGTCATCTAATTGTTGAAACCTCTGTTACTGTTTAGTTATTGCAGAATGTCTGGAAACTGCTTTACCATAGCTTTTGGTATCTTCTTTCCTGCCATTGTAATTTACCTTCTGCAGAAACTGTCCACCATTGCCCCTTTAAGGCCAGGGGTCAGAGGAGTGAACTATCTGTGCCCGTACTGACATGTCTCCCGGCGTCCGTCGCAGCGGTGTGACGCTTCGACAGGGCCGGCCACACGCTGTAGCGGGGGGCATGCACACATGAATTGCGCGCGCATCAGAGGCCGTGCTGAAAGACTCCCTGTCGAAGCGCTACGATGCGCATTCGGGGCTGTAAAACACGATTTTTCCATAGGAGGATCGAGCCTTGCGGTACGGAGCACACTAACTGCGCTCAGCGAGGTGGCCAGACGGGCGTCAGAGAAGAAGGAACATCCACTCTCACGGACATTTCTTCTGCTCTTAAAAATGCTCATCTGACCGCGGTCTAAATAAGTACTAAATCTACACCAAAACAAATCTGTTGACGCTACACTTTAGATGCCAATGAGTGTGGCTGTAAACGTAGTGTCAAATTGTGAAAGGGGCTATTGGAGTTGCATCTCCAGGCTTATACCTCATGTTTGGTCCAGGAAAAGCTGTTTTGGCAAAATTTACCTGCAGCTTGCACAACATTGTGACCAAGATACCATAGGTGGTAGCGAGAGATAGACAGGAAGATGGCACAAAGGGATTAAAAGGAAAATGGCAGAATTGCACAGGGCAAACTCACAACAGGCGAGAGACAAGAGTGATGGAGCAATGATTACACAAACTCTGGCTTAAGGCTTAATATTATGTGTGCACTTCTGTCTTGTTGTTATGATGGCTAACCTTCTGCCTTTTAAATTAATATAAGAAAAAAGAAATCGAGACACTCCTATGGCAGTGAGGAAATGGCCTGCGCTCTTGATTGAAAATGGGTGGCAATGTTTCAGCCAAGAGTGGCCTTTATCAAGCCCATCTTGCTGCACCTTCCTTTCTGAAAAAGTCCGGCTGCTGCAACTCTTCATTGCTTGCTTGCTGTTACTGTTCTACAGCTATAGTTTTCGGTTCAGTGGAACATTAGTCCAAGCTCCTATTCACTTAAACTGAAAGCCGCAATCTTTACATTAAGTCATGGATTTTCATGACTAGTTATGTCGTTCTAGACCTATTATCTCATTGGGGAGTTTCAACCAATCTCTATCCAAACCTTGTCCAGCTAGAGTTTACCCTTTACGTTTTTTCAGTCATTTTCAGCACTTTCTCCATATTGTGAACTGGAAAAATATTCCTTTTCTGACATCACTCGATTGGAAGCTTCCGTACCTCACCTGCATCCTCTGAGGGATGAAATCCGTGTTCCTTGAAGTTTTCTGTTCTTTCCAAACTGTGGTTTCAACAGTTTTCACATCTGCATGTTTCTTGGCACTTGGCCCACCAAAGGATTGATTAGGTGATCTTGTTCAAACATCTGGAGCCCTATTTTGGTTGAGCTATTCAGTTAACAAGTGGGCTGTTAATACTTAGCATAAACATTAATGTCTCGAGTCGCTATTCGAGCCAAGCCACAACCTTTGCTCGTGGCACAGCGGCTGTGGTGCCCCAAGAAAATTCCCACTTCCACCAATCCTGCTTGTCTCCATAGAGTCCTATGAACTCCAAGGGACGATATGTAGTACATGGTGCTTCTGTTGGTATCAGCGGCTCCCTTCTTTGAAGAATCGAGCAGCCAACATGGTGGCTCATTTGTAATTGTGACAGTAATAGGGGATTGTTAAGGGTTAATTGTTTGTAGATTTCATCACTGGCTGGGTCAGAATAGGGCCCCTGAGGCGGACACCTGCCATGTTTCATTAATTGGCCATCAGAAAGAATTCAAAGAAGTCAATAGAGACACCCTCTCCACACAAGCGCTTCTTGTAAAGAATCCATTCTGGAAAATTGATGCAAAAAGTGCCCAAATTTAAATGATACTGCACATTAGTTTTTAATAAGCTTTGATAAAATAAAATGTAAATATTATGTTGTTAAATGTTTAGAAAGTTACATTTTCAAGGAATAGGATAACCTAAAATCCATTTTGTTTATACCAACAATTATTTTTTACACCATTGGCTCTTTTTCATGCCACCAGCCATATTAAGTGACGGTATCCCGAAAACCAATTCTTTTATTTGTAAAATTAAACCAATGGCCCCATTCAACTATAGTAAAACTAGGTCTGTGATCTATTTTTCATTAGTCATATATGTCCTAAATTAAATCTGGCGAAAGGCCCCAATTAGACTCTCTGTGGTGTCATCGAGGGTCTCCATTGTACTGGTGAAGGTAGTGTCGCGTCCGTAAATCATATGTTGTGGGTAGTTGCCTGAGGCCTGTCTATTATAATGTGACTGTTACTACCAGTAGGGACCCTCTAAAAATAACAGTGAGACCTAGATTTGGGCTGTGACCCAGAGGTTAAAAGCGTTTGTCTCTGAGCACGATATACTGCGGGAAGTATTCTTTTTCTTGTTCCTTGCATAATTTATTTATTTTTTGTCTCCTTTTATATTCCTTCCAGATACTTAAACCATGAATTTAAAGGCTCGGAAGCTTATGTTAAATAGATTTAAATTGACCCGTATTGTTCCTGCAATTTATACCTATTTGCTTGAACTGTATATCCTTCGGCAACCTGGAAGGAGAATTTATTTAAGAAAAGAATTAAAGAGCCATTTCTTCCCCACTTGTCCCACTCCCCATCATTAAATAAATCTTCCATGTCTTAAATGCAACTATCAATTACATACTGAATGTTATAAATGTTATTCAATGATTCCCAAATTACCACTAACACTCGGAATAAAAAAAAATAAATGACATTTCAAAGCGCACATTTAAGGATCCTAATGAATAGCTGGATGGGCTTCTGTACATCACTCCGTGCATCTGCTAATCTCTCCCAAGAGCTGATTTCTGATTTATTCTTCGGAGAATTAGGTTTGCTTACACTAATTGGAGGGAGGACATGATCCACTCTCAGCAATCACCAAGGGAACTGATAATTAGCAGGTTATCTGTATGTACAATGTGTAATGTCAACGCTTTATAAAAGGCAGGAAGGAGAACGCTGAGTCCAATGTGTTTGTCAAAGTTACGACTTTCGTTTGATATTCCGAATCTGGTTTGTCTTATTACCTTAAATTGATGTATAGGAGAATAAACTCCTTACCATATAAAATAATAAACCGTGAAGGGTTTCCCTTTTAAGTTAGTTTTGTATCGTGTACAGATTTGTAGTTGTTTTCATGTCTTAGTGTGTTTTCTGTGATCTATATGCATTGTATTTATTTGGGGGTAGGGGTGTGTCTTTGTGGGTATATATAACACACCTTTTTATTTACCAATTATGACTTATTAGAATTTTAAGGTACGAAGATTAACATTTATTGTTCTTTCAGTGCAGAGATTAAGGGCAGCACTCAAACAATATGAGGATCCAGACCACCGCAGACATCATGTTGTGCAGGTATATTAATCATTGTGGTACTGGCATGCATAATGCATAGAACACATTTATGTTATTTGGTATACATGTAGTTGCATATATAGAGTATATACATTGAAATTGAGTTTGTTTTTCTTCAGGGTCACTGAAAATAGATGGGTTGTTAACTGCATGATAATTAACTTTAGTGACATCATTATATTGACCGCATTCCCAACACAACTTATCTTGTATGGTTTTGTCACGTCCCACGACATCCTGGGTTCCGGGGGCCGGCAGCATATTCCACGCTGCACACCAAGTAGCAGAGGGTCACGTGGTCACTCACGTGGGGGAGGAGCAGCGTGATGACTTGGCGTCCCTTGATTTGTACGTCTGAGCCCTGGTTCCTTGCCCTGACGTGGTTTTCACTCCTATCTGTTGTCCTGTCTATGACCCTGGTTTGCCTGACAATTCTCCTGGCTGTTAACCCTGGGCACTTGACTGACGATCCTTTCTGCCATAACGACCCCTGGCACCTGACCATCCTTTCTAGCATAGCGACCCATTGCACTTGGCTGACGATTCCTTCTGGCGTAACAATCCCTGGCATTTGGCTTATGATCCTCTCAGGCATTAACCACTGGTGTTAGTGATTTCTGTTTCATGTATGTATATATTGTTACGGTCTGTGTGTGGCAATACGTGGTCATTTCCGGCCACTTCAAGGACCGGCTGTGTAGGATAGCCTGTCTGCGTACAGGTATTAGATAATATATATCTAGGTGGTACGTGACATTACTTCAGGGCCAGGGATCCTGCAGACATATCTGCACAGCTGGCCAGGATGCCAACCAGGCTAGAAGAACAGGACCATCGTATGGACCAAGGCCTTACAGACCATTGTAAACCAGACATCATCCCGGTTGCAAGCCTCGCCTCCTGCTCCTGTGCCCACAGTGAGTGCTCCGCTTGGTGTCCGAGACACATACCACTCATGTTAACGTGACTGCACCCCTGAGATTTGATGGGAACTGAGTGCCTGTAGAGGGTACTTGACTAAGGTTGATATCCATTTTGAGCTCAACCCTGGTATGTGAGAAGTCGAAAGTGGGATTTATGATTAATCCTTTTGTCTGACAAAGCACTATTGTGGACTACTCCACTGTGGGAGAGCAAGAAACCCATTGTCTATGACTATGAGGGGTTTGTGTACAAATTACACCATACATTCGATGCAGCAGAGAGAGTCTTGTTCCGGATTAGACCAGGTAACAGGAAGCTGTCTGACTATGCTATAGAGTTTAAAACGTTGGCCTCTGTTGTCCATTGGACTAATGACTCTCTGGCATTGGCATTCACAGAGTGACTATCTGATGCTTTACTGCATGAACTCGCACACATGAAATTGCCAGACGAGTTAGAGGATCTCATTGAATTCTATACAGCCCGAGACAGACAAGCTCTCAAAGGCCTAAAAGAGTATTACCCAGTGTTTCCCTTGCTATTACGCCCCCCAGGGTTGAGCCCATACTTACAAAACCCATGCAGATCGGTAGTACCAGTTTGACCGAGTAAGCGAGACGATGCAGGAGGGTCTGTGCCTTTATTGTGCTGGCAGAGGGCATTTTAGATTACAATGTCCTAGATGACCAAGGAGGTCTAAAGTGGAGGAAAACCCTTGCACCTTGGGTATTAGAAACCTAGAAAATGTCGGCAGATAAGAACCTTACGGCCCATCTAGTCTGCCCAATTACATGGATACTTTACCTGGATTTATCTTTTGTTTAGGATAGCCTTATGCCTATCCCATGCTTGCGTAAATTCAATTACTGTTTTGGCCTCTACCACTTCAACTGCAAGGCTGTTCCATGTATCCACCACCCTTTTTTAAACCTTTGCCCCTCTAATCTAAGACTCTTGGTCCTCTTGTTTTGCTACTTTGTTTCGGTTTAAATATACTCCCTTCCTCTACCTTGTGGATTCCCTTTACGTATTTAAATGTTTCTATCATATCTCCTCTGTCTCGTCTTTTTTCCAAGCTGTACATGTTAAGATCATTAAGCCTTTCCTGGTAACTTTTCTCCTTCAAGCCGTACACCATTTTAGTAGCCCTTCTCTGAACTCTCTCTAAGGCTAGGGTCAGACGAACGCATTTTTATGTTGTCTGTGAAAAAGTGCGTTCGAACGAATGGACGCATTTTTTCACAGAATACGTGATAGTGGTCATACTATGCGCATTTTCGTCCGTGATTTTGTACGGATCATCAATAAAACACTTTTTGTGTCTGGACGTTATGTTGGCCGGACATTAGCAGCGTCTGACGTCTCCTAATCACACACACACGCCGCTAGCGGACGCAGCGCACTCTGTACGTCAGTACCTGCGGTTTCACGTTCTCGAAAAAATGCGTTCATTTTCCACTTGCGTTGCGCAGCCGGACTTTCGTGCGACCGTACTTCGTATATTGGCCGTCATTGCCCGTCATTTGCTGCTAGTGCGGCCGTAATTAAGTGCGGCTGCACGCGCGTTCGCACTGCCTCAGTCTGACCCTAGCCTAAGATGTCTTTATCCTTCTGGAGATACGGTCTCCAGTACTGCACACAGTACTCCAAGTGAGGTCTCACCAGTGCTCTGTACAGTGGCATGAGCACTTCCCTTTTCCTACTGCTAATACCTCTCCCTACACAACCAAGCATTCTGCTAGCATTTCCTGCTGTTCTATTACATTGACTACTTACCCTTAGATCCTCTGAAATAATGACCCCTAAATCCCTTTCCTCAGATGTTGAGGTTAGGACTGTATCAAATATTCTATATTCAGCCCTTGGGTTTTTACGTCCCAGGTGCATTATCTTGCACTTATCCACATTAAAACTCAATTGCCACAACTCCGACCATTTTTTTAGTTTACCTAAATAATTTGTCATTTGGCTGATCCCTCCAGGAACGTCAACCCTTTTGCAAATCTTTGTGTCATCAGCAAAAAGACATACTTTTCCATTAATACCTTCTGCAATATCACTAATAAAAATATTAAAGAGAATGGGTCCAAGTACTGACCCCTGAGGTACCCCACTGGTAACAAGACCTTGCTCCGAATAAACTCCATTTACCACAACCCTCTGTTGCCTGTCACTCAGCCACTGCCTAATCCATCCAACAATATTGGAATCCAAGCTCAAAGATTGCAATTTATTGATAAGCCTTCTATGCGGAACCGTATCAAAAGCCTTACTGAAATCTAAATAAGCAATGTCTACTGCACCACCTATGTCTATTATTTTTGTTACCCAATCAAAAAAAATCAATAAGATTAGTTTGGCATGATCTCCCTGAGGTAAACCAATGTTGTTTCTGATCCTGTGATCTATGTATTTTTAGATGATCAACAATCCTTTCCTTTAACATGGTTTCCATTAATTTCCCCACTACTAACGTAAGACTAACTGTATTCAGGGTATTCATGGAGACGAATCCTAGCTGTGACGCATATGTCTCTAGAAAGTCCAAAAAAAAAAGTTTAACAGTCCCTGTTTCATTAACTTGGGAAGCCACCAAGATTGAAGCAGAGGCACTTATTGATTCAGGTGCGGCTGGAAACTTCATGAACCAGGGATTTGCATCCAGCCACTCGCTCCCAAATGGTAGAAAGAGCTACACACCGGTCTGTGGAAGCTATTGACAATAGGCCGATAACCAAACCTACGGTTATGCACGATTATGTTCCAGTTGTCATGTTCACCGGGGTTCTGCATAAGGAAGCTATTTTGTTTCAGATTTATTCACCCTCTTGCCCTGTGGTGCTGGGTTTCCCATGGCTTGTTAAACACAATCCTGTTCTAGACTGGGTAGAGGGTGATGTCTGTTCTAGTAGTTCATACTGTTGGTCTGAAAGTCTTATGCCTGTAAGCGCAATTTGTACTCTGTACCTTCCTACTGCTCCCCCTCTCTGTCCACTGAAGTATCAGCCTGGTATGCTGACCTCAAGGAGGTCTTTGATAAACTTAAATCTGAGATACTGCCACCACATAGGCCATATGATTGTGCCATTGGTCTTCTTCCCTGGTGCCATGCCCCCTAAGGGTCGTGTTTATCCCTTGTCCCAAAAGGAGTGTCCTCAATTTTGATGGCTTCCAGATGGATCCCTCTAAACTGTTTGCAATCCTTGAATGGCCCATACCTCAAGGATTAAAGGCCATCCAGAGATTTATGGGTTTCACAAACTAATATAGAAGGTTCATCAAAAACTTCTCCTCCTTGGTCGCACCCATAACAGCCATGACAAAAAATGGGTGCCCACAACCAAAGGTGGACCCCTTTGTCCATGCAGTCTTTTGAGACCTTTGAACAAGCCTTCACCACTGCCCCTGTACTGAGACACCCTGATCCCAGACTGCCCTTTCAGTTAGAGGCCGACGCCTCTGAAATTGGCATAGGAGCCATTCTGTCCGAAAGGGAGTCCCCTGACAAGCCATTGCATCCTTGTGGTTTCTTTTCCCATAAATGGTGTCCCTCCTAGATGAATTATGACATAGGGAACCGTGAATTGCTGGCAGTGGTTTCTGCGTTTTATAAATGGAGGCATTTCTTCGAGGTTCCAATGATACGGTTATGATTATCACTGATCACAAAAATTTGCCATCTATAGGAGACGCCAAGAGATTCAACCCTAGACAGGCAAGATGGTCACTGCTGAGGTTGAAGCACTAAGAAGAGCACTGGCGAATGCAACGAGAAAAAAAAAGCTTGCCAAAGGTTGCAGGGGGTGGGACCCTGTCCTTGGTGCTGAAATGGCTTTCAGCACAAAGGAAGGAACCGCCGAACGCAGCCGTACTGGAGAAAATAAAAAAAGGTTGTCCCCCCCCAATCTTTTCTTTGTTCGGTGGGCTGTCCATTGGCTGACCTGGGTCAGTGGGAGACCCTGGTCGTTTGACGGCGTTGTCCGTAGTCGGCATTCCGAGTCGGTTATCTGATTACGGACCCAGAGGATGGCCAGCCTAAGCCTGACAGAGGCATTTAGGATGGACTGTAGGGGGGAGAGGTATAAGAGAGGGAGGACAGATAGAAGGTTATTACAGTAGTCACATCAGGTAATTACAAGAGCGTAGATGGGTTGCTTGGTGGTGCCAGCAGTAAGAAATGGGCGAATTTTGGAAATATTATGCAATTGGTTGCGGCGGGTGGAAGAGAGAGACTGTATGTGGGGCAAGAGAGGGAATCAATTGTAACTCAAAGTCTGTGATCTTGGTTTGATGGGGAGTGATGCCATCAACAGTGATAGAGCAGTCTGGAGGTGGTGAAGCACTAGAGGGGGGAATTTAGTAGGAGCTCAATCTTTGACATGTTAATCTTTAGGTGGTGCGAGGCTATCGCTGACTTTAGAAAGGGGAGGAGGTGAAAGATAGGGGGGTAGAGAGGTAGATCTGAGTATAGTCAGCATAGAGGTGGTAATTAAAGCCAAAGCTGTCAATGGTTTTACCCAGGGAGGTGGTGTAAATGGAGAAAAGCAACGGACCCAGACCAGAGACTTGAGGTACACCTACTGATAAAGGCATTGAAGGGGCGGAGTTGCCTCGAATTGACACGCGGAAGCACCGGTCATATAAACTTGGCATGGCGTGCGGGTGTGAGCCCAATATGCAGTGAGGCATATTGCAGGGCTAAACGAGATATTTTATTAAAATAACAAACAGCAGAAGCAACTAAACGGGAGAACAGAATCAAGATGTATAGAGGAAAGCGGGTGAGATGGGCAATAGACTAAGGCAGAGGAAAGACACAGGAAAAGAGGTTGAAGGAATAGAGGGATGGCTAAGAGTAGTGTGAGAACTGAACCAAGAGGGATTAGAGGAGGAGGAGTGGGCGAGGCAGGCAAAGAACTAAAGCAGAGGGAAGATACAGGAAAAGGGAATGAATCAATAGAAGGATGGCTGAGAGTGGGAGCAGAAGTAAGAAACTAGATGGTTATAGGGAGCTAAAGATAGGGGGGAGGCAAAGAGCAGAATGAACGGTGAAAGGATTAAACAGGATGAAATAGACACAGGAGGAAACTGAATAAGTAATAACTACTGAATACAAACAGAAATGAAAACAGATTAAGATAACTAAACTAGAGTCTGTGGCAAGATACACAGATAAGGGGCTAGACAATAATCGTGGTCAGGTATCAGGCCGAGGTCAAGGTACACAGATAGCAGAATGTTCAAATGTCCATAGCCAGGGGTCATACACATAAATTCCAAATTAGAGGGAGGAACGGGAAGCAATGGATGGAGGTTACCGGTGAGGCAGAAGGAGTCCAGATGGGTAGTGGATCAGATGGGTTATCAGATGATTAGTCCAGAAGGTAGGCAGATCGGGGTTCAATGGGTTCAGACACAAGGAGCTTTCTAGACACAGGTCTGTTTGGTGCAAAGTTCAGACTTCAATGAGGAAGTGCTCAGCAGAGGGTTCGGCTTCCTCATAAGGAGTTCTCATTAGCAAGAGATCAGGTGAACCTGTGGTCTCTTGGTGTGCACAGGTTACAGGCAAATCTATAGGAACCTGTGTTAAACAGGCGTGCATTGCTCAAAAAGGGGTTGCCAGGGGTTTAAATGTGAGGTTCCTGACAGCACCTGTTTGACAGCTAAAAGTAAATCCAAGAGAGCTGAGAGTCTGTAGGGGAAGGGGGTTCAACTGTTTCAAAAGCAGCTGAGAGGTCAAGCAAGAGAAGCATAGAATCGTGGTCATGCTTTTGAGCAGTTAAAAGAGAAATATGTGCAGCTGTAGCCTAGAGTTGCACATAAAAAAGAAGGGATCAGAAGTATTGCAAAACAAAAACCGCAAACCTGTAACCTTGAGGGGGGGGGGTATTTAATGAATATGGCAGACCGGGGAGCTACATGCCAGGGTACATGGGCCACTACACCTGGAGGCTCCTAAAAATTCCTCTAGTGCTATAGGATAAAGGCTAACCAATCTTGTTGGAGGGTGAATGCAGGCCTTAAAAGGTTTGCGGGTAAATAAAGTACCTAGAAATAGCGAAAAGCCCATTTCACAGGTAACTGCCAGTGGAGCGATGCCTTCACCACATGGGATAGGATAGAAGGCCGCTAGAACGGTAAGCACAGACAAGAGTCATGCCCTCCCGCAAACACAGATAGCATGCAAACAAATAAAATAGTGCTACAATGTCCCAATGTATTTTTTGTTTTGTTTCCCCCTCCTCAATTCTTTCATCTTTTGGTGTTTGTTCCTCAGTGTCACATGTTCACTGTTCTTTGTGTGGTTTTTTTATTTTATTATTATTCAATTATGTGCAACTCTAGACTGGTTCACCTTCACCTTATTTCAGGCTTCAGCCGCACATATTTTTGAATTATTATTTTTTTTTTCTGTGACAAGCTTTTCATTTGGCAATAAAGGTTACATTTTAGTTTTGCATTTCTCCTGACTGATCTCTTACCCCTATCTTCTTAATCGCTCAGGTTAAGGTATTTAGTTTTTTAACAATCAAACCACTCAAATCTGTCACAGGCTGGGCTCTCACTGGCATACACACAATAGTAATATCAACAAGTTATAACAGGTAATGGACATTTTACACAGATACAAATGGTAACCAAAAATTTATCAAAATAGAGGACAGCTCAGGGCATCTCATCACACCTTTTTGTTTAACATCTATCATTTCAAATAATAGTGTTATTTAAAAACAAACCTGAGTAGTTTGTGTCCTCGATTCTTTTTTTAAATTTTTTTTTATTGTGATTTTGAAATAAGACAAAGGCTTATGTGCGTTTTATTCAGGGCTCAATATTTGGTGATCCCACCAATTTTCTGTCTACACGAAGCTTGCATACAACTGCAGGCACAGACAGATACATATATAATGATATGCACATTAGAGGTGTGCATTCGTTTTGTAATGAATCGCAATTTGTTTGAAAAATTCGTTTATCGGAAGTACTTCCGAAATAACGAATTGAGTTCATCCGAATTGAAAAGAAACGGTATAAAACAAAATTAATTTGTTATACTGTTTTACAAGAGAACCATTGATTTTTAAATGATTCCTGAGCAGGATTTGATTTATTGGGGTTTTATTTAGTGATCTGTAATTCGACTCTCGAATCGATCTTAACTTACAAAAAGATACAAGTACTAAAGCAAACAACATTATGAAACAAATCAGATTTCTTTGACTGTTTCACAAGGCACCCTGTCCCTGTAAATTGGCCTGTGGTGCTGAATCTGTTGTCAGCACCACAGGCCAATGGACAGCTCAACATTTAACCACAAAACAACTAATCCATGCCCTGGTAATCTCCCGATTTGACTATTGCAATAATCTCTTATCCAGCCTCCCTCTCTCCCACCTCTCCCACCTCTCCCCCCTACAATCCATCCTGAACGCCTCCGCCAGGCTAATCCACCTCACCTGCCGCTCTGTCTCTGCCGCTCCCCTCTGCGAGTCCCTTCACTGGCTCCCCATCCACTGCAGAATTAAGTTCAAAATCCTTACCCTGACCTACAAAACCCTCACTAACTCAGCTCCCCACTACCTGTCCTCACTAATCACCAAATACACCCCAGCCCTCTCCCTAAGATCAAACAGTGACCTACGCCTAGCTTCTCCCCGCATCACCTCTTCCCATGATAGACTGCAGGACTTCTCACGAGCAGCCCCCATTCTCTGGAACCTCATACGGTCAGACTTTCCCCTAATTTCTCTTCCTTCAAACGCTCCCTTAAAACGTTCCTATTTAGAGAAGCCGACTCAGTGACGCAATCATCAATCACTCTCACCTTGCAGTCCTCTCCTCCTGTTTCCAACCCCAACCCTTCTAGATTGTGAGTTCCTACGGGAATAGGGCCCTCATTTCCTCCTGTACTGTTTGTCTAATGTTGTTCAGTGTATTGTAACCCTGTCTATACTGTGCCTATTGTACAGCGCTGCGGAATATGCTGGCGCTTTATAAAATAATAATAATAATAATAGCTTGCCTTTTAACAGCAGGATTTGATTTACTGGGGTTTTATTTAGTGAAATTAGACTCTATAAACTATCAAATCGATCTTGACTTACAATGGGGTTCAGTGATCTGATATACCTAATGAAACGAAAATTTATTTCTTTTGAAACAAAACTACATTCCAGTCGTGCATGTCACGACAACTACACGCGCCGCAGCGAAAGATGCAGAGTTAAGCAACTCACCATCTGTCTATCCTAGACCCAGATAATGACTACGTGGACAACAATCCCCGCGCGGCTTACCTAACCGTCCCCAACAGCACCTCCGCTCGCGACAAACATGTAGAGCGTGATGAAGTGGTCCCAGGATTTTAATACCGTACCCGTCCTCTCTCGACCCGGGGTAGAGACTACAGTTCCCACAATCCCTACAGCCACTTTCTTACTCTATTCGTTACGCTGCCACCAGTTCTCATGAACACTACGCTCGCTGCCGGCGTGAGACGCAGGGTTAAGCCACTCCCTATCTGTCTATCCTAGACCCAGATAATGACTACGTGGACAAGAATCCCACGTGTGCTTACCCAACCACCCCAGCGACCGCAACTCACAGTTTAGTAGATATTCGAGCTTAAATCAACAAGCAATAATCCAGTCTCTTCAGTTAGCGTGGATCGAATCAGCCAGAAGCAGAACTTAAATAAGGTCGGAGTTGTGGCAATTGAGTTTTAATGTGCATAAGTGCAAGATAATGCACCTGGGACGTAAAAACCCAAGGGCTGAATATAGAATATTTGATACAGTCCTAACCTCAACATCTGAGGAAAGGGATTTAGGGGTTATTATTTCAGAGGATCTAAGGGTAAGTAGTCAATGTAATAGAGCAGCAGGAAATGCTAGCAGAATGCTTGGTTGTGTAGGGAGAGGTATTAGCAGTAGGAAAAGAAGTGCTCATGCCACTGTACAGAGCACTGGTGAGAACTCACTTGGAGTACTGTGTGCAGTACTGGAGACCATATCTCCAGAAGGATATAGACATCTTAGAGAGAGTTCAGAGAAGGGCTACTAAAATGGTGTACGGTTTGAAGGAGAAAAGCTACCAAGAAAGGCTTAATGATCTTAACATGTACAGCTTGGAAAAAAGACGAGACAGAGGAGATATGATAGAAACATTTAAATACGTAAAGGGAATCCACAAGGTAGAGGAAGGGAGTATATTTAAAAGGAAACAAAATAGCAAAACGAGAGGACATAGTCTTAGATTAGAGGGGCAAAGGTTTAAAAGTAACATCAGGAAGCATTATTTTACTGAGCGTGTGGTGGATACATGGAACAGTCTTCCAGTAGAAGTGGTAGAGGCCAAAACAGTAATTGAATTTAAGCAAGCATGGGATAGGCATAAGGCTATCCTAAACAAAAGATAAATCCAGGTAAAGTATCCATGTAATTGGGCAGACTAGATGGGCCGCAAGGTTCTTATCTGCCGACATATTTTTCTATGTTTTCTATGTTTCTATTTTGGTTACAGAAAAATGGGTATGATAAATCAATTATTTACACATTACAGCAGATAAAAGAAAAAAGATTAAAACACAGAGCTTTACTTACACCCCAATAAGCTAAGCAGACTGTTGTGACTCCTGGGGGACGGGAGATTTGAAGCATTGACAGATCATCATGTCGAATGAACTCCCTGTGATCAGCAAGAGCCACATGGCATGCTCCAGAATATATAGGCTTCCTGTTCATTCAAAAAACCCCATAAATGGTGCAGCCCCCTGCACTACAGGTCCCAGCCTGCCCCGTTCTGGGCACGCTCCGTGCGCTTCTTCATTAAGTTTAATTGCCCAAAGTTATCAATCCTCCCCAAAGACCCCCTCTAGTGATCAACGGATGTGATTCCTTCTTTGAAAGGCAGGACCACGTATACCTTGGTGCCGCAGTGTCTGCAGCCGGGACTCCAAGGTGTGAATAGAGGACACAGGACTTTCCAGTTCACCAAATGGGTTAGTGCTTTTATTCACACCTTTCGATGACTTCACAGAGAAAACGGTCACTGACCTGTTAATTGTTTCCTTTGAACAGGCTACAAATTCAGGCATTGATTCACTAGGCAGCTGGGCCAACTGGGCACTTCCCAGATATGGACAGACCCAGATATGAATATGCCTAATGTAGAGGAGATATGTATGTACGGGTGTCTATATATGTATAGACGTATCTACCTGTGTCTATCACGATAGAGATACAGATCCAATCTGTCACATCTTCCCTCAAAAAGAAGACGCGAAGAAAGAGGCTCTCATGCTTCTCTCGTGCGTCTTACAACGGGCTCGCCAACGGGCATCTGGCGCCAGTCGCCGGCGCTATTATGGAGTGGGTGACGCACAGGTGTCCATGCACTTTGCCGAGCAAAGCGTGCACTCCATCTTGCAACCGCATCACACCCTCTCCCATGAAGGCCTTTGGCGACTCCACCATTCTACCCCACCTCTCCCAAACCTGGGGGAGGGGGTCACTCACGCTGCACTCACAGCATGGCACAGACGCGGAGAAGCCCCTGTGCTTCTGCAGCCCCTCCTGGTACACCATTTGGGGGTGTAGCCCGCGAGGCTCACTCTCACCTGGCACCTCAGTCTTGCAGGCAGCCAGACACTCACCAACGGTCGCCTGCTCGGGAGCCATTCTTACAGCAAGGGGTCTGGGGAAATGGGGTGAAGCGCCCCGCTCCCCGGTAAACACCCCCCTGCATCTGCCAACGGAGTCAGGCATCACACCTGGCTCTGGGCAGATGGCTGGGAGGTCACGGGCCACACCAGGACCTGCTGCCTCCCGTTCTCTCACTGTCCCTGCACATTCAGAATTTGGGGAACCATACATTTGGGGTACAGGATTCTTCACGCTCGTCCCGCCCCCCCCCATTGCACACAGTTTCCCCACTGTATCACACAGTTTATCAAGCACGCCTTGCTTCGTAACCGATGAGCATACAGTCGTATGCCACTCTCCTCCAGAGGGAGGTTGCTTAGTACCAAATTCCTATGGTACTGGGAATCTGGTTGGCTTTCCCACAGGGCAACACGCGTCCATCCCGGGCCCTTCCTCCTGACCACACAGCATGCGCTCGGTGCCACCTGCAGCCTCAGACACACGCGACACAGACTGGCATACCACAGTATCCTGCCCGTCCAGGATGTTCTGACCCCCACTCCTTTCACCTGGCACCGCCAACCTGGATGGTTCAGGCCCTGGGTAACCCTCCTTCACCCTAGGCCTGTCCTTCTGACCACCCAGCGTGCCCTCTGCGCCACACACAGTCTCTAACACACACGGCACAGGCTGGCACACCGCAGTGTCCTGCTCATCCCAGGCATTCCGATTCACACACTTCCCCTCCAGTACCACTGACCCAGTTGGTTCTGCCACAAAGGGACCTACCATGGTCCTTTGTTCTCCCTCCTAACTGCATGGTATCACAGACACACTTGAGTCTGGTCTAGGCAGGCACACCGCAGTATCCTGCCATCCCCCCAGGCATTCTGATCCACAACATTCTCACGGGGCACTAGAGTCCTGGTTGGTTTGGTTTAGGCGCAAGCAGACCCGCAGTCATCCCTTGATCTTGCTCCCAACCATATGGCGTCACAGACACACCCGAGTCTGGTCTTGGTAGGCATACCGCAGTATCCTGCCACCCTTCCCAGGCATTCTGATCCCCACCATCACACGGCAGAGACGGGCCTTGTGTCCTACTCCCCGCAGACTGCCAGCAGGTACCCACTTCTACCAGGGGCACCGTGGCCTCCCCACACATGGGGTCCGGGGAACCAGCTGACTCAGGTGCAGGCCGGCATTCACTCACCCCCTGCCTTTCTTCCCAGTCACATTGTTCCCTGATGCTACCACACAACACCTCGGGCACACCTGGCGCAGGCGCAGACTGACTCGCTGCCATCTCCTGCCCTCCCGTCCAGGAATCCTGTTGTGCACCTCCACACAAAGCCCTCCCCACTGTAGAGCCACTAGTGGGCCTGGGTAAATCCCCAGCATCCCTTTCCAGTACACACTGTGACACCAATTTACCCAAATCCGTGCCTAGTAACACATCTGTAGGAATATTTTCAGACACTCCCACCTCCCGCAGACCTCTCCCCGCTCCCCAGTCCAAATAAACTCATGCCATCGGCACCGCAGGACGTACCCCACCAAAACCTTTTACCGCTAGAGTCCTGCCAGGAATAAAGTCTGCAGGGTTGACTAACCCTGGACGCACCAAAGTTTCTTCAGCCGCCGTATCTCTTAAACCCACAGATACCTGAGTTCTGACAATGACTGCTTGCTGGTTTTCGTTGGCACTGCCCTCCGATCTGGTCATGAACAGGACAGAGGGTGATGCTGAGGGGTGTACTTCCCCAGCTGTGGATGCAGGTTTCTTCCTCTCTGGGCACGCTGCCAGGAGATGGTTGACACTTACAAATAAAATCGCAACGGCTCACACTTCTTCCAGGCGAAGGACTCGCTCCCCCCCCCTCCCCAGCAGAGACTGGCACAGAGCGGGGCGCTGCCGCCGGGGGGTCGTCATGAGTTGAGCTTCCATCCAGATGATCCTTTGGGGGAACCTCTGCTCCGGTCCACGGATGCTCTGTTGGCCGCATGGAAATCCGCCCACTCACCAGCTTCCAGGGCTGTCTCGGGTTTTCGATCCAGAAGCCATTCCTGGATCTCAGGTGGGCACAGCTGCACGAACTGCTCCTTGATTAACAGGTCTTCCAGGGCATCCAAGGTGTCATTCTTCAGCCCCATTACCCATTGACGGAATAGGGTGGTCAGGTGGCTCACCGCTGCAGAATAGCTCTCCGCGGCCCGCTTCTGCAAGGACCTGAACTTTTTTCGATATACCTCTGGCGTGAGGTTCTACCACCTCTGCAGCGCAGCTTTAGTCGCCTCATAGTCCTGGTCACTCTCAGCTGGTAATTCCGCAAAGGCTTTGAGCGCTGGACCTTTTAGTCCAGGAGTGAAGTACCTGGCCCATTGCTCCTGGTCTGGGCATAGAGAGATCTGCAGTGCCCGCAGGGACAGGAGATAATGGTGTTCTGCCTGCCTGTGCCAGAGCGAGCTGATGTGCCCGTTCGACTTGGCGCTCTGCCGCTTCTTGCTCACCCGCAGCCCTGCGCTCCGCAGCTTCCCGCTCCGCTTGGTGCTCTGCCGCTTCTCGTTCTTCTTGGCGCGCTGCCACCTCTTGTTCAACTCTGCGCTCCGCAGCTTCGCGTTCAGCTCTGCGCTCCTCTCACTCTTGGTACAGCAGGATGAGCTGGAACCTCGTCTGCGAGTCCGCGGAGTCGACATGTTTTAAAACAGTCTGCAAGTAAACATCCAGAGCCATCTCACCCTTGGGCGAAGCACTTGACACTGTCCTTTCCACTGGGCTTGCGCTTCCTTCGGCTGGGTCAAGCATGGTACCCTGCTCTGCTGCGTCCTGGGCTGCTTGCCTCGCCTCATAATCCTCGAGGGCTTGCAAAAATTCATTTTTTCGTTTGTCTTTCGTCTAAATACTTTTTTCTTTACACAACTGTTCCAGCGCCTTTTCGATGGTTGTTTCGTTATTCTCACTCCAGCCAAATAAAAGATAGCAAAGAAAAACAAAGAGGGGGGGGACTGCTGTGTGTAAATTCTAATAAATGCACTGAGATCTGCTCTGGAAATTGGAAAACCAATTTCTTTAGTATCCGGATCTATGTTGCTCCACAGATCCAAATACTAACCTGATATCCCACCGCTTGCCACCAGTTGTCACGACAACTACGCTCGCCACAGCGAAAGATGCAGAGTTAAGCAACTTACCATCTGTCTATCCTAGACCCAGATAATGACTACGCGGACAACAATCCCCTGTGCGCTTACCTAACCGTCCCCAACAGCACCTCTTCTTGCGACAAGCACGTAGAGCGTGATGAAGTGGTCCCAGGATTTCAATGCTGTACCCGTCTTCTCTCGACCCGGGGTAGAGACTACGGTTCCCACAATCCCTACAGCCACTTTCTTACTCTATTTGTTACGCTGCCACCGGTTCTCATGAACACTACGCGCGTTGCCGGCGTGAGACGCAGGGTTAAGCCACTCCCTATCTGTCTATCCTAGACCCAGATAATGACTATGCGGACAACAAACTCCTGCGCGTTTACCCAACCGCCCCAGCTACCGCAACTCACAGTTTAGTAGATACTCGAGCTTAAATCAACAAGCAATAATCCAGTCTCTTCAGTTAGCATGGATCGAATCAGCCAGAAGCAGAACTTAAATAAGGTTATTTATGATATAAAAAATTATATATCACGGTGCATTTTGGTTACAGAAAAATGGGTATGATAAATCCATTAATTACACATTACACAGCAGATAAAAGAAAAAAGATTAAAACACAGAGCCTTACTTACACCCCAATAAGCTAAGCAGACTGTTGTGACTCCTGGGGGACTGGAGATTTGAAGCATGGACAGATCATCATGTTGAATGAGCCCCCTGTGGTCAGCAAGAGCCACATGGCGTGCTCCAGAATATATATGCTTCCTGGTCATTCAAAAAACCCCATAAACGGTACAGGTCCCAGCCTGCCCCGTTCTGGGCACGCTCAGTGCACTTCTTCATGAAGTTTAATTGCTCAAAGATATCAATCCTCCCCAAAGACCCCCTCTAGTGATCAAAGGATGTGATTCCTTCTTTGAAAGGCTGGACCACGTATACCTTGGTGTCTGCAGCCAGGACTCCAAGGTGTGACTAGAGGACACAGGACTTTCCAGTTCACCAAATGGGTTATTGCTTTTATTCACACCTTTCGACGGCTTCACAGAAAAAACGGTCACTGACCTGTTAATTGTTTCCTTTTAAACAGGCTAGAAACTCAGGCATTGATTCACTAGGCAGCTGGGCCAACTGGGCACTTCCCAGATATGGACAGACCCAGATATGAATATGCCTAATGTAGAGGAGATATGTATGTATGGGTATATAGATAGACACAGGTAGATACGTCTATACCTATCACAATAGAGATACAGATCCAATCTGTCACAGTGCACACCTCTAATGCACATACATGGACACCCCCCCCCCCCACCATTTGTTTCCCCCTTATAATAACACCTCAGATGGAATGGACATATGCATGAAGCGTGCAGGAGTATAACAGAGCAGCAAAGCAATAAATCTCACAGTAATGACATGCTTCATAATAAATGTTTTTACTAAACATCTGGTGCAAAAAAATTATTTGCTTTTCATCTGAATTATTATGGGCGGTCAGAATTTGTACTGCCTAGAGCAGAGTCAAACCTAAACCTACCCTAACTGCCAATGAATGCAGCCGTTACAATCTTTGCTCTTATACTGAGAAAAAAATGAAATAACGCAAACTAAAGGGCCTCATTGGCACTTGCCATGCTTTCAATTTTAGTCCGTTCTAAGCATGTGGAAATTTTGAGCCCTGTTCTAATTTACAGATAAAATACAGATTCAGGATTGTACTGTTATTGTTTGGTAGTTTGTTAAAAAAATGTATATATAACTCTTGTGTTTACTTCTTCTATGTAACTTATTAGTGGTGGAAGAAAAAACCAGAGGGTAGACTGGAAACAGGATAATAGTACAATCTAAAAATTGAAATAAGTCACAGTAAAATCTTTGACAGTTTTGGAAGTTGTTGTTCCCGTGCAAGCTGATTGCTGTCAGAATAACGAGCCTAGCATTCACGGCCAAACCTTGCATTTTTAAAGCATTATGGTGGAGGATGCTTAAGTACAATTGCAAGTTAGAAATTAAACTATAATAACAATAACAATGCTTGGAATATGTCGGATGAGCAGGAAATATCTGTGAAATCTCTGATCTTAAATGTGAATGTGACAATCAATTACTTGTCTACATCTGCATTCTATGAGACGTTAGTAAACACAGGATGAGTAGGACTACACCCCAATACCTACCTTTCATTTCTAATGTGTGTGTGTGTGTGTGTGTGTGTGTGTGTGTGTGTGTGTGTGTGTGTGTAATAATAATAATAAATATATATAAAATGGAAATTAATATGTACAGTGAATAGAACACGTCTACACACCCCTGATAAATTGTCAGGTTTCTGTGATGTAAAAAAAACAGGACAAAGAACCTTTTAATGTGACCTGTAAACTGTACAACTCAGTTGAAAAACAAACTGACATTTTTTAGGTGGAGGGAAGTTAAAATATAAAACTAAAACCTGGTTGCACAAGTGTGTACACCCTCTTGTTACTGGGGATATAGCTGTGTTCAGAATTAAGCAATCCCATCGAAAATCCTGTTAAATAGGAGACAGTACACACTTGCCATCATTTAAAGGGCCTCTGATTAACCCCAAATAAAGTTCAGTTACAGTTAAAAGTTTGTATAAAGCGCTAACAAGTTCCGTAGCGCTGTACAGTGGGAGTTGTTCTAGTAGGTCTTTCCTGACATTTTCTTAGTCGCTACCTACAGCAAAAGCCATGGTCTGCTTCCAAAGCTTCAGAGGGTCTCATTGTTACAAGGTATCCGTCAGGAGAAGGTACAAAAGAATTTCCAAGGCATTAGATAAACCATGGAACAGTGAAGACAGTCCTCAGGTGGAGAAAATATGGTGCAACAGTGACATTACCAAGAACTGGACGTCCCTCCAAATGTGTTGAAAAAACGAGAAGATAACTGGTCAGGGAGGCTGCCAAGAGGCCTACAGCAACATTAAGAGCTGCAGGAATAACTGGCAAGTACTGGCTGTGTGGCACATGTGACAACAAGCTCTCGTATTCGTCATATGTCTGGGCTATGGGGCAGAGTGGCAAGACGGAAGCCTTTTCTTATGAAAAGTAAAAAACCAAGCCCGGCTAAATTTTGCATAAACACATCTGAAGTCTCTCAAACGCATGTGGGAAAATGTGTTCTGGTCTGATGAAACCAAGGTTAAAACTTTTTGGCCATAATTCCAAAAGATATGTTTGGTGCAAAAACAACACTGCACATCACCAAAAGAACACCATACCCACAGTGACGCGTGGTGGTGGCAGCATCATGCCAAGGGGCTGTTTATCTTCAGCTGGAGCTGAGGCCTTAGTCAAGGTAGAGGGAATTATTAACAGTTCCAAATACCAGTCAATATTGGCACAAAACCTTCAGGCTTCTGCTAGGAAGCTGAACATGAAGGCCCCCTTCACACCTAAGCGAGGAATTTCATTTTTCAGCATGCCAACGACCCAAAGCATAATCCAAATCCACAAAGGAAAGGATTCACCAGAAGATTTAAGTTATGGAATGGCCCAGTCAGAGCTTAGACCTAAATCCGATTGGGGGGGGGGAGTGGGATGATCAGAAGAGGGCTGTGCACAGGAGATGCCCTCGCAATCTGACAGATTTGGAGTGTTTTTGCAAAGAACAATGGGCAAATATTCAACCATATTAATTATTTTTTTTTATTTTTCCTTCAGTTTGGTTTTCAATTGGGTTGTACAGTTTAGAGGTCACATTAAATGTTAAAAAAGTTCTGAAATGATTTATCTTTGTTGCGTTTTTTTTTTTTTTTTTTTTCTTCTTCTTTGCATCACAGAAACATGACATTTTAACCAGGGAATGTAGACTTTTTCTATCCACTGTATTATGTGTATGTGATTTATAAACTGTCTTTTTTTTTTCCTTCCGCTAGAACCGTTGTACTGTAGATAACTTCAGCAGTACATGTATATTAACATAAAAATTACTACCGACACATATTAATTATTCTACTTTTTACAGCCATTTCATCACATACATATTACACAAATGCACATTTAATTTATTTATGCAGTTCACATGTTATAGGATTTTTATGTGTCAAATTTTGGGGTTCAACTGATTTTGTTCAAGTACCAAGACAGCGTTAATGCAGTTACAATTACCTGGCCTAATCTACAGGAAACCAACAATAACACTATATATATATATATATATATAATCTCAAAACATTCTAGACTAGTGTGCCCCGTATTAAAATTCTCAGTGAGATCTCACTTCTCTCACCCAGTAAAGAAGTTCCAAAGAGCAGCCCCCACCCTCACTATACCAAAATCCTCAGTGTTACAACAGCCAGGGAGAGGGCGGAATACAGGGAGAGCTCTGGAGACGCACCCTATTGTACAGGGAGAAGATTCAGGCTGTAATAATTGCACATTCACTGTACTTGACGTAAAGGACATTGCTGCCTGGCACACCCTGGTTAAAAGTGTGCAAAATAAGTGACACCATCTATAGTTTAGAACATTTCATCCCACCAGTATTTCTGTAAACGATAAATAAATACCAGGCAAATTAAAAACAGGCAAATCTTACATCCCTTTTAATATTTTGGAATAATAAACTGTGCAAACTTGGCATTTTACCCTATATTTCTTAAGTACGCATCCCATATTTCAAATGTTCTAAAAAAATTTTTTTTACAACAAAAGTGCTTGGTAATGAATGCGTTAATACAGCAGCTAAACAGAAAATCTTGGGTGGATAGATTTGTAAAGGTATAAAATTTACTTTGTTAGGTCTTTTTTTCTTCTTCTGACTGAGCCATTGTGCCAATGGAAGTGGCTAGATGACTTTTGTCCAATGAAATTGTGATTTAGGACTAGTGCCTGGCATGGTATGCTTGACAGGACATTTTAAATGATGAATGCTGATATAGAAGCTTCAAAGTTTTCTGCAAGACCTTGGCGTAAAGTTTTCAAAGAAAGAATAAAGTGGAAGGGTCCAATCATTATGACAACTTATTTAAGCCTAAGGCCGGGGTCAGATGAGCGTTTTTAAGAGTTGAAGGAACGTCCGTGAGCGTGGACGTTCCTTCCACTCTGATGCCCGTCTGGACGCCTCGCAGAGCGCAGTTGGTGCGCTCAGCATTGCAAGGCTCGATTCTCCTATGGAGGATCGTGCATTACAGCCCGTCAACGTGTGTCCTAGCAAATTGACGGGGAGGCTTGTAGCGCGCTCGACACGGCGTTTGACCGGGCCCGTCACAGCATCATAATGCTGCGATGGACACCGGGTGACACATCAGTACGGGCGCACCTAGTGTGCTCGTCTGACCCCAGCCTAAGTGGTCATTGTGCCTGGAATATCTGTTTTAAAAAGCAAAATAATACATAGGATATTGAATCCGCTTACACTTAACAATTATGTGGGTGGCTGACACACTCACACAGGATAAAGAGCTAAAGCAGTTTGATAAAACTACATACATACATCCGTGGGTGGGAAGAAAGACTTGCCTGTAATTTCCTTTCTGAAAGTTTAATCCTTCAGCATGTAGATGATTAAAGATAACCTAAGACATAGGAGTTGTACGTTTGTGGAAATTCTTTAAATTGATACTAAATGGAAGAAACTGGAGGTGATAACCATTAACCCATTCTGACCCCCACCAAGATTAATCCTCAATATTGTGTGGATTGCAGGAATCAGATTTTTTTTTTACTACAGTGTGTCATGTAAGGTTACTGTAAAATGACAGGAAAATCTTCAAAAAGGTGGATCATATTCTGTTTGAGTTTCTCCGATCCCATGGAGAAAGTAATCACGTGGACATGGAAGAAACAGTGTTGGATTTGTTTCTCCATACCTGACTGATGGCCATATAAAGAAGCAGCAATACCAACTGAACCTGTCAAGCAGGGCTCCAGTCCTAAAAAAAAAAGTGTGGGAACTCACTGCGATTTCTGTCCCCAAATTAGCAATTATCATCTCGCACTTAATACCAACACACACTCAAATTAGATTTTATGTATATATAATTTATATTTTAGCAAAAATGTATGCAAAGTCACAATAAATATGATTTAACAGAAACCTATGACCTGAATTACAGGCTTTATGGTACATGGCACCAAAGGGAACTCCGTTCCCTCTGCAAAAATAGTACAGGAACTGCGTTCCCCCTGGACTTGACCCCTGCTGTCAAGACACTTTACCCATACTCTGTCTGCCCCTGATTCCTGAAGTCACATATTCAGTCTCCTTTTGATAAAGATGCATTTAGCCTTTCCGTACCTCACAGTATTTAAGGTGATATGTAAGAGTAGGATGTCCGCCTGAATGTGTGAAGTATACTAAAATGCAGTGCACAGACCATATAAACAGACATGGTTAAACAGTTCATTTTTTAAAAAAAAAAATTTACGGACAAGCATAGGAAAGTAAGCGAGTCAACAGCTCAGAATAAGCACATATCAATTCAAGAACATCGAGCATTCGCGAGCTAATGCAATAGTCTAGACCCCCCCCCTCCCAACGCCCGGAGGCCTACTACCCGTTGATGGGCCTCCCAGCTGGGAGTGCGGATCTTGAACCAGCGTGATTCAGACGTGGAAGCGAGAGAGCGGAAAATGAGCGAGGAGAGGTGCAAGAACAGGCGGGAAGAGGAAAAGGGAAGAGAAAGAGGGGGAAAAGGAAAAAAAGGGGGGGATGTACGAAGGAGGCAGGGCATGAACACGGCCTCCCACACACAGCAGGGCTAAACAGTTAATTTTAATGGGTGGGGCCTGGCACCACACCATCTTCACAAAACCCTAGCAGCTGCTGGTGCAAAGTGCAGCCGAAACTCTCCTTTATAAGAAATCTCGTGTCCCTTTTTGCCCAGATCAATCCTGTTCAGTGTTGCTTATGTTTCTTTCATATCTCCAGTAGTCGGTGAAAAAGGGAACATGTAGAGGACAGGTTAATTTTTGTGGCAATGTCCTAATTCATGTCAATGTGATATCTCATCCTTTGGTGCCACCATCATTCGTCTTCATAGGTGGAATACTTTTAGGGTCATTGCACAGCGTTGACCCGGAAGTCCATCTACATCAGGGGTCAGCAACCTGGGCCCTCCAACTGTTTTTGAACTCCCATAATTCCCACACGCAAAGTTTTTGTCTTTGCTCCTCTCATGTATTAAACACAGGTGACACTAGCGCGCTGCTGCGAAAGACGCCGGGTTAAGCCGCTCACTATCTATCTATCCTAGACCCAGATAATCACGCGCGCTTTTCTACCCGTCCCGGCCACACTTTCTCTCACAACAGACACGTAGAGCGCAATATAATGATCCCAAGATTGCAACGCAGTACAAGTCTTCTCTTGAAGCGGGTAATGACTAAGTCTCCCACAATCCCTGGGATCACTTTCCTATTGTATTAGTTACGCTGCCACCAGTCCTCATGGACACTACTCGTGTCGCAACGGGAGACGCAGGGCTTAAGCAACCGCACTATCTGCCTACCCTAGACTCAGACCGTGACTACAGATCCCACAATCCCCTGCCATCTCCTGACGACCGCAACTCGCAATTTCTTATATATAACCGAGCTTAAAGCAAATAGCAATACTCCCAATCTCTTAGTTAGCGTGGATCTCATCAGTTAGAGGCAGAAACTTAAATACGTTTTGTTTATTTATGATATAGAAAAATCACAGTGCATTGTTCCAGAAAAAATTATAACTAGAATAAATCAAAGAAAAGGGTTAACCACAGAGCAATTACTTACGACAAACTAATCAGTAAGCTAGCATCGATGGTCGCCTGGAGCTAGAAACGTGGACCGATCAGTCATCTTTCGAATGTACCCCAAGTGATCAGCCAAAGCACATGGCCAGTTTTCAGAATTTATACACTTCTTGTTCCTTCCAATCCCCACCCCCAAATGGCCCAGCCTCCAGCACTACATATCCCAGAGTTCCTTTTTTCCGAGCATGCTCAGTAGGCTTGTCATTAATCATTAATTGCCCAAAGGTGTCCATCTCCCCCCCAGGGATCAAGGATGTGCTTCCTGTCTTTGAAGATAGGGCCTAAATCTTGGTGCCTGGCTGGCTCCCCAGGTGTGACTAATATGTCAAAGCACAAAAGACATTCTATTTTACAGCTACGTGTTATATCCTCCCCCCAAGGGAGAAAGCTAACCATTTTAATTACATTTTAGCACTCTTAACAGCTGTGGACTGGGGATACACTTACCAAAGGGTCAGACACATATATGAATATGACTCTACATGGAGGAAATATGTATAAACAGGCAGACACATATATACAGGCAGACCCTTATATAGATAGGGCAGATTAGATCTGTATTTCTATCTCCCATCTCTAATCCGCCACATGCACCTTTTTGAAGAAATCTGTCGGTACTTTCTCTACATGGTCCCATAATTCTCAGCCAGAGTCTGATGGGAGATTTATTTCCAAAACATCTGGGCGACCAAGGTTGCCTTCTTCTAACCTACCTGGAAGAGCAGATTGCCTTCCTTTTTAGGACATCTTTTCCTCACAGCTGTCACTCTGGCAGTATAGATGTAAGAGACAGCATTTTGTTTCCATCTTATTTTATTATAAATATATTCAGGGTTATTCAAAGAGCTTCGAAAAGTCACCGCACGTTCGGTGACTTTTCTTTCTCTTCAATTCGGTTCCTTTTGCCGATCCCATTTCGGTGACCCTGCAGTGTATTCAGCAAGCACCACAGGGTCCCCGAATTGCAGGGAAAAGCTGCCGCAAACCCGACGAAAACGAACCGCAAAACCCAGCGAATGCACGCCGAAAAGCCACAAAAACATCTGATTAACCTGCCGAAAACCACGGAAAAAGCCCGAGCAGGAGCCGATCACACACAGCCGATGCAGCCTAGACCGCAGATTTGGCAGTGAATAAATTGGCAAAATAGTTTGTGTGAATGTTTGAAAATGAAACACTGTTTGCAAAGAAACTACTGAGCGAAAATGTCTGAAATTTACACAGGAGGTCCAGGGAATGATAATAAAAAGGGCTGTTACAGAAAAAATAAGTAAACTTTAAAAAAAAATTCAGAAAAATGCTTAAAATATCCTAAAAATTCTATAAAGAGACTCTTTACTGCATAATTTTATAATGAACGGTTTATTAGATATTGAATTAAAACGGGAATATTTTTAACATTGAAACCTATGGGATTCTCCTGAATAAACTTGCCGAATTAAATCACCGAATGGCAGGGCATTAGGGGAACCTTTCACTGCTGGTTTGTGTTCTCTGAATAGCCGAAGCAGTGCTTTTTTTGGGGATTTCACTGCCCTCGAACAGGCACCGTATGTTCAGGCAATTCGCTAGGATTTGGCGAATTACCTGCTCTCTGGATAGCCGAATGGCCAGGAAAGTTAACCGAACGCTGATTTTCAGTGTTCCGTTACCGTTCTCAAGCAATTCGGAGCTCTTTGAATAACCCTGATTCTGTTTTAATACACATATAGACGGTGATTCCCTGTCAAGTGAACATCACCTATTGGACCTAACAGGCCGACTTTAAAAAGGCAGGTTAGGGTGGTGTCTAGGACAGAAAATCTCCTCTGTTCAGTTGCATCCAGAACTCCTGGAAGTTCTGGTCTTATGCAGAATTCTCAATTTGGACAAACCCCTGTCCTTTTAATTATCTTGCGGAGGGCATTGAAAGTCGAGCGCGCGGCTGTCATGTGTCAGCGTTTGCAGATGAGACAAAATTAGGTGAGGTCCCTTAAGTTGGGAAATCGTTAAGTGAGGAAGACATGGGAATAATTGCAGACAACAAGACGTAGACACAAACGTTCGCTGTCAATCACTGTCAATACAGTGCTGTCTCGTGCTATTGATTCACATGAGGAATCTATAATTTCACCTCTTAATAAACCAGAGCTATGACTTCACCCTGAATACGTATTGCCAGTCTCCGCATCAGTTTTCAAATATTGACATTAAGGAAGCGCAGATGGTGGCTCCAGAATGAAAACGTTTTAATTGAAGGTTTTTGTTATGAAGAAAAGCTTAATTTTTTTTTACATTGGAAAGCGTGTGTGTTTTTTTTTTTTTGTTTTTTTTATAATATTATAAGCGGATAGAATGCAATACACAAAGCTCTGGTGACCTGTACATTGACAGAACTGTACAAAAACCACAAGATCAGTCATTAAGGCTCTAGGAGGGAATATTGCACTTAAAACTGTGTAAACAGTTCTTTTATAAGAACAATAAATACATGAAGTTGATTGCTTGGAGGGAGGAATAGTGCTGCTTGGTTCAATAGGGGCGTTTTAGTGTGGGCTTAATGCTTTAAGCAAAGCATCTCACATAGGGATGTGAAACATGAATGTATAATTAATAACCTATTGATCAAGGGAAAAATCTGATTTGATACTTTTTATATTCAGTCTCTTTTTATTTTTCTTTAACCTGACCTGGAAAATTTGTTTTCAATATGCAAGGTTTAATGTTTTGTTTTTTTTCCCCCCTTGAGTTATTGTTTATATAATATGTTTTATAAGCATCAGGGACGTGCAGTCAGTGGAGGCATGGGAGGCAGAGCCGCACCTGCCATTAAGTGATAAATTAATAAACTAAAAACAAACTCCCCTGCTCCCCCGCTGTCAGCTCCGCAGGCATTAGTTTTCCCAGCCTACGCAATTTGCATAGCAGGACGTTTCCCCGCTGCACTAATTGAGTAAACTGCTCAAGATGTGTGCAGCACACGTCAGAGATCACTGCTCATTAGTGCCGCAAAGACTGACAGGCACTGATCGAGCATGGGAAAGCTTGGACCAATGGGAAAGCACCATTGGTGCAAGCCATTCCCAGAAAACCCCTACATTAGAGGACTGCCTCTGATTGACAGGAAGTCTAGCAGATAGACATGCCCCTTCCTGGCAATGATAGGCCAGGCAGCCCTCCAATGCAGGCTGTGAAAAGATTGCATGATGGACAACCCCTGACTGGCTGCATGGGGAGCTGCAGTCCAGGAGCCTGGCACAGCTGGGGATGCCCAGTTATACCCCAGGCTGGTTATTGTCTGCTAACTGGGGCTGGAAGAATGCACAACACATCTGCCCCCCAGGAGGGATCTGAGGGGGTGCAGCAGCAGGAAGCCCTCTTTGCCCAGCTGCAAGGTAAGTGACCTCACGGGGGGGGGGGGAAGAGGCCAGGCCATGGCCATGGCTTTCCTCTGTGCTGATGTTCAGATAGTGCTTAGCTGCCAATCTGTATGATGTATTGTACCTCTAGCCAGGCTGCCTGGGGAGGGACAGGACAGGACAGGACAGGTGGGGGACTCAGCAGATGCAAAGTTGCCAACAAGACTCTCTCAACTCCTCTTCTACCAGGGCTGTCAGATCACAGCGTGTGCTTCATGGGTCACTGGCTTTGGGCTGGGGTGTCAGATCTCCATTTTGCTCCCTGTCAGTGCCTGAAAGTGCTGCCCTGCAGTGTGCAGAAGTCAGGTTGGGTCAGCGGCTTGCTTTCCCTTCAGTATAATATGAATGACGCAAAAATGTATAGGTGCTTTAAGGAAACCTAATGGATGTGGCCAGGCTCCTCTTAATACTTTTGTTATAGGGGCAGCATATAGAGCGGTGTGTGTGTTCTTACAGTGCCAGTCTCTTTACATACCCTTTCTTTCACGTGTGTTTTTTTTTTTTTCTTGCCAGGGGCAAGCGTTGGCTTAACATTTTAGGCTCATAAAAAAATAAATATCAGGGTTATTCAGAGAGGTGAAAACCTTGAATTGGCAGGAAAATGAACAGCCAATTTGGAAAGTGAGATAAATGGGAGAATTTTTCTGGTTTAACTTCTCCAGTTATTCTCAAGGTTTTCACCTTTCTGAATAGCCCTGTATCAGGGTTATTCAGAGAGTGGTGAAAAGCAGGCGAATGACTGGAGAATGGAAAATTCTAGGTCAAAATAGCAGATCACGAAAGGGAAAATTTTTCTGGTTTGGCTATTTTGACCTAGAATTTTCCATTCTCCAGTCATTCTCCTGCTTTTCACCTCCTCTGAATGAATAACCCTGTATGAAAACAAGTCCAGGTACAAGGACCCAGGACTGCAGATTTTTCATTTTAGGAAGTCTTTGCCAATGCAATTTAGAAGGTATATTGTAAGATAATTGTTCTGTATAAAAGGTCTGTGGGAACAGAATCGGCTTCCAGTCAGTCCTTACTCGCAGTGTCTGTCCTTCTGATGTACTAAATGCCTGAAGCCATCTCTTTGGGAGCTAGAATGTTTTTTGGCTGTTTTGCATTTGTATATTTGGCTCTGATACTAACCAGTGCCTCACCAGCCACTGACCTCACCGCACGTCACTGATAAGCATGCACATTGATGACAAATCATCAGTTGAACAGTTTGTGTATGACAGGGTGTCCTTTGGGTTGTTTTACACATTTCTTGCCAATTTCTCCAGTGCAATTTATAGCTTAATATGTGTAAGAAACTTGAAAAACGAAAGTAAATGGAGCTGGAGCTCAATGAATAATATTGTCAGTTTTATTGACAATCACTGGAATTACACATACAGGGTTATTCAAAGAGAATCGAAAAGCCACCGCACGTTCAGTGACTTTTCGTTCTCCTCAATTCGGTGTGATTCAGTGATCCCATTTCGGCGACCCTGCAGTGTATTCAGCAAGCACCACAGGGCCGTCGTAGTCCAGGGAAAAGCCGCCGAAAACCTGCCGAACGCTCACCGCAAAACCCAGGCGAATGCTCACCGATACCCGCAAAAACATCTGGATTAACCCCGCCGAACACGCCTGAGAAACCCGAGCAGGAGCCGATCACAGCGCAAAGCAGCCGCCAAAAAAACCCGACAGCGCGGATGAGTGGACTGAAAAAAAAAAAACATTACGCTTGAACGTTTGAAAAGTAAAATTCTGTTTGCAAAGAAACTACAGAGCGAAAATGTCTGAAATTTACATTTTGAGGTCCAATGAATGATAATAAAAAGGGCTGTTACAGAAAAAAGAAAAAAATGTTTAACCACTTGGCTGCTAAGGACGCGCGTCCTGCCAAGTGCACCCCCTGTGCTATGGACGCGCTGAGCGCGTCTTAGCACAGGAGGCAAAAATCGGCCCGGGATTCCAGCCAATTGCTGGGACCCTGGCGGGGGGGGGGGGACGATAGACGTCACCGCGCTGGAGCGATGACATCTATTTCAGGCGCCCCACCCTGCGAGTGCAGAGGAGGTGCCTGAAAGACCTCCTCAGACCTCTCTCCCGATCGCCAGGGTCCAGCAGTGAAAGTCAGGCACCGTTTGGAAGGGCACAGCCTGTCCTTCCAAACGGTGCCTGGCTTTAACCCCTTGGGTGCCGGATCACGATTCGGCGCTGCATCGTGATCCTCTCCCGGAGCTGGCCGACATCTTGGATGTCGGCCAAGCTTCCGGGAACTCCCCCTGACGAGCGATGACGTCAGTCCTGGAGTTAACCCCTAGTTGCCACCAATCTCCCGATCCGTGGCAGCTAGGGATTAATGTTTTGTATTGTTGGATCAGCCAGAGCATGGCCTTTCCAACGATACCAAACATGACCATGTAAAGGTTAAAAGAAAAATATATATATATATATTAAAAAAAGTGTTTTGTTTTGTTAATGCAGCAATATTGTTCCCATTTCAATTATAATGTGAACAATGATAACCGCAAATGCATGTTAAAATGTGAAAAAAAAACACTTTACACATATTATTGAAAATTCTAATTTTATTGCATTTTTTGTTTATAATACACAGACAGGACATGACGTATACATATAATAATGATATATCATGAATCTGCCGGAAAGAATATATAATATGTCTGGGTCATATAATAAAATAAGGCTTCAAAACGCGGTTAAACATGATGAGCAAAACCGGTAAAAAATTAGCTCGGCACACAGCGGTGAAATGGCTCAGCAGCAAAAGGATTAAAAAACCACGGAAATTTTTTTTGCAAAAAAATGCTTAAAAGATACTAAAAAAATCTATGAATAAAGACTTTTTACTGCAGAATATTATAATGAACGGTTTATTAGATATTGAATTAAAACGGGAATATTTTTAACATTGAAGCCTATGGGATTCTCCTGAATAAACCTGTCGAATGAAGCAACCGAATGGCAGGGCATTTCGGCCACTTTTCACTGCTAGGTTTGTTCTGTGAATAGCCGAAGCTATGGGGATTTCACTGCCCTCGAGCAGGCACCGATCAGCCACCGTATGTGCAGGCAATTCGCCAACATTTGGGGAATTGCCTGCTCTCTAAATAGCCGAATGGCCAAGAAAGGTAACCGAATGCTGATTTTCAGCATTCGGTTCCCTTTCGGCATCCATTCGGATCTCTTTGAATAACCCTGATAGTTATACACTGGAGCACATCATGTTTTGTCATTATCTCAAGGATCAGGATCGGGAGCCAATTGAGCCATTTTTGAATGATCGGTATTGGCTTTATGTCAATGTGACATTAGAGGCCTTTCCCATCAGGCTGGCGCTGCCGTTTCTATTAAATAAGGGGAAAGGGTATGGAAGAGGGGGTGTGCGAGTGTGAAGGGACCCTGGCTTGTTCTGGGGGCGGCAATGTATCTTTAATGCACCTGCTCACGAGTACAGGTTACAATTCTAGAAGCCTGTATGATTCTTCCTCCTTATGCAGAGTTTCCTGTCAAAAACATCCCCTCACTGGATCATCTTGTGTAATGGCACCATCTGCATAAAATATAGGGGATACACAGGAAGGCTGAGAAAAAGGCTATGAAACAAAAGGATTCAACCCCCACCCTCCTGTTTGTTTTTTTTCTCCCTCTCTCTCCTAAAGAGTAGAGGGGGCCCCCATACTGAGCTGGTGCTAACTCCCAACAACCCCATCACTGACAGCATTCGCATTGCCAATCCCAGAATTGGTGCTGGGGATACTGGGAGTGGTACTGTGAATGCTGTCAGTAGTTGGGAGGCAGTGTGAAGGCTGTCAGTGCTCTGGGTCAGCTGGGTCAATATTTTATTTTGAACCTTCCTTTTGTTTCCTTTTTCATAAATTGAGATGATCGAGCATATGTATGTGGAGGTTTTCACTTGTAATTGTTTTTTGTAATGTGTTCCTTGTATTTATTTTTTTTCCCCTAAATCATTCAACCCATTTTTACTTTTCTTACCAGTTACTGCTGGTAATTGTATTTTGTTGCATGACACGGAGTGATGTATCTAAAGAATAATCTCCCATTGCTTGGATTCCAGGGTGAAGGAGCTGTAAGGGATGGTGACACCGCCACCTACTCCCTAACTGAAACAAGGTAAGTACTGTTGGTGTCTTTGCTTTAGCTGTGTTCTTGTAGTGTGTTCTAATCACTTTAATGACAGTTTATCAAATACATTGTTATCATACAGTGCATGTTTACAACTGTGTAATCTACAGTGTCTTGATGACACATTTTAAAAGTTGCAGTAGAGGATGGGTTTACCTTCCCTCCGTGATACATAGAAAGATGCACTGCAGTAAGAAAACTTGCCTCCAAATTCTCCTTTTGCATGTTGTGACGGACCGCCCGACACCCCCGACCTTGTGCCTCCGTCTGACTCTAGCTTTCTCCAAGCTGGAAACCGAAATCCAGGAACCTCAGCCCAAGCCTCCCTAAGTTATCAGGCAGGACCAGTAACATTTAGGGCAGGAACAATAACTCCCAAAATAATAAAGGTGTACCCCAAATTACTAGGCAAGACCAGTGTTCAGAGTAACAACAGCAGAACTCCTTTTAATTGTATAAATATGTGTGTATGTCCCCAATCAAACATGGGTCATTTTCATACACAAAAGCTGACCCTAGAATGGAATAAACATTCGCTCAACATTCCTAGACAGACAGGACATTGCAATTGTGATTGGCAAACAGATAATGAGGCAGTGTTTGCCTGACAAAGCAGATTACAAACTACTCAAATATATACAGATATTAACACATTTCTATCAGAAAGATAACAAGATACACATGGACCATACAATAGACAGACA
Organism: Leptobrachium leishanense; assembly: GCA_009667805.1. Taxonomy (NCBI): domain Eukaryota; kingdom Metazoa; phylum Chordata; class Amphibia; order Anura; family Megophryidae; genus Leptobrachium; species Leptobrachium leishanense. Next base: position 384,571,744 of record CM019063.1, on the reverse strand, counting down.
ATAACATTATTCTTGAATAACTCAGATTACATAACACTCTGCACGCAAGGGAGGCCAAGGATATGATGTAGAACATTAGGCCTGCACCCTACAAATATACCTCCAGGTCTATGCACCCAAGTCCAAAGTAACTTATGTCACACACGTTCAACTATGAGCCGATATACCTCCTAAATTCTTATTATCCAAAATTTAAGAGCAAGAAACTGAGATAAAGACTGGAGGCATGGGCATGTATCACCCCATTGTAATGACTAGAAATAGGTAAGAAATGTTGGTATCCCTTTTTATAATGGGGTAGAAAAGAAGAGGATCTTCACCCCATCAAATAAGGAATTCTCTCAATGCGAAAATGCAGGTTGAAATAGTAGATGTTCTAATCGTGTATTTTTGTGTTTGTTTTTCTTGTTTACTTATGTATAACTTATAATTAGGTGAGTTTTGTGTAAACTGACTGCGTTTTTATAGCATTTCTAACTAAGCGCGAGCTAACAGCTCTTTGATGTGTTTGCTCAAGTATATGTTGCTCATTCATTACTGTCTGCATCTTTCCTCTAGAAATATGGCTTCACTAATTGGTGAATATGACAAACACACCGAGGAAATGAGCCAACAACTCCATGTTTATCAGGTAGATTTTTCTAGGATTATTTCAGCTCGATATGAAACTAGAGAGAAAAAAAAGCGAGAAACGTCTGTGATCAGAGCACAAATATAATAGAGAAATCACAAATGTAATGATTTTGGGGAATACTTGAAGGAGACTGGAAGAGACCATTCCGTTGGCACTTTTATGACTAAATATGTACTGTTTGATTGCCTGGCATTGAAATGTGATTAAACGTACATCTGCTCCTGTACAATACACTGATCCATCCACGCAGAAGAGAACATCGCTCCAAAAACAACCGGGAGCAATGCAGATCATTGCGAAGTTTTATGGCATCGATCCCTGTGTATAAAACATATAAAACACGTTTACTCTTTGCCAAAACTGCCTTGTTGTGTCTTACCTAATGGAATAGGGATGAGCTATAAAAGCATCTTGTCAAGTTTTTCTCTTGTGCCTGTACAATAAATTTTTTTTCTTCTTTTTTTTCAAAATTATTTTAAGGGCGGTAGCGTCTGGTTTTGTTGTTTTTATTGCTGAGTTATATTGTTCCAAGAGTTAAGAATCAGGGACAATTCTGCTCTGCCATTATCCTGTTGTTTTTTCGGTCTCCTTGTTAGTTTTCAGCCTCCTTCATCTATGTCAAATAACTTAATCAATTAGAGGTCACCCACATCATGGTTTTTATTATTTTTATTTATAAAAGATTTTACCAGGAAGGATACATTGAGATTTCTCTCGTTTTCAAGTATGTCCTGGGTTCAGGAACATTGAATTGTTACAGAAATACAAAGTTACAGTTACAAGTACTTATACAGCGCCACCAGATTCCATAGCGCTTTACAATGGGGAAGCACAAACAGCAGACTTACTGTACATGATACAAGAGTTAATGCAACCCTGGTCGTAGGATAACTGTCCAGGTAATACATCAGGCAGAAATCCCATGCGCTTACACTCTAAGGGACTGGGGTGACTGAAACAAATGGGAGCAGAGGGAAGGTGAAACTGGTCGCCAGTAAAATAACGTAGGGATTGCATGAAAAGGACCAGATGTTTGGGGTTAGTAAGAGTAATTAGTGAGAGAAGTGGAAACAGATGGAAAGGGGCTGAAATTAGGTACCGGCCCTGGGTGGGCGGGTGGATGGGGAGGGTGGGTTGGGGCAGCAGAGGGAAGCGATGGAGGTGATTCTGTGATGAGTATGCTGTAGAAATAGAATGACAAGGTAGGATCAGCTGCAACCTAGATTGTCAAAAAAATGTGTAACGGTGAACTTAATACACCTGGAAGCAAAGGGCTAATACACCATATAACTATAAACAAAAAGGGGGGATACACTATGGGGACTATTCTGACCCTGACACTTGGTGAAAGTGCACCTGTCAAGGGCAAAATTACTTTTGCCGACATCACAGGACATGCCTCCCTTTTATAAGTCAGTGTTTTTCACTGACCAATACAATGTGATAAACTGAGGTATTTTTGTTTAAAAATGTTACCCTGTCCCCAGAGCCGGTGCCATGTTGCCCAGGAGGAGGGAGTGCTGCAATCCTAGAGATGGCCTACATGACGGCCCTCTGCACGATCAGTGTGAAGCATTGCCTGTCACTCAGATCGTGACACAGGCAGTGCATTACTCACAGCAAGTAGGGGGCAGTCCTGTAGGGCAGCTCTGCTACTCATTGTGGCATGCTGCAGTCATGTGAGGGACAACAAAACTTTAAGATGGCATATCTTCATTTTTATTTTATTTATTTTTTGTTTTCTTCTAGATTGTAAATTCCTACAGGAATAGGGCTGTCGTTTCCTCCTGTACTGGTTGATCAAAAATGTTGTTCAGTCTGAATGTATTGTAACCCTGTCTATATTGTGCCCATTGTTCAGCGCTGCAGAATATGCTGGCACTATATAAATAAAGTAGAATAATAAGTGCCAGAACCTCCTCGCTCAAACTGAGTCCCGAAGCATAACGATTGGCAGAAGGGGGGTTGCCCAGTACCATGTGCCATCACAAAAGTTAATGTGAACACAAATACTGCTCCAGGAGCAGATATCAGCTTATCAAAGATGCAAATAGTGGAGCCCGACACCAAAAAAGTCCACATACCCCCTGTCGCCGTGTACCCAATTGGTGGTTTCTCCAAAACCAGTTGTGAAGCCAATGGGTCCAGAAAAGTCAATTGAAGAGGTACAGCGCAACGAGGAATCTGGAATACATACATTTATTTGGTAACTCTTGCAGATAAATCTCTCCAGATGTTTTCAGCATTATATATAAAATAAAACCAAAATATTATTGCGTAGTACGTACATTCAGAGGTATATATGTTACGGGTAAAGACCGGAGTGCGGTTAATCCTAGGATTACTCGGTTAATCCTAGCATTACCCAGGCCTCATTAGCAAAAATCTGAAGTGAAATTAAATTCTGGACTTTAGCCAGGTAATCTGCAAATTATCCAGAGGCCTCTGGATACCCTGGTTTCCCGCACAGTTTTAACCGGGTAATTCGCACATTACCCTTGCATTGCTGGATAAAGTGTGATGTGCAACGAAACATCCAGACTTCATCCAGGTAATCTGCAAAGTATCCAAACACCTCTGGGTACTCCGCCTTTCTCGGGTTTTCAGCAGGTTACAGGTGACTGAATCCCGAGGAAAACTCGATTTACGAATACAAGGGTGTTATATGAAGCGTAACCTGACGGTTGTTATGTATTATACACGATATATTGGCACACATGACACATAATAGAGATCACGTAACTTTTTCACATGAGAAACATATCCCGTCGCTCTGTGTATTCGTTCTATCCTCAATACATTTTAAATGTTTGTCTTTTGCCATTTTCGTTGATAATATCCATAGATAATAGCAATGTTCACTGTTACCCAAGCGGGGTTGGATGCTCTGCAGATTACCCAGGTGAAGCTGTGGATAGTCCTCAGATTACCCGGGTGAAGCTTCAGACTTGCACATTATCCGGGTAAAGTGTGAATTTTTCAGCTCTTCCAGACTAAATTCACCCGGGTAAAGTCTGGAATTTTCATTTTTTTTGCAGCTTTACCCAGCGGTTTTGGGTAATGTCAGGATTAACCGGGTAATCCTAGGATTGACCGCACTTCGGGCTTTACCCGTAACATATATATTTGCGGATTTTATACACTCCCATAGCTAGAGCCTAAACTGGCTTGAAGTGGAATCGCCTTTTGGATATTTGTCTTCTATTTCTCGGGTACCCAATGACCTTCAACTCTTCTACTTCGATATTCCCTCGGGAAGAAAAGATAGAACAATGGGTGCTCCCTAGTGTAACTCTGTGTATAAACTTACATTTACTAAATACAGTTGTGTTCAAAATGATTCAACCCCCAATGCTGTAAAGGGTTTTAGGGAATTTAGTGTACATTTGTAATTGTATTCAGAATGAAATCCTACAAGGACTTTTTAAAGAACCATATGCAACTAAAATGACATCAATTGGTTTTGTAATACAGTAGTAAATGTTTCTTTTGTGAATTCTTCATTGACACAATTATTCAACCCCTTAAAGACTACCACTCTGAAGAACAGAGGTTCATTCAAGTGTTTTCAATCAGGTATCTTCTATTGAGATCTCCGCTTATCGGCTGCAACCAATGCTGGAAAAATGCCACGGGTCTTCAAAAATACTGTTGCTTTTTTTTCTTAAAATTCTAAAGGGTTGTTTAAAATGTACATGTTTAAATAAAATGGAGGAAAACGTGTTCTTTTTACAATCTTGGCATATATATATATGTCTCTAATGAAAGCTGGTTATTCTTTCAGACGATTAGGAAAATGTGTTTTTATTCTGTGCTGTGATTTTTACAGGCAGAAATGGGCGAGATGAGAATAAAACTCGAAAGTATAATCAAGGAAAATGAAAGGTATGTGCAAAGCCAATCTGTTGCCCCACGTTCTGTTTCCTCTGCCAGCACACAGTCACTTTTTGTTGAAAGCAGACATATAAGGTTAGTACTGTTCATATTTGCTTGGTATATCAAAGAGACGTTCGGCAGCACAAAGTTTATTTGATCTCTAGGGAGTGACACCGCAGTGGAAAGCAGAGTCACTGATGGCTTTAATGGTGGCAATTTCAAAAGCGAAATCATCTCTGTGGTTGAAACCTGGTCATAATAAACTGGAATACATATTAGTTTCTTCCTTTTTTATGTCACTAAACACATGTAGACTGTTACATTCAATACTAGGTAATGCGGATTAACTGGTTTTGGTGTGTTGTGTCCCTCACCGGCTGTCCATGGGGGGCTGTGAGGTGCTTCACCCTGCCTTGAAGACTGGCCACGACCCGTTTTGGTTACTGTGAATGAAACTGATTATCCGGTGTTGCTTTAGCATTGTCAAGCATATGGATTGCCGCTTGTATTTTAGTGGAGCTCAAAGCGATCGTTTGAGGCCTGCACTTGCTGTTTCCTGCAGGAGATGCCCACCAGCTGGAAGAGCACCAAAGGATGCTACCGTAGAGGAATGGGGCAAGTTGTTTGCTTTGTGGGTTTTTATTATTACACGCTAGGCTTAAAACCAGAGAGGCCTGAGATGTTGGAGACCAGTGTGGAGGTCAGGATGGTTACATTAAGAAACAGAATGAAAAGAAAAGCTTTTTTTAAAATTTCTTTATTTTTTCTTTCTCTCTATGGTTGTCAATAGCAGGAAACAATTAAGGGTCAAAAAGGACTTGCATTTTAGTGCAAGGCTGCCCTACCATGTCAGGGCTCTATTCCATAGTTGGCACTAATGTATCTCCTCGATATTTAGGCCCGTGTCAGACGAGCGCACCTAGTGAGCCCGTGCGCCAGCACTTACCGGCGCCCGCCGCAGCGACGGGACCGGTCACACGCTTGTGCGCGTGCATGAACTGCGCACGCAGCAAGCGTCCGTGTAGCGAATCTCTCCGTTGATGCGCTCCATAGGAGGATCGCGATTTGCACAGCTGAGCACACGCAGCGGAGAGTAGAAGGAATGTCGAGGTACTGAGAGCCAAAAGTTAGCACCTTCTAAAAGCATGCAGCACTCTCTAAAAGCTCCCTGGTAAATCCGATACTCACCTCTTATCCTGCGGCAACAACAATGGCCCGATCCATTGCTTCTTCTGGCTGGGAGCAGAGTGAGACTGGGAAGAAATAGTTCCCAGTCTCCCTGACGATTATATTGATGGAGGGTTCTTGGACATTCCCTCGTCCACTCCCTGTTGGAATAGTCCTTTTTGTAGAGATGTTGTTTCTTGACTTCTTCCCACTTTTTGCTTTTTAATACACCTACAATTAGATACAGGCAGATCATAGGACTCTGACAGTTTGGTTGGTTGTCCTCCATAATATCAAAGCGTTAAGCTCTTAAATATAAATCTGTAAAAATGGGGTTAATGGTTTAACAAAATAGCAAACAAATCATATAACCATGTCATTCTTAACACAAGAAACCCTGACTGTCCTTGTTTATCAGGCACCTAAAAGTCTGGAATTGAAAGGAAAGGGTCAGTCTTGGTACTGTCACATTAATCTGCTTAATATTTCTTCACCAAGAAATCGAATGATACAGTGTTTACTCTCCTGCTTGATCTGTCTTGGGAATTGGTGTAGAAACCCAGATCACAGGTCATCACAAGAGTCTGTGAACGTGAAATGGCCTTTTCAAGTAAAGCTGTAATCTCTTTACACCAGGGAATTCAAACTACTGTCCTCCAAATGTTGCTGAACTATAACCCCCATGATTCTCTGGCTATCTATAGCATTTGGGGAATGTAGACCATCAACCTCTAGGGGCCGAAATTTTGAGATCCTTGCTATTACACTATCAGGGTTATTCAAAGAGATCCGAATGGCTGCCGAAAGGTAAGCGAACGCTGAAATTCAGCATTCGGTTACCTTTCCTGGCCATTCAGCTATTCAGAGAGCAGGCAATTCGCGAAATGTTGGCGAATTGCCTGCACTTACGGTGCCTGTTTGAGGGCAGTGAAATCCCCATAGCTTTGTCTATTCAGAGAACAAAAACCCAGCAGTGAACTAGTTGCCGAAATGCCCTGCCATTCGGTTGCGTCATTCGACAGGTTTATTCAGGCGAATCCCATAGCCTTCAATGTTAAAAATATTCCCATTTTAATTCAATATCTAACAAACCATTGATTATAATATTCTGCAGTAAAAAGTCTCTTTATTGTTTTTTTTTTTTAGGATCTTTGAAGCATTTTTTTTGCAATTTGTTTTATTTCTCTTTAAAGGTTTTTTTCTTTTTTCTGTAACAGCCCTTTTTATTATCATTCATTAGACCTCATATGTAAATTTCAGACATTTTCACACCGTAGTTTGTTACAAAAAAAAAAAGTGTATTTCAAAATTTTTATTTTGCAATAAACGAAGGGTCACAGACTGACCAGCCAGGTGGCCTCACAGGGCCAGATAAGACACTCAGAGAAATCACATAAAACATAAAAAGGGGATCTCAAAAGAAACTGCAGAATATCAAAAATTGGGGGAGGGGGATACAATAACAGGGGAGGGGATGTATAAACTCGTCAGGAGGGTCGATCCAGCAAGAGCAAAACAGAGCGATGGAGTTCGCTGGGGGGGGGGGCACCAGGGAAACAAAAATAAAATAAAATTAAATGTAGTAAAAAAGGGAGACAGGGTAGTGAGGGACTGCCAAATATATTGTCATATTCCTGGCTCACCCCGGCAACTTTAAAGGAACTGAGGGCCATGGAAGGGGCCACTCGGCCTGGAGACCTGGGGCCAAAAGGGTGGACAGAGCCTAGGTAGTCATCCTAGCGGCTCGCCCAGGCTACTTCCCAATGTCTCACACAAAAAAAAAAAGGGATGAGACCCAGTGCTCCAACAGACGAACACCACTAAACCCAAAAATTCAGCAGGCAGGACCATAAAATCGGTCAGGAGAACATAAAAAAGGGGGTGGAAACAAAAATTAAAAGGATGGGAACACAGAACAGACATGAATAAAAGGCATATAAAAGTCATCTAAGGGTGTCTCTAGGAAACCAAAAAAAAAGACTGCATTCAGAATAGGTCATCGGGGGGGGGGGTCATCCACATATCAGGGCGTGCATCTCACGAGGCAGTTCGCAGGGGTGTTTCTAAAAAAAGGGGGACTATAGAAAAAAGTCTGAAATGAAGGTGAGGGGTGACATCAGCTCCAAACTAGTCAGCACAGTGATCCTGAAGAGATGCTATCAGCCAGGGTTGTGCGATAGTGTCGGTGACATGGGAGTCTTAGCCAGTGTCCAGCAGCAAGGGGGGAATCAAAGCCCCCAATGCATCAGAACAGAGGCATATCAGGGACCAGGGCAGGCCAGCCAGAGAAGCCATCGCGGCAGGAGCTGATCCACGATCAGATGGCAGGACAGGCAGCATCTCCACCTCTCCAGCAACAGCAGAGCGGCCTCCATCCCTCCACAGGACCAGGTGCATCTCGCGGCCACCGGGTTGTCCTAGCACCTGGGAAGGGAGCCGAGGATCAGAAAGTCCCGCTGGGCCACAGTCACCATCAACCTGGTCATCTATCGGCACCACAGGGGAAATCGCCGGGGACTCCATCTCCAGATCACTGACCACCACTGCTGTAGGTAAGATCTTAGGGGGATCAGGGAGCATAGCTTAAGTCCGTTCGGTCGGCAAAGGGACACTCCTCACACCAGCAGGGACACATCCACCTCCAACAGGATCACCGCTGGGCTGCACCTCCATCGCGGGCTCACCGATCACTGCCGCAGTAGAGCGCACCATGCTGCCCCATCCAGCTTCCCGCCGAGAGAGGATCCACGCAGCCCTGAACTCCTCCATCAGTTCAGCCAGCATTTCCCTCGTCAGGGGTAGTGAATCTGTATCAGCCATCAGGGCGAAATGGACTGACAGGCCTCAAAGATGGCCGCCGGGGTAGGCCGTAACCCAGGCCCAAAATTCAAAACGGGTGTCAGCGGTGAAGAAACAATCGGCTAGGTGTCACAGTGCCCGCTCCCCGACCTCAGGATGCCAATACTCTCAATTGGGGGTCTCAGGATAGACGGGGGGATGCAAAAATACAATAAAATTAACAAGTCTGCAGGAGAGCACAGAGACACTTGTCGGCAGTTCACTTTTCAAACATTCAAGCGTACTGTTTTTTTTGGGGGGGGGTTTCACTCCATTCGTCTGCGGTGTCAGGTTTTTCAGGCGGCTGCTCTGTACGCTGATCGGCTGCTGCTCGGGTTTCTCCGGCATCTCCGGTGGGGTTAATCCAGATGTTTTTGCGGGTTTCGGTGTGCATTCGCCTGGGTTTTGCAGTGAGTTTTCGGCAGCTTTTCCCTGCACTTCGACGGCCCTGTGGTGCTTGCTGAATACACCGCAGGGTCGCCGAAATGGGATCGCCAAATCCAGCCGAATTGAAGAGAACGAAAATTCACCGTACGTGCAGTGACTTTTTGATTCTCTTTGAATAACCCTGTATGACGTAAGACTGTTCAATAGTTACTTAAGGACACAAGCGATTTTAACTGACAGCCGGTTCAGCTGCTTTACTAGCGCTGTGATTGGCTGTGGCAGTGATCACATGTACTGGAACCCCAGGATTTGCTGCTGCTGGTCTACCTCGGACCCAGAGTAACCCAGCAACAGAATTTACCCCTGGATTGCTGATCCCTTCTCATACCTGCTCATGATGGAAATATTAAGTTGGGAAGGGGTAGATGTCCAGTAGTGTGTTTGCATAAAAGGATGTATATTTCAGCGCCTTCAGATGATGTGCCTTGATGTGACAGTGGGCTTAATACTCTAATGGCCATTAAGTAGACCAGACATCTCTTTGTAGGATGACTAGGGATTTGAGTGTAAAATGATACCTCTTCGTGTATCTACGTGCTTGCTTAGGGTTTGGCAGTAAAAGTTGTCACTAAACATCCTACATTAGACCTCTGTTCTCATTACCATCATCATTATTCTATTTATTCTTCATCTTGCATTTGCAAGGAGGGCCTGTCTTTTTTAAACTTTTTTTTCCCAGCTCACAAGGTCCTTCTTTTTACAGTCGTCCTGAAACCCTTATTTATTAATGCTAAATAATGTGCACTCACTCTCGATCCAGCAGGCTGTTCTGCGTCCTCTAATCCCACACTCCACTTTCATTTAAATGACTGTCTTCCTGTCTGGCATGATCATGTGGTGCTTAGGGTTTTTTTTTATTTAATATATACTGGTATCTAATCTATTCTTCTGTCTTCTTTATTTATATTTTGTTTTATTTATCTATTTCCCCTCATTCTTTGCAGTTCTTGGCTCGTGTGCGCGTTTTTAGTGCGAAAAGTTGCCCAAAGCTGATATCGTATTAACATTTAATTCCCTCCTGCTTTGGTAATGATAATGCAAACAGCTTTATCAGAGACGCTTGGTTTGAGAGATAACTTGTTCCAGGTTCTAGTCTTGTCTAATTCCTAATGGAGTAAAATGAGAATAAACGCTGAACATCAGCTGCATCTCCGGCACAGAGAAATGTGTGGGCAAACACAATGGGCTAGGGTGAACCACTCGTGGCGTTTCGGAAGCTGTTTAAGTCCCGGGTCAAACTGCAGTAATTGAAAGTGTTTCTAGAATTAATATCGCCTGCTCTCGCCTGACATCTACTCCGATAACATTACTCAAAGGGGGAAATCATAATTGTGTTTCTGTTCATATATGACGCGCTGTGGGTGAAGATTTAAAAGTTACTAAACCTTTGGATGACTCCCATTACTCTTCTAGATCACAGCCATCGTGTGAAGGCCTGCTGCACTACATTGTGGTGCCTGTGCTGTTGCCCGCAACCTACCGTAGAATGCAAACACGCTACATGAGCTGCTCACTAGTTTATGCTGCTTTACAATAGGCTTCAGTCGAGCGGTTTGCTGGGCAATTGGTGGCAGTCATAGATGCTCTGGATATGAGAGAATGAGCTCCCCTACCTTATCCATGATTTGATTCCAGACTCCAAATCAATGGTTCCTGAATTTCATGTGCAACAGAGGATAAACCCATCTGCAATAGAGGATTTGGCTGGACTTTGTAGAGAATGCTGTACGAGTGTATCGGTCAGCTCGTTGGCACCACCCCAGAGGAGTAGTACAGGGTAAAACCGTTTTATTACTAGGGATCCATCAAGATACATTATCAGAAATTTTATAGATTACACAACCATCCAGAAATACAGCAAGGCTACCATTATTATCTTATTTGAAAAAGAAAACGCAGCAAACTATACATTTTATAAAGTTCAACTTTGTATAATCTTCTATTAAACTTGATGAAGACACCTTGGTAAACCAGTTATTTAAAGATCAGCAGAATAGTACTCTTTTTTTTTTTCCTTCTTTATTTGATGTAAGTGCATGTTAGAAGGAAAAATAAAGTTAGTTTTTATCTCCTGTTTCCATTTTGTAGATTTTTTCCCATGATGCAACATTTACCAAAACTTAGAATGGTCGTTTTAATAGGATCACTTGATTTGATGTCCTTCCTCTCTTACCTGCATCCCCTATGATGGGCTGAGCAGTCTGTCTAGGTCAGGTTCAGCAACCTTGGCTCCCTGATGTTTTGGGAACTACATTTCCCATGATGCTCAGTCTCCCATTAGGCTGACTGAGCCACATGGGAAATGTAGTTCCCAAAACATCAAGGAGCCAAGGTTGCTGACCCCTGGTCTAGGTGCAGTCTCTTGAGGAGCTCCTGTTAATGCAGCGTGCAAGGAATAGGAATTCTAGGTTCTCAACCTCTGGGGCAAGGCTACTTGTTTGTGTCTCCTAAAACTGTGTAATCCTGACCTAACGAGAACAAATAAAGACCCTATTCTTATTTACAAGTCCGGAGAAAAATGTCACTGCTGCGTTCACTATGCACAGGTGTTAGGGTTGTTTCTCAGGGATTGTAATCCGTGGCAAAAAGCAGTTTGCAAGAATTGAACCCCACTCTTCATATTCTATTCCTTTAAGTCTGATACACATTTCTACATTTCAACATGGAGCTCTTCTCTTAGGATTAAGCATCAAGGTTTCAGTCCTACAATTTGATTTAGAATTATATTGGTAGTCTACAAAGCGCAAGTGTTAACCGTTGTTACAAACAATGGTAAAACTCCTGGTGAAAATGACTATCCACCGAATTAAAATCTGACACCAACAGGCGAAGTTACAGCAAATAACAGCGAATAGCTCTAAACCATGACCACCATCAGAAATCCTGAGGCTCCTTAATGAACCACTGGTTGGGGCCCCATTACGTCATCTTCCCATTTCAGTAAATTAATTAAAAATAAAACCAGTTGGACCCTGACGCTAACATGTAGACAGAAAGCAGAAAAATCGGTGCCTGCAGATTCTCCCTTTACCGTCTCCATGGTAACGTTGTGCGCCTTATCCTGGAACGCAGCGCTAATCTCCCTGATGCCCGCAGTAGCGCTTCTGCTCTGCCGCAAGTGTCCGCTCCTGGAGTCCATAGGATTCCACGGAGGCTTGCGTTTCCGAGCTCTGTGCGACCTCAAGTGTCACGGTGTAGCCAGGGGGTTGACGAGCCCAAGGTGTGGTTACACAAAACAGCCAGATAATTGGGGTTGCAAAGTAAAAAGGTTTAGTACTAAAAAAGGAACAGAAGTAAATCAGGAAAGGGGACAATAAATAAGTAATAAAACACAATGAAAACTGGTGGAAAGTATAATATAAACAGCGGGCAGGGTACACTGAACGGATGGGACAGGATACTGAATGGCACAGACACTGAACACAGGGTAACACAGGGGTTAACAGAACAGGTACTTACTGGATACACAGGGGGAAGAACAGAAGACACAGAGGGTAGAAGGAACAATAATAAATGACAAGCGAGATATCAGGAGGGCTGTAGCAGTAGGGTGGTCATATCATGCAGTGGTCTTGGCAGGCAGCAAGCAGAGTGGTCAAGTCAATCGCAAAGGTCATACACGGGAGGTCAATAGATGAGGGTGGTCTCCACAGGATACTGCAGGTAGGTGGTTTCCACAGGATACAATAAGATGTAATGAGGGATGAGGGTGGTCTCCACAGGTAACAATGAGGGTCTTTGTGCAGAGCAGGCAAGATAGGCACACCATGAAGCTTCTGAGGTTAGAAGGATAATGCAGAAGCATTGAATGAAGGGTGAGGCCAGTCTTTATGGGATTTGCAGGCCCAGCCTACACCTGAGGCTGGGATAGGTGATAGGAAAGTCAGGGATGGAGTCTTGAGTGCCTGGACCTCAGTCCAGTTAGTTGGAAAAGCCGGACCGGATCCAGGTTCTTAAAGGAGACAGCTCCTACTTCCCTTTCTTCCGGCGTCTGCGGCGCGAACCGTGACATCAAGTGATCACGGAGGGAGAGTAGGAACTATTTGAAGGGGCAGATCGGGCCACCGCTGGATGAGAAAAGAGTATGGGATTTTTAGGGGGGGAGGGGTTGGAGCGTCTTAAATGATACGCAAATGCAAAATAATTTAACAGCAGCTTTTAGGTGACGGTAAAAGTTTTCATTTTGCGTCCCTACTGTAAATTGCGCTAGCACTTGTAATACCTAACGTTTCGAGTCGCTAAAAAGTGATTGCGCTCTCCATGTAAGGTACAGGAGACGCTAAGTACAGTAAGCTCCCGCAAGCTGCGAGGCACAAAACCTTTTCACCCCAGTTTAGGTAAGATCGGAATATCAATGCCAGACGTTAAACTTTCTAATGGTAGCGCTGACAATTACATATGGAGATGCTACATTAGCACCAACTATGGAAAAGTGCCTATTGTCTCCCGTTCTGCTTGCCATATTTTACAGGACGATAGCTAAATCCCTGGTGGACCAGCAAGGGGATGAGGTCTTCTGCTGTTTGGAGAAAATTTTCTTTGCAATTCGACCTGACCATATCTGCAGCCCACACTAATCACTCTTTCATTGAGTCAGAGTACTGTCATTGGCCTCAAATGCAGAGACCCACTGGGAAAGGACCAGTGCCCCCTGCATCCATTGGGCTCCTAACCATATCATTGACTGTCAGCCCCCTGATGGCAGCTCTGGGTACCATAGTTATTCTACCTCAATAATGTAAACCACGACTATTCGTAATGTATCTTTGTTCCACCATTGTTTGCAACTCCTGTGAATATGTACGTTGGAGATTTTATAGTGGCCGTCCTCATAGGACTTCAATGCAAACTACAGTGAAAAAAATGCAAGGCACCGGCAAAAGAAAAACTGTGGAAATTTATGCTACACTACTACGGTGGAAACTCATCCAAACCTATGCTGAGCTCAACTCTAGAGAACGTCCTCAGAAACTGTGATTTCGAGAATTACAGCAAACTATGGTGACAGCTCCTTATTTAGTGAATTCACCTCACTCCATCCAACATGGGTTTCCCAAATGAAAGTCTCCATTCTTTCAATGAAAGCACTGTGGTTGGTGAATAATGCCTTTTAGTATCTCTCTTTCTGTCTAAAATCCTGCCTATGGAGCGTAAGGGCAATAAACGCAAATCCCTGACATTCCTGTGTGTAAGAAACCATTATCCGTCATTACTTGCCATTCATATTCACGCCATTCACTACTGGTCCAGGAAGCAATTAACTGTAAAATGGGTTAGTAAATCATGTCTGCAGACTATCCTAACACATGTACTGTAATTATTCATGTATGCTCATTGACTGACCTTGTTCGAACTATTGGAAATAACACCGTATGCAGTTGATTTAGTTCAATTGATTTGCCTTTATTTTTCCTCCATCCTTAGTGATAGTCTGCATGATGCTATAAAATCCAGCATAGAGCCTAGTATGTAGTGTGTGTGTGTGTAATATATATATTATATTATATTACACACTGTATAATGAAGATCTAAAATTTGGCAGCGCAGTTTGCACTTGGCTCGTAACCGCTAATCTTTCTTGCCATTTTTTTAGGCATCAATGGCTTTTTCATTCGACTAATAAAGCCATCACGGGCACTGAACGTAAAATCGTATATAGCTGATAATGTGAATTGGTAATGAGTCGTCTTCAACTCTTAACTACTCATTATGGCTTCGTGAGATTCTCCTTCAGACTCGGCATAGAAAGTTAATTAGAGTTGCTTGTCTGTGTATGGAGACCCCTTTACAAAAAGCTCAAATAAATGGATTTTTTTATATTTTAATAACTTTGTTGTCCCCCAGGTTGCATGAGCAGCTAAAGGAGTCTCTGGAGAAGCAGTTGGAATCCTTTCCGGTTAGTCCTGGCATGGCCGGTGACAGCTTCACAGAGCAAGAAGTGGTTAAAAACCTACAGGACCAACTGCAGTTTGCAAATAAAGTAAGTCTGAAAAAGGAACCTATTCCTCTCCCTGTTGTCTGATCATACGTATATACAACCATACAGGTCTATCGAAAGAAAGGTGAAACTCCGGAGAATTGGCAGGAGAAGAGAACAATCTAGATCAAATAGCCGATTTGGAAAGTGAGATAAATGGGAGAATTTTTCTGGTTTGACTATTTTGACCTAGAATTTTCACTTCTCCTGAGTTTCACCTTTCTTTGAATAGATCTGATAGCTGTGTGTTTATATTTCTGCCAGAAAAGAAGACGTTGATATGAAATTAAAGCAGGAGCTCTGAATAAAAGAAAATCTATATTTATATTATTATTAAACCCTGAGAACCTAGGAAACAAACCATTTTTATAACTTTGGTAAGAGCTATTTTAGCTCTGCTGGCACAGCTTTCTTAAACTACACAGATGTAGACTCACGAAACATCTGTGACCTATTAAATTAGCTCTTCATATAGGGTGTTAGAATAGGAATTCTATCTGGAGGACACAAGGTACAGCGAGACCCTGCTCAGCCCTGCAATCTGACAAGGTGCAGCTTAACATAGCTGAGGCAACACTGCCCCCTGCTGGACTCTACTGGTATTTATTATAGATACTCCTGGAACAGCCAGCCATCACCTCAGGATGTGTTCATTAGTCGAAATGTATATAAACGGCCTCCAGTCACTTCTTGATGCATATATATATTTCACCATTATCACATGGCTGTCGCTCCAGATCTTCCCATAGAGAAGTAATGGTTAATCTATTCAAAGAATGCCGTACTGCACCAAAGAGTTGGCGAAATGCCCAGATTTTCAGTGCTTCAGTTCAACAGCTTTAAACAGGCGAATCCCATAGGTTTCAATGTAAAAAAACTGTTTATTCTTTACGTTCGCAGCAAAAAGCAAATTTTTTTTAAATACCATTATATTTTATTCTGTAACAGACCTCTATTTTTTTTTATTTATTTTTTTATAGGACCTTTTTTATTATTTCAATGCATATTCATGCATTTATATGGTCTTAAACGCCATTTTTTTTAATGCATTTTTGTTTTAAAAAATTGCCTTTTTTAATGATAAAATTTCGGCAGCTGATCGGCTGCGTTTGGCAGATCGACGGCTGTGTGCGGTGGTCTGTTTGGAGCACTTTGAGGACCCTAGATGCTGAATTCACCACAGGGTCGGCGAATTGAAATCGCCGAAGTGCACCGAACGAGAGAGCAACGAAATGTCCTTTTTCTTTCTTTCTTTCAATGATTAGCTGTACCTTCTAAATAGAAACTTGTAGTGCTCTGCACCATGTCTGAAGCAGCCTGTGATTGTTTCACCAGGAAAAGGAGCACGCACTGGAGCTTTGGCATGCAGCTACCCAGGAAATGGATCGCGTCCATCACCTTTACCAAGAGCACACAACCCAGGCACACTTACATGTGGCCGAAACACAGCAGCAAAAGGTAGCGCAAAGAGCATTTCTACTTGTAAACTGAAGTCTAGAGCCTTATTGCAGATCGTAAACTTTTTGCTGTATACCTGTTCATGATTTTGTTCTCTCTATGGCTGCTATATCAACCTTTGAGCCCTGTTTTTCTGTCTCTTGCTCATGAATAAATGCCAAGGGTTAATTTTTTTCTAGGTCAGCTAGTTGTTAAAATCCCTGATTCTCTTCTATACGGTGCATCATGTGCTGCTAACTAAAACCTGTAAATAAAGGCCTTGATAGAAGCAGAGTAGGAATAGATTAATTTTGCCTGCTTAACACATTGTTACATTTTATTTCTGCTTGTTTACACAATACAGCGAGGTTTTCTTCACAGTACTATCCAGTGTTTTTGAGACGGCCCACAATCCTGTATTGTGTTTATAAACAAACATAACACAACGTGTCAAAGAAAACCTGATACAATGATGCCATAATATCATTTGTAATAGGAACGCTTAGTTGAGGCTAACGGTACATATAAATCCTCTACAAATGAGTGTATTTACATTTATGATTAATGTCATAGAGCAGGGCTGTTAAACTTTGACCCCCCCCCCCCAGATGATTCTAAACCACAAATCCCATGATTCCCTGGCCATCTATTACACTGAAAGAATTCTGGGAATTGTAGGCATCAATATCTGGGGGTTGGGCGGGAGTTTGACAGCCCTGCCATAAAGTGTATATATATTATTAACCCCTCAGAAGCCCCTCTCCTGCTGTGATATGTGCATAGACATCCCAGTGCACCTCACCTCTTTTAAAGAATGGTGGTCTGAGGCTGTGACCAACAAATGCAGTATGTTAGTGACCCATGGGTAATTGCACCTTAGCCAGCCATGCACTGATTATGTGGTGACAACTCTTGTTTATGATCTTGCCTTGTGGCCTTTGCTTTCTGTACATTGTAGTCTGGCTGCAGGCACGTGCTGGCTTCCATTCTAGCATGTATTTTGTATTCTTGATCTCTCTCGCTTAGGCTTGGCATTGCTGTCTACTTGTAGTTCATAGGTCTTCTCAGACTCCCAGCAGCACGTACCTTAGAGGATTGTAACCATGGTTGCTATGTTTCTTGGAATGCAGTGTACACATCCACCGGCTTTAACTCTAATTTATATGATTCAAACTAACTTTAGCCTCTTCCTTGGACACTGGTGAAATCCCAGGTTTGTGTCATTTGTTCGACCTTTTTAATTTTTCTTGTTTGTTTTGGTTCTTTTTCTTTCCAATGTGCTTGATTTATAGTTTATTGTGCTACCTTGCACTTCAGCATTAACAAAGCAACCTGCAAGAACACACAAGAAGAAACCTTTTAAAGCAAGTAGCATGAAATATACCATCGTATGCAGGATTTTAATCTCCTATTCTCTTATTATGAAGGTTTATGGAAGTGCATAACATGCAGGTGCTGTCTGGTGACTCATGAGTATCACATACTGGCACGGTCTATCTACTGATCCATTGTATACCACATTGCTGATCTCTTCTGATCTATGTACATCACATACACGTGGAACAGCAGACCAAAAAAGTATGTATGTCATGCATACCAGCACTGCCTGCTGATCTGTGTGTATCACATACCGACACTGCCTGCTGATCCATGTGTATCACATACCGACACAGGGCAGTATTACAAAGTTGGTGCTAACTTAACCAGAGCTGTTGTAAACTTACCAGAGCCATTATAGCCTATGGGGTTTGTAATATTGCCCACTGTCTGCTGATCCATGCTGATACTGGCCTTGTCTGTTGATCCAACAATAAGCACTGTTGTTATCTGCTTATTGGCTACTTAAACTAATACCAGATCCTTCTGATGTAAATTCTGGATACTCTTCCAACCCCTACCACCACTACAAGAATATTGAATGATCTTCTGAAATCTATACAGGACAATGTTCTACACGTTTTCTAAAGCAGTACTGGCTGCTTTATGAGGAAAAATGTTCTAGTTTCTCTGACATTATATTACTTTATTTTAAGGAACAGGTGGCAAACTTCCAGCAACTCACTAAACAACTTCAAACATCGAATGAAAGACTGGAAATGGTAAGCTACGTACAAGAAGCCTACATCTGGTCTTAAAAAAAAAAAGTGAATTTATTAGATTGTAAATAAATGGCATTTTACCTTTTGACAGGTTGAGAAGCCCTCTGTACCAGCAGTTTCACAATTCACCATATGCCCCGTGTATCTCCCCCCCCCCCCCCTCCTATAATTCCCTGCTCAGGCACGGAATTGAGATTTCATTGATTGGAAGGTAATGTCAGGGTGTTGCAGAACAGTGTTTGCATTTCTACTATATGCATACATTTAATTAAAGTGGATGCCCTTTTGTAAAAAAAAAGGAAAAAAAGCTTATCTAATATCTTGTCCTAGATCCAACATCACTGTGGCCACCGCTGATTGCACATACATGTCATAAAAATCAAGTTTAAGTTCTATGGATTGAAGTGTTGCTTGGGCATATATGTATAGTTCTAATACAAAAAGGAAACTGAAGGCATCGGAGATATTAAATTAATTTTCTTGTACTGTTCAACCCTAGGTGTACCCTAGACTGTGTACTACCTGCTGCATCATGACTCTCCTGAAGGCGCATCTGTTATGCCCACAGGAAGGTGGGATTATTTGACCGGAAATGACTCCAAATATGTGCCATTTTCTTGCTAAGACATATAATTGAAAATACTGAATAATGCGTACTACGGTTATGTCGTCACACGCGTCTATGTGGCATGCTGCAGGGGGAGTGACAGCTCTGAACAGAGAGCCATCCTCAACTCACTTGGTGCACCTCACTGGCTGTCGGCTTGCTTACTCCTAAATCCCTGCACTGATGTCAATGCTGAGGATAAAAGCAAGAGCCCCAGTGTAACCTACACTTGCAGAGGTGGGAAACATGGTGGCACCCCACGCTGGAACATGGTAAATATCTGCTGTGATAGCTCGT